>CM033476.1:121657843-122045343 GCA_019447015.1 Hymenochirus boettgeri
ACACACACACACACACACACATATATAGAAATATATACATATATACACACATCTACACACACACACACACACATATAGAAATATATACATATATACACACATCTACACACACACACACATATAGAAATATATACATATATACACACATCTACACACACACACACACACATATAGAAATATATACATATATACACACATCTACACACACACACACATATAGAAATATATACATATATACACCCATCTACACACACACACACACACACATATATAGAAATAAAAGCCCAGGTTGTGCAGCACATATGTGCATATATATATATGTGTGTGTGCACACAACAGGCCTGGGTACGTGTGTGTGTGTGTGTGTGCGTGCGTGCGTGCGTGCATGCGTGTGTGTGTATTCACCAGGCCTGGTTACATATATAATTAAGTATTTCTCATAGAAAAGTATTACAGTAACACATGCTTAAAAAAAGCAAATTGGACAGAATGTCACTCAAAACTCCAAAAATGAGCTGGACAAAATTATTGGTACCCTTTCAAAATTAAGATGTGATGCTCCTTAAGGCTGAGGCCACACTGCAACGCACAGGAATGTGCGCTTTTCTTGTGCGTTCGAGTTTGCGTTTTGCGCATGCGTTTTCGTCTTTTCGCGTTATGGAAACGCTGCGTTAATGCACCAAAAATGGTGAACGCATGCATTACCAAAACGCGAACGGACGCGCAATCGCATGCGCATCGGAAATCGCGGGAATTTTTGCATTCCCGAGATTTCCATTTTAGCGAAAATGACGGGCGCAATCGCGAGTGCGAAACGCGTGCTCAAACGCGCGAAAAACGTGCTAGTGTGGCCTAGCCCTTAATCTCACCTGGGGCAAGTTACAGGTGGGGGCAATATGAAAATCACACCTGAAAGCAGAATAACAGGAGAGAAGTTGACTTAGTTTTTGCATTGTGTGTCTGTGTGTGCCACACTAAGCATGGACAACACAAAGAGGAGAACTGTCTGAGGACTTGAGAACCAAAATTGTGGAAAAATATCAACAATCTCAAGGTTACAAGTCCATCTCCAGAGATCTATTATATTGTATTGTATCTGATGTAAGTGACTGATTTCAGTCTGAGATATTTATTATAGGCAGATGGAAAATGATCAAGAAGGTGAAATGAAGGGAGCAAAGTAATGGAACAAAATAATATGAGAACATGGAATAGAAAAGATCAATAACGACAGCATTAAATATTATCACTGTATCAGCTGGGACATTTCCACGTCACTTCCCACAATACCCTACACACTACTGGCTGTATTTCCATGTCACTTCCCACAATACCCTACACACTACTGGCTGTATTTCCATGTCACTTCCCACAATACCCTACACACTACTGGCTGTATTTCCATGCCACTTCCCACAATACCCTACACACTACTGGCTGTATTTCCATGTCACTTCCCACAATACCTAGGGGCTGGCCTAAACCCTACACACTACTGGCTGTATTTCCATGTCACTTCCCACAATACCTAGGGGCTGGCCTAAACCCTACACACTACTGACTGTATTTCCATGCCACTTCCGACAATACCCTACACACTACTGGCTGTATTTCCATGCCACTTCCCACAATACCCTACACACTACTGGCTGTATTTCCATACCACTTCCCACAATACCTAGGGGCTGGCCTAAACCCTACATACTACTGGCTGTATTTCCATGCCACTTCCCACAATACCTAGGGGCTGGTCTAAACCCTACATACTACTGGCTGTATTTCCATGCCACTTCCCACAATACCTAGGGGCAGGCCTAAACCCCACACACTACTGGCTGTATTTCAATGCCAGTTCCCACAATACCCTACACACTACTGGCTGTATTTCCATGCCACTTCCCACAATACCCTACACACTACTGGCTGTATTTCCATACCACTTCCCACAATACCTAGGGGCTGGCCTAAACCCTACATACTACTGGCTGTATTTCTTTTCTACCCCTCTCCCCAGGGTCCAGTCTCTCTTACCCCCACACAGTCTCTTTCTAGCCGGCTATAAAGTCTCCCTTCCTAGACTCCAACCTGTCTTCACCCCAAGGGCTTGACCCTACTTGAGTGCACATAAAATCGCTGTGCATTTCTGCCATCAGCTTGTGTCTGCTTTTACGTGCATTTTGCGCTTGCGTTTTACAGGGCATTATGGGTAAGATGGGATAGGTCCCTTGCTTTCAAGAACTGGCAAGCTGGTGAAAAGTAACAAAGAGAAGGCAGAAATCTTAAACTCGTTTTTTTTTAATCTACGCTAATGGGGCAGCAGTAAACAATTGTAACCTTTATTTTCCACTCCTGGTTGAAAATAGAAGATTGGCTGCCCCAGGTTGTAGTGCAAAATAAATAAGACTCCTTGAATGTAATCAAAGATCCGGGGGACACATGTTATTCATCCCAGGATTCTAAAGGAGCTGAACTTGGTAGTTGCCAGATGCTGCTGCTGGTGCTCTGTCCCAGCAGTAGGATACAAGTGAGCATGCTCAGGCCCCTGGCCTGGTGATGCCACAGCTCATTGTGTAAGCACCGCCCTTTATACTGCTGCTAGTCTGGATAGTTTGCAGCTAGGAGCATGATTCTGGAGTAATTTTAAAAGTAGGAGTGTGCTTTTTAATAGAGGGCACTTGTATGAAAAACACAGTTCCCCCGTTAAGAAACAAGAAAAGAAAACAAGAAAAGAAAAGAGATGATCAATGCATATTGCTGGGCCCCATATATCATAATATCTGTGCTAGTGCAAACAGTAAAAACATGGGGGTTTTTAGTTACAGTTTTTTGCATAAAAGTTCCCCGTTAAAGATTCAATTTTAAAGTGGATAGGAATCTTCTTTTAAGTAAACTCTTAAAATTAAGAATGCGAATCCCATCAAGCCATGTTAAATATGTTAAATTTCACCTCTAGGTATCTGGGCTTCAAGTCCAAAGACTAACGAGAAAGGGAAAGTTTAAGTATAAACTTTGAATTTGGCTTGAAGGGCTGCATTGTGGAAGGGAATATGTGTGTTTGCTGCAGATTTTAAAACTCAATAATGGGAATGATGAGTTTGTAGTGAACGCTTGTTTGGGACAAAAAAAACTTTTGTGTGTACCCAGCCCAAAGTGGTGCTAATTTTGATACAATCAATCAGAAAGCTAACATCTGATTGGTTAGGGCAAAATTAGCACCATTTTCAATGATAATGATTTTTGATCAAAATGTATTTTTTTGACTTTAGTTACCCTTTAAGTATGTCTACCGTAGTAATGGATAAGTAGATCAGTAGGTATGTGTACCTGTGTCAGGTTGGGGGTTTAAAAAACTTTTTTGATAATTGGTCAAAAAACATTTTTGACTTTAGTTACCCTTTAGGTATGGCTGCAACAATAATGGAGGGGTAGGTCAGTAGGTGTATGTACCTGTGCCACGTGGGGGTTAAAAAAACTAACTTTTTGGATTATTGATCAAAATTATTTTTTTTACTTTAGTTACCCTTTAAGTATGGCTGCCACAGTAATGGATAAGTAGATCAGTAGGTGTATGTACCTGTGTCGGGTTGGGGGTTAAAAAAACAAACTTTGTTCATGATTAGTCAAATTTGTATTTTGACTATAGTTACCCTTTAAACATGGTTGCCATGAAAATGGAAGGGTATGTCAGTAGGCATGTGTACCAGGATCAGGTTGGGGTTAAAAAAACAAACTTTTTTGATGATTGGTCAAAAACAAATTTTGACTTTAGTTACCCTTTAGGTATGGCTGCAACAGTAATGGAGGGGTAGGTCAGTAGGTGTATGTACCTGTGCCATGTGGGGGTTAAAAAAAACTTTTTTGATGATTGGTCAAAAAAAAATTTTTAACTTTAGTTACCCTTTAGGTATGGCTGCAACAGTAATGGAGGGGTAGGTCAGTAGGTGTATGTACCTGTGCCATGTGGGGGTTAAAAAAAAAACCTTTTTTGATGATTGGTCAAAAAAAATTTTTTTGACTTTAGTTACCCTTTAAGTATGGCTGCCACAGTAATGGATAAGTAGATCAGTAGGTGTGTGTACCTGGGTCGGGTTGGGGGTTAAAAAAACAAACTTTTTAGATGATTGGTCAAAATTGGTTTTTCTTACTTTAGTTGCCCTTTAAATATGGCTGCCACAGTAATGGAGGGATAGGTCAGTAGGTGTATGTACCTGTACTACGTGGGTATTAAAAAAACAAACTTTTTTGATGATTGGTCAAAATTTATTTTTTTGACTTTAGTTACCCTTTAGGTATGGCTACCACAGTAATGGATAAGTAGATCAGTAGGTGTATGTACCTATGTCCAGTTGTGGGTTAAAAAAACTAACTTTTTTGATGATTGGTCAAAATTTGTTTTTTTTACTTTAGTTACCCTTTAGGTATGGCTGCAACAGTAATGGAGGGGTAGGTCAGTAGGTGTATGTTACTGTTCCACATGGGGGTTAAAAAAACAAACCTTTTTTATTATTAATCAAAATTAATTTTTTTGACTTTAGTTACCCTTTAAGTATGGCTGCCCCAGTAAATCAGTAGGTGTGTGTTCCTGGGTCTGGTTGAGGGGGCATGTCTTTTTTGTGTTTACAACCATAAAACTATATTTTATTGTGGATAAATCTAAATTAGTTTTTTTGACTTTAGTTACCCTTTAAGTATGGCTACCACCATAATGAATTAGTAGATTAGTAGGTGTGTGTACCTGGGTCTGTTTGAGGGGGTATGTCTTTTTTGTGTTTACAACCATAAAACTATCTTTTATTGAGGATAAATCTAAATTAGTTTTTTTGACTTTAGTTACCCTTTAAATATGGCTGCCACCATAATGGCTAAGTAGATCAGTAGGTGTGTGTACCTGGGTCTGGTTGAGGGGGTATGTCTTTTTTGTGTTTACAACCATAAAACTATCTTTTATTGAGAATAAATCTAAATTAGTTTTTTTGACTTTAGTTACCCTTTAAATGTGGCTTCCATGGGAATGGAAAGGTAGGTCAGTAGGTGGGTGTACCTGGGTCTGTGTGGGGGGTTGGGGGTATCACCATTTGTATTTATGACCATGAAAAAAACTGTTTTGAAATATCTACATTTGAGGATTGTTAGCATTATAGTCTATGGGAAAAAATGTCCAGAAATTCGCCGTAACGCTTCCGCGGATTCCTTAGCTAGAAGATAGCAAACTTCTCCTATAAGCCCCGCACGTCTGTACCGAATTTCATGTCTCTAGCTCAAAAACTGTGGGAGGAGATACGGTCCAAAAAAGCGGAAGAATAAAACGGAAGAAGAAAGAGAAGAAGAAGAAATAGAAAGAACAGTAATTTGTCTTTTCAAGCCAAATTAATTATCTTGGTACAGAATGTATAGGTTTTCTGTAAGCGTGATGAACAATATGGGGGCCCACAGTCAGAGCTAATACTGTGGTCAGAATTTTAGGGATCCTTGTGCAAAAATTCTGCAGATCTTTCCCTCCCATGGGCCAACAGTCATCATGCCCACTTGGTTCTGCTCCGGGGAATGGTTTTTGCATTCTGGACAATTTGTGGAGGGTGGAAAGGTGAAGATGGACCGTATCCCTTAAAAAGTATTAATAATAAGGTGCAAACATATTGTAGACCTTCAAATACAGAGTGAAGGGCCAACTTAAAGCCTTATGTTGAAGGCCACATTCTCCTTCCGGGAGCCCCTAAAGACTGCAGTTACATAGTTACACATAGTGGTTTGTAGGTCTGACATTCTGTATTAAAAAAATTTAATTTAATGTCTCTGATTGTTTTTTTATTGGCTTATTCCTGTTAGTGTCCATTTAGAGACAGAAGGCAGGTGGTCCATGTATTAAGGTCTTCTCAAGGACAAGGTTATCTATATCCACCACTGTTTTTTATTAGGTTTACTTGTCCTTTTAACCAAGACATGTCAGTATGTCAATGTTGAACCTCATAAATGTTGGTCCCAACACACAATGCCCTGTACAACTTTTACACATTACATCAACAGGTCTAATTTAAAGGTTTTCCCTATATTATTTTATCCTTTTTTAACAGTAGGTCACATGATACATATGTTGTGATGTCATAATGGTTTCCATGGTAACAAACACTTTATGCAAACAATCCTGGTAAAAAAAAAATCATTTGCATATTTGAGCTTGGAGAGGTTAGTAGATATTTTAATTTCTCCTCTATTGCAGTATTTCCACATATAGAATGAGATGTCAGAGCAGTCAACTCCTACCCCTGCCCAGATATATGAATCCCCCTATGGATTCAATCACCACCCACGGATAGAATATCAAGAGTACATTGAGATTAGTTAAGTACTGATAGAATCAAGACATAAATAATGTTGGACCATCTTTTCCCACAAAATTGCTCAACCCTAATAGTTCTAAAACTATTATACCCTATACAACTATACACATACATTAGCAGGGATAATTCAAAGGGAATACCTATATTATCATTTTCCTATTTACAGTAGGTCACATGATACATATGTTGTGATCTCATAATGGTTTCCATGGTAACAAACACTTTATGCAAGTATCCTGGTAAAAAAAATCATTTGCATATTTGAGCTGGAGAGGTTAGTAGAATTTTAATTTCTCCTCTATTGCAGTATTTCCACATATAGAATGAGAGGTCAGAGCAGTCAACTACTACCCCTGCCCAGATATATGAATCCCCCCATGGATTCAATCACACCCACCGGATAGAATATCAGAGTACATTGAGATTAGTTAAGTAATGATAGAATCAAGACATAAATAATGTTGGACCATCTTTTCCCACAAAATTGCTCAACCTAATAGTCTAAAACTATATCATACCCTATACAACTATTACACATTACATTAGCAGGGATAATTCAAAGGGAATACCTATATTCATTTTCCTATTTACAGTAGGTCACATGATACATATGTTGTGATCTCATAATGGTTTCCATGGTAACAAACACTTTATGCAAGTATCCTGGTAAAAAAAAATCATTTGCAATTGAGCTTGGAGAGGTTAGTAGATATTAATTTCTCCTCTATTGCAGTATTCCACATATAGAATGAGATTTCAGAGCAGTCAACTCCTACCCCTGCCCAGACATATGAAGCCCTCTATGGATTTAATCACCACAAGGCTAGATGGCCTATTCCTATTAATGTCTTCTCAGGCACAAAGTAATCTGAATCCACCACTGGTCTTGATTAGGTTTACTTGTCCTTTTAATGAAGACATGTCAGTAGGTCAATGTTGTACCTCAGAAATGTCCTAGATGATGTTGTGTTGATGTGGTCCCAATACACATAGACATCTAAATAAAAGTTAGCACAAACCATGTGTTATCCTGACAATGTCCCCAGCACAGTCCTCTTGCCCCACAGATGGGGACAGTTTTTTTTATGTGCTAATATCAACAGGATTCCCATCCAATTAGCTGAGTTTATCAACATAAACTCTTTAGAAGAAGGTGAGAGGTCAGTCGTTAGTGTACAGTGAGGTCTGGAGCCTTTAGCCTGCTAACTCGAGTCAGAGTGGCAGTTATTTTCTATCCAACTGACCAGGCAGAGATTCTAATGTTCAGATTAAATATTCGCTCCCAGACCTAAGTACAAATTGATTTACCAGGAAAATACCATTGACTATCACAGTACATACATACACACGTTTTACAATATAAATGTAATGTATTGCATAATTACATACTATACAATTACATACAGATACAATACATTACATGCTTTTACAATATAATTCACATATATTTTACAATATACATTATATGCTATTTACAATATACAATTATACAGACTATTACCAAATATACATTACATGCTATTTACAATATACATACATGCTATTTACAATATACTACATATATTTACAATATACAACATGCTATTACAATATACATTAAATGCTATTACAATATACATTACATACTATTTACAATATACATTACATGCTATACAATATACATTCTACTATTACAATTACATTACATGCTATTTACATATACATTACATGCTATTTACAATATACATTAATGCTATTACAATATACATTACATGCTATTTACAAATAACATTACATGCATTTACAATATACATTACATGTATTTACAATATACATTACATTGCTATTTACAATATACATTACATGCTATTTACAATATACATTACATGCTATTTACACATATACATTACAATCTATTTACAAACATATACTATTCATATACATTACAGCTATTTACAATATACATCACATGCTATTTACAATATACATTCATGCTATTTAAATATACTTACATATCAATTACATTATGCTATTACAATAACATTACATATATTTACAATATATTACATGCTATTTACAATATACATTAATCATATTACATTAATACATCTTTACAATATACATTACATTACATTTACAATATACATACATGATATTTACAATATACATTACATGCTATTACAATATACATTAATGCTTTTACATATACATTACACATTACAATATACATTACAACAGTACAATAAACAGTACATACCATTTACAATAATAGTACATACTATTTACAAATACATTACATGCTATTACAATATACATTACATACTATGTACAAAAACAGTACATACCATTTACAATAAAAGTACTACTATACAATATACATACAAATATTACAATACAATGAGATTTCAGAGCAGTCCTTCCTCCCCTACCCCTATGGATTCAATCACCACCCAAGGCTAGAATATCAAGAGTACATTGAGATTAGTTAAGTACTGATAGAATCAAGACATAAATAATGTTGGACCATCTTGGTGATTTTATCTTTGTTTGTTTTTCTGATGTATAGTGGGAAAAAAAATGCTGGAAAAGATTTAAACTCGTTTCTGGCTTTTTCTGTCGTAAAAAGAAGGTAAGATTTTAATTTTTGAAATGTTAAGCCTTAATAATTAAAATCATCCACAGAAATGGACTTTAGTGTTCAATCGATATGGAAGTTTACAATCTATCGGCAATGTATTTCTTATCATTACTTAATTACCTTTTTTTTCAGTCTTCAGGCTCAGATAAAAATGAGGCACTGGGGCAAAGGGCAGTTGAAAACATCCCTTGGTAAGAAGCCCAAGGCATATCTTTTTATTTTTACATTTTTTTAAAAATTTTTATAAAAATAGAGCTCAGCTTTAGCCTAGTTTAAAACCATTTAAAGGAAAAGTTCACTGAATGCATCCTTTAATGCATTGATTGACGAACAGGAGGTAAAGGAATTATAGCCTTACCTCCCGTTCTTCAATCAATGTATTAATATTAAACCCATATTAAGGAAAGCAGTGCTGATACAATATATAATTTAACTCCAGTGTTTCACCTATATCCATAGCATTAATTGCAGTAGCGATGGCCCAGTTCGCGGATCCGAACCCGAATCCCGCGGCGGATTTACCTCGTTCGAAAATGGCGGATATCGCGGATTTTCCGAACGTTTCCGAACCGGGCTTTCGAAAATTTTCAAAATTACGAGGATTTCTCGTATTTTCGAAAATGCATGAAAAAACTCGTATTTTCGGATATTTTCGAAAAGAGGATTTTACGTATTTTCGAGGATTTTTTCATTTTAATGGGTCGCTCGTGGATTTTTTCGAAAATTCGGGATCCTCGACGGACGCGATTTTGCGAAGTTGGACATCTCTAATATGCAGTAGACCCATTATAAGTCTGTGTGTGCAATTCACAGAATTGTACCTTACCCAAATGAAAATGTTTCCTTAAAGCAAGGCTTCCACTCTCTGCACCCTACACCACAATAGAACCATCGCCCATCGATGTGTCAGGTTAACGTCATTGATTTCAACAGACTATGAATCTTTGTAATAAAAATAAACATGATGTATTTTTTTCTTTCCTAAGGACCAGGAGCTGAATATCCCTCTGTAGCTGACGTAAGTAGAAATATAACCATAGAGCAAAGATAACAAAGCAGATTTATGTGTTATGGGGGGGAAAAATATATCATGATGTATACGGCCATTCCTGCAACCTGCACATTGTCAGGATTAAGTAGTTCTGCATCCGTGTTGTGTTGTTAGGGAAGTTTTACATGGATTTGGGTGGAGTTACAGGTATCCATGATGCAAATCTAGTCAGGGACCACATATGTAGCCATTGCTTCTGATGGTTCGAATTATCCAGGTATTTTAATTTCTCCTCTATTGCAGTATTTCCACATATAGAATGAGATGTCAGAGCAGTCAACTACTACCCCTGCCCAGATATATGAATCCCCCTATGGATTCAATCACCACCCACGGATAGAATATCAAGAGTACATTGAGATTAGTTAAGTACTGATAGAATCAAGACATAAATAATGTTGGACCATCTTTTCCCACAAAATTGCTCAACCCTAATAGTTCTAAAACTATATCATACCCTATACAACTATTACACATTACATTAGCAGGGATAATTCAAAGGGAATACCTATATTATCATTTTCCTATTTACAGTAGGTCACATGATACATATGTTGTGATCTCATAATGGTTTCCATGGTAACAAACACTTTATGCAAGTAATCCTGGTAAAAAAAATCATTTGCATATTTGAGCTTGGAGAGGTTAGTAGATATTTTAATTTCTCCTCTATTGCAGTATTTCCACATATAGAATGAGATTGTCAGAGCAGTCAACTACTCTGCCCAGATATATGAATCCCCCTAGGATTCAATCAACACCCACGGATAGAATATCAAGAGTACATTGAGATTAGTTAAGTACTGATAGAATCAAGACATAAATAATGTTGGACCATCTTTCCCACAAAATTGCTCAACCCTAATAGTTCTAAAACTTATCATACCCTATACAACTATTACACATTACATAGCAGGGATAATTCAAAGGGAATACCTATATTATCATTTTCTATTTACAGTAGGTCAAATGATACATATGGTTGATCTCATAATGGTTTCCATGGTAAAAAACACTTTATGCAAGTAATCCTGGTAAAAAAAATCATTTGCATATTGAGCTTGGAGAGGTTAGTAGATATTTTAATTTCTCCTCTATTGCAGTATTTCCACATATAGAATGAGATTTCAGAGCAGTCAACTCCTACCCCTGCCCAGACATATGAAGCCCTCTATGGATTTAATCACCACCCAAGGCTAGATGGCCTATTCCTATTAATGTCTTCTCAGGCACAAAGTAATCTGAATCCACCACTGGTCTTGATTAGGTTTACTTGTCCTTTTAATGAAGACATGTCAGTAGGTCAATGTTGTACCTCAGAAATGTCCTAGATGATGTTGTGTTGATGTGGTCCCAATACACATAGACATCTAAATAAGAAGTTAGCACAAACCATGTGTTATCCTGACAATGTCCCCAGCACAGTCCTCTTGCCCCACAGATGGGGACAGTTTTTTTTACTGTGCTAATATCAACAGGATTCCCATCCAATTAGCTGAGTTTCATCAACATAAACTCTTTATGAAGAAGGTGAGAGGTCAGTCTGTTAGTGTACAGTGAGGTCTGGAGCCTTTAGCCTGCTAACCTAGAGTCAGAGTGGCAGTTATTTTCTATCCAACTGACCAGGCAGAGATTTCTAATGTTCAGATTAAATATTCGCTCCCAGACCTAAAGTACAAATTGATTTACCAGGAAAATACACTTGTACTATTCACAGATACACATTACATACACACGTTTTACAATATAAATGTAATGTATTGCATATATTACATACTATTTACAATATACATTACATGCTATTTACAATATACATTACATGCTATTTACAATATACATTACATGCTATTTACAATATACATTACATGCTATTTACAATATACATTACATACTATTTACAATATATATTACATGCTATTTACAATATACATTACATACTATTTACAATATACATTACATGCTATTTACAATATACATTACATGCTATTTACAATATACATTACATGCTATTTACAATATACATTACATACTATTTACAATATACATTACATACTATGTACAATAAACAGTACATACCATTTACAATAAATAGTACATACTATTTACAATATACATTACATGCTATTTACAATATACATTACATACTATGTACAATAAACAGTACATACCATTTACAATAAATAGTACATACTATTTACAATATACATTACATACTATTTACAATATACAATGAGATTTCAGAGCAGTCAATTCCTCCCCCTACCCCTATGGATTCAATCACCACCCAAGGCTAGAATATCAAGAGTACATTGAGATTAGTTAAGTACTGATAGAATCAAGACATAAATAATGTTGGACCATCTTGGTGATTTTATCTTTTGTTTGTTTTCTGATGTATAGTGGGAAAAAAAATGTGCTGGAAAAGATTTAAACTCGCTTTCTGCCGCTTTTTCTGTCGTAAAAAGAAGGTAAGATTTTTAATTTTTGAAATGTTAAGCCTTAATAATTAAAATCACTCACAGAAATGGACTTTAGTGTTCATATCGATATGGAAGTTTACAATCTATCGGCTCATTATTGTATTTCTTATCATTTAATCTTAATTACCCTTTTTTTTTTTCAGTCTTCAGTCTCAGATAAAAATGAGGCACTGGGGCAAAGGGCAGTTGAAAACATCCCTCTGGTAAGAAGCCCAAGGCAATATCTTTTTATTTTTACATTTTTTAAAATCATTTTTATAACATAGAGCTCAGCTTTAGCCTAGTTTAAAACCATTTAAAGGAAAAGTTCACTGAATGCATCCTTTAATGCATTGATTGACGAACAGGAGGTAAAGGAATTATAGCCTTACCTCCCGTTCTTCAATCAATGTATTAATATTAAACCCATATTTAAGGAAAGCAGTGCTGATACAATATATAATTTAACTCCAGTGTTTCCACCTATATCCATAGCATTAATATGCAGTAGCGATGGCCCAGTTCGCGGATCCGAACCCGAATCCGCGGCGGATTTACCTCGTTCGCAAATGGCGGATATCGCGGATTTTCCGAACGTTTCCGAACCGGGCTTTCGAAAATTTTCAAAATTACGAGGATTTCTCGTATTTTCGAAAATGCATGAAAATCCGTATTTTCGGATATTTTCGAAATTAAGAGGATTTTACGTATTTTCGAGGATTTTTTCATTTTAATGGGTCCGCTCGTGGATTTTTTCGAAAATTCGCGGATCCTCGAACGGACCGGATTTTGCGAAGTTCGGACATCTCTAATATGCAGTAGACCCATTAATAAGTCTGTGTGTGCAATTCACAGAATTGTACCTTACCCAAAATGAAACTGTTTCCTTAAAGCAAGGCTTCCACTCTCTGCACCCTACACCACACAATAGAACCATCGCCCATCGATGTGTCAGGTTAACGTCATTGATTTCAACAGACTATGAATTCTTTGTAATAAAAATAACAATGATGTATTTTTTTCTTTTCCTAAGGACCAGGAGCTGAATATTCCCTCTGTAGCTGACGTAAGTAGAAAATATAACCATAGAGCAAAGATAACAAAGCAGATTTATGTGTTATGGGGGGGAAAAATATATCATGATGTATACGGTCCATTCCTGCAACCTGCACATTGTCAGGATTAAGTAGTTCTGCATCCGTGTGTGTTGTTAGGGAAGTTTTACATGGATTTGGGTGGAGTTACAGGTATCCCCATGATGCAAATCTAGTCAGGGACCACATATGTAGCCATATGCTTCTGATGGTTCTGAATTATCCAGGTTATGGTATATCTGTGGGATTAAGTTAGATTATTGGTACTTTAGTTCTTCAAGACGTTTTGCTAGTCATCCAAATGGATCTCTCAATTCAGAATGACTTGTACAAGAATCTGTTGGCAATAAATACCATGGACTGTGTCCCAATCAGCATATAACAGCAAGGGGTCAGGGACCTCCATATAACAGCAAGGGGTCAGGGACCTCCATATAACAGCAAGGGGTCAGGGACCTCCACATAACAGCAAGAGGTCAGGGACCTCCATATAACAGCAAGGGGTCAGGGACCTCCACATAACAGCAAGGGGTCAGGGACCTCCATATAGCAGTAAGAGGTCAGGGACCTCCATATAACAGCAAGGGGTCAGGGACCTCCATATAACAGCAAGGTGTCAGGGATCTCCATATAACAGCAAGGTGTCAGGGACCTCCATATAACAGCAAGGGGACAGGGACCTCCATATAACAGCAAGGGGTCAGGGACCTCCATATAACACAAGCGGGTCAGGACCTCATATAACGCAAGGGGTCAGGGACCTCCATATAACAGCAAGGGGTCAGGGACCTCCATATAACAGCAAGGGGTCAGGGACCTCCATATAACAGCAAGGTGTCAGGGACCTCCATATAACAGCCAGGGGTCAGGGACCTCCATATAACAAAAGAGGGGTCAGGGACCTTTATAGAACAGCAAGGGGTCAGGGACCTCCATATAACAGCAAGGGGTCAGGGACCTCCATATAACAGCAAGGGGTCAGGGACCTCCATATAACAGCAAGGGGTCAGGGACCTCCATATAACAGCAAGGGGTCAGGGACCTCATATAACAGCAAGGGGTCAGGGACCTCCATATAACAGCAAGGGGTCAGGGACTCCATATAACCGCAAGGGGTCAGGGACCTCCATATAACAGCAAGGGGTCAGGGACCTCCATATAACAGCAATGGGTCAGGGACTCATATAAGCAAGGAGGTCGGGGCCTCCATATAACAGCAAGGGGTCAGGGACCTCCATATAACAGCAAGGGGTCAAGGACCTCCATATAACAGCAAGGGGTCAGGGACCTCCATATAACAGTAAGGAGTCAGGGACCTCCATATAACAGCAAGGGGTCAGGGACCTCCATATAACAGCAAGGGGTCAGGGACCTCCATATAACAGCAAGGGGTCAGGGACCCTCATATAACAGCAAGGGGTCAGGGACCCCCATATAACAGCAAGAGGTCAGGGACCTCATATAACAAGCAAGGGGTCAGGGACTCCACAACTAGCAAGGGGTCAGGGACCTCCGGGGTATAGCAGTAAGAGGTCAGGGACCTCCATATAAACGCAAGGGGTCAGGGAAATCTCATATAAAGCAAGGTGTCAGGGATCTCATATAAACAGCAAGGGTCAGGGACCTCCTATAACAGCAAGGGTACAGGGACCTCCATATCACAGCAAGGGGTCAGGGACCTCCATATAACAGCAAGGGGTCAGGGACCTCCATATAACAGCAAGGGGTCAGGACCTCATATAACAGCAGGAGTCAGGGGACCTCCATATAACAGCAAGGGGTCAGGGATCTCCATATAACAGCAAGGAGTCAGGGACCTCCATATAGCAGCAAGAGGTCAGGGACCTCCATACTACACTACACAGTGGGGCCAATAGTGGGGGGTTATAGTTTTGGGGGTGGACATGCCCTTTAAAGAACAAGAAGAATACAGGGTCTTGATCCAAATGACTTTGTAGTTCTACTTGTTATAATAACAAGGAATGGAAAGACATTGCCAATATAATTGTTTCCTTCAGTTGATATAAATTGCCATTAAATGATCAATCTGATGCCATTTCATTGCGAGCAAATTGTTTAAACAATTAGACAGAAATACAATCATTTCCTAATTTATTTCTTTAGGCTCCATTTAAGAATCTTGACCAGTGTCAGCTGATTGGTAGAGGGGGATTCGGAAAAGTCTACAAAGTAAGTTTTCAATGGTAACATCTAATTAGAATATTCATACTATTTTCTAGTTAAAACCAAAAATGCTTTGATGAAATGAGATTTTCATTTTAAAAATCAAATGTTTTCTGTCTCTTTGTTAAAGACTCAACTAGAGGATGGAAATCAAGCAGCGGTCAAGGTCGTCCCCATGAAAAGGGTAATATACACGTCTTCTACATATTAAAATACAACAATGGGTATTTTTATATTCCAACATTGTAAGACAGGGCTGTCTGTTCGCCGCTAGCAAGCGTCTGGCCGGGACAAATTACTATCGTCGCAGCAAAAGCTGCCGCTGCCAACAGTTCGGTTAGATCGATCATGCGGTACTGGCTGTGATTTCCCAGCATACCCCATCACCCGTTTGTCTGATCTGAGACCCCTGAATTTAGTGGTCGAATTCAGTAACCTTCGAATGTATTGTTCGATTTTCGATAACTCGAATGTAGCATTCGGTAACCCTCGAATTGGCCATAGCCCCCGAATTGGCCATAACCCTCAAATTGGCCATAGCCCCTCGAATTGGCCATAACCCTCAAATTGGCCATAACCCTCGAATTGGCCATAACCCTCGAATTGGCCATAACCCTCGAATTGGCCATAACCCTCGAATTGGCCATAACTCTCGAATTGGCCATAACCCTCGAATTGGCCATAACCCTCGAATTGGCCATAGCCCTCGAATTGGCCATAACCCTCGAATTGGCCATAACCCTTGAATTGGGCATAACCTTCGAATTGGCCATAACCCTTGAATTGGGCCATAACCCTCGAATTGGCCATAACCTTCGAATTGGCCATAACCCTCGAATTGGCCATAACCTTCGAATGTAGCTTTCGCAAACCCGACAATTGCCCGATCGTGGGGGAAGTTTGTGTTTAAACAGGTTTTGGTGATATGGACGTGTTCCCCAGACCATTTCCTAGGTCCCAGAGCCATTTACAGCAAGTTACCATTGTTAGTTTATCGGTAATTAATCCGAACTTTTCAAACCATTTTCTCCCATTAATGGGTTCGTTCCCGAACTACCGAACTTTTACTTAAGTTTGGAAACAAACTGAACTTTGGGAAGTTTGCCCATCTCTCCTGCTAGCTACAGGTCCATTTCTTCCAATAAATTAATAATTCTATCATGTAGGATGATGAAAAAGAAAAGGACAAACTTCAAGAAATCGTTTTTCTTCGCAAGTTAGAGCACAAAAACATAGTGCGCTGCTACGACGCCTGCGTACAGCGTATTGAAGATTCGGATGTGGACAAGCTATGGGTAAGATATTTTTGAATGACTGATCTCTTCCAAATACATAGGTGAAGACCTCAAAATCCCTGAATTTGATTATTTAGATCCTTAGTGTACTTAAAGGGTATCTCCATTCCAAAAAAGAACTTCCCTTTTATCCAGTTTAATTGAAGAACGGGAGGTAAAGGAGCTATGTCCTACCTCCCATTCCTACCTCCCATTCTTCAATTAAACCTGCAGGAGACCAGAGCAAAGAACTTACCCAGGATCTCAATCCTCCACTGTTCCTCTGACAGGTCCCAACGCTCCTTTGCAATGTATGCGCATACATTTCAAAGGTCAGTGGGGAGACCCTTTAAAAGCCAAAACTTTAAGCAATGTTCCCAGAGTGAGTAATCACTGGACTTGTAAGTACGATTACTCACCCTGGGAAAAAGTTTTAAGCAAATCATAAAGAACGGCTGTTTCGGGCGATTATCGTACCGTGTATAGGCACTTTATTGGCCAAAACACCCATTTGGTCGGGGATCTTAGCCCAACTGGCCGAGCGGATCTCTGAACGAGCGGCCATTTTGGCCGATAAAGTGCCCATACACAGCACGATTATCAGACAAAACGGCCGTTCTTGCACATCATGCGTCTCCGATCGCACGTGTGTACGAACCTTAACTAAGCTTTTGGGGGTCCCTAAATAACATATTAAAGGTTTTTATTAGGGGTAGACATCCCCTTTAAATATGGTAAAATTTGTTCATCACATGGCATGAAATGTTTTTTTTTCTTCTTACTGTAGATAACGATGGAATATTGCGCCGGAGGAACCCTCGGCGACTTGATTGACCTACACCACAAGATCTATAAAAGATATTTAACAGAAGATTTGATAAGATACATCGCAAAGGAGGTTTTGCAGGTAGAAATCGTAAACTGTAAAATCTATAGATTCTCTATCATTTGAAATTATAAATGAAAAGTAAAATCGTGCTTCTTGCATGTTTTAATGAATATCGGAGGTAGGACATCGCTCCATTACCTCCTGTTCTTCACTTAAACTGAAAAATCTATAGATCTCTATCATTTGAAATGATAAATGAAAGTAAAATTGTGCTTCTTGCATGTTTTAATAAAATCGGGGGGTAGGACATCGCTCCATTACCTCCTGTTCTTCACTTAAACTGTAAAATCTATAGATTCTCTATCATTTGAAATGATAAATGAAAGTAAAATCGTGCTTCTTGCTGTTTTAATGAGATCGGGAGGTAGGACATCGCTCCATTACCTCCTTGTTCTTCACTTAAACTGTAAAATCTATAGATTCTCTATCATTTGAAATGATAAATGAAAAGTAAAATCGTGCTTCTTGCAGTTTTAATGAAGATCGGGAGGTAGGACATCGCTCCATTACCTCCTGTTCTTCACTTAAACTGGAAAAATCTATAGATTCTCTATCATTTGAAATGATAAATGAAAAGTAAAATCGTGCTTCTTGCATGTTTTAATGAAGATCGGGAGGTAGGACATCGCTCCATTACCTCCTGTTCTTCACTTAAACTGAAAAATCTATAGATTCTCTATCATTTGAAATGATAAATGAAAAGTAAAATCGTGCTTCTTGCATGTTTTAATGAGATCGGGAGGTAGGACATCGCTCCATTACCTCCTTGTTCTTCACTTAAACTGTAAAATCTATAGATTCTCTATCATTTGAAATGATAAATGAAAAGTAAAATCGTGCTCTTTGCAGTTTTTAATGAAGATCGGGAGGTAGGACATCGCTCCATTACCTCCTGTTCTTCACTTAAACTGAAAAATCTATAGATTCTCTATCATTTGAAATGATAAATGAAAAGTAAAATTGTGCTTCTTGCATGTTTTAATAAAATCGGGGGGTAGGACATCGCTCCATTACCTCCTGTTCTTCACTTAAACTGTAAAATCTATAGATTCTCTATCATTTGAAATGATAAATGAAAAGTAAAATCGTGCTTCTTGCATGTTTTAATGAAGATCGGGAGGTAGGACATCGCTCCATTACCTCCTGTTCTTCACTTAAACTGTAAAATCTATAGATTCTCTATCATTTGAAATGATAAATGAAAAGTAAAATCGTGCTTCTTGCATGTTTTAATGAAGATCGGGAGGTAGGACATCGCTCCATTACCTCCTGTTCTTCACTTAAACTGAAAAATGAATAGTAGACAAAGTCTATTTTCACAAACCAGCATTACCAAACGAATATATTCAAAATGCTTAAAAGATAAAAGGTAATATTCTATAGTTTAATGTTTGTTTTCATCCATCTCCCCAGGGACTATCTTATCTCCATAAATCATGGATAATCCACCGTGATATCAAACCTAATAATATTCTGATAACTGAAGACGGGAAGGTGAAAATTGGTAAGAAAAATTTATCATTACAATTAAACCAAACTCTCGCTATTTCGGGGAGGATTACTGGGCGCATTATATTTGTAATAAGCCCACATTCTCGGGCTGATGCTATATTGGTAATTTTCGGGACGAATTCGCGTAAAGCTCACGCTATATTTGGGTTAATATTTTTATTTTACACGAGGTAATTAATTTTGCTTTTCCCTATAATAAATTGTTAAAATATATTTATGTGTTTTATTAAAGGGCATGTCCACACTTAAAACTGCCCACAACCCCAACTGCTTATTTTACCAGATTATTACATTGTAACAAGATATTAAATACTCTGGCAAAGGTATCTGCCTCCTCCCTCTGCTCAATGAGCTTTTTAAAGGCTTGAGCATGTGCAGAGAAGGTAGCAAGTGAAACCCCAGTCTATCATTGGCTGTGATGTCAGTTGTCACAGCCTTGATTGACAGCATGTAGGGAGGAGCCAGCTTACTCTACCAGAATGGGGACAATAATTATCCTTAAATAATCCTTAAATATCTGGTTAGTAATGCAGGTAATAAAGTGCAAAATATATCCGTTGGGGAAGGTAACTGACTATTGAGCAGGGGTGGATATGCCTTTTAATATAACATTTCTACCTTAATGGCTTACTGACTATTTAAAGCTGAAACATTTATTAAGTACAATGTGTCATTCCAGCGGATTTTGGAATATCCATACAATTATCAGGGAAAGGAGATAAAACAGATATAGGAATCGGTACAACAGATTTTATGGCACCAGAAATGTCCAAGTGTGAGTCTGGCTACAATATGGCGGTAAGATATATATTTACTAATTCTATGGCTGTTATACCCTTCTGTGGAATAGTTCTCATGATTCCATAGAACATTCTAAATAGAAAACCATGGCAGTTCTTAATATTGTATTCAGATACTTCTAATGCTACTGGGAATATTGACTTCCTTATATTTCTATTTTCCAGTGTGATATTTGGGCATTAGGAATTACAATCCTCGAAATGGCTGAAGGACATACACGTAAGTAAAGCAGAACCGTGACAGAAATGATCATACAATATCATCCTCTGAGAAGAGCCTCTTTGAACAGGGACATAAAAGATAAAATGATATATTGTATATTTTGCTATTCACAGTTTCTTATGTATTTCTTTTTATAACCCAAAGCCTACAGAACCTTTTCCAGTGTCAAAAAGAGGTTACTGGTCAGCTTACTAGACCCACCAACCTTGACGTACCCTGAATTATGGTGAGTCAAACACATTTTCCTAATTTCTATCTATTATCTGGATATTATCATTATCATTACTGGGAAAATACCCTTATAATTCTCCAATACCCTTATAATTCTCTTTTATCGAGAATTATCATAGTATATAATATTGGTTTAAAGGAACTATAATCACCCACTGGGTAAATCTTAGTTTGATTCAGAATATTTTTTTTTCCAGGTCTAAAAAATTTCAACGTTTTCTACAATTGTGCTTGAGAAACGATCCCAAGGAACGAGCAACATCGAAGGGTCTTTTAAAGCACAATTTTATCCGGGGGCAGAAAACGACACAATCTGCCCAATTGAAAATAGTTAAGCTTCTTGACATTATGAAGATATTTAAAGGTGAGACTACGGAGACTTATCTACCATATAAGATATTGATAACATAACTACAGTAACATTATAACTGTATAAGGGGTTTGCACTTATTTTTCTCTTAACCCCTCTTGATACATAAACCTACAATATCTGCCCGAACCATATTATTAGGGTCACTGTAAAATATAAACTTACTAATTATTAATTTACACTAGTAAAGCTGTATACTCCCAATAGTGTTCTTTCTGATTGTAGGAGGTGACAAGAACACAACACTAGACCCAAAACTCAACTCAAAAACCACTTACTCCCCTAACTCATATGGCTATTGAAAATGGGAGACTCACCCCCCCTCCATAAAACTCACCCCCCCTAAAAGTAACTGCTCGCATCCTTTACTACCCCCCATATATTCAACCCCCCTACTCATTCTCTCCCTCTTTCTACCCCCCTCCTCTCTTCTAACGCACTAACGTCATTTTACGTTCTTCAACAAAATTGTTACATGACCTGCCCGAGATAATAATAATAACAAGATATGTTACATAGATTTATCTTGTTAAAAGAAAGATTGGGTTATGCTACTTAATGCTCCGTTAGAAGATACTGATGAAGGACTCAGGTCTAGGTAACTTCTTACCAACTGATACAAAACATATACCAACATATACACAAATGGGAAAAGGTTTTGTTTTATATGATGTTGATTAATATAAATGTTTATTATATTTGTTGTCAAAGAATTAAAAAGAAAGGACGACAAAGAGGACGACACAGAGGATGACATAGTGTATATCAAAGAGGACAACAAAGAGGACAAGAACGACAAAGAGGATGACACAGAGTGTTTCATAGTGTATAACAAAGAGGACAACAAAGAGGACAAGGAAGACAAAAAGGACGACAAAGAGAACGACAAAGAGGACGACAAAGAGGAGGACACAGAGGATGACAAAGAGGACGACAAAGAGGAGGACACAGAGGACGACAAAGAGGACGACAAAGAGGAGGACACAGAGGACGACAAAGAGGACGACAAAGAGGAGGACACAGAGGACGACAAAGAGGACAACAAAGAGGAGGACACAGAGGACAACAAAGAGGAGGACACAGAGGACAACAAAGAGGAGGACACAGAGGACAACAAAGAGGAGGACACAGAGGAGGACAAAGAGGACAACAAAGAAGAAAATGGCAAAAAAGAGGATGACAAGGAAAACAAAAATGAAGATAAGGACAACAAAGAAGATGGCAAAGAGGACAACCAAGAGGACATGGTCAACAAAGAGGTTAAAGATAAGAAAGAAGATTATGACTGCCAAGACATTCTGGAGATATTGAGAAAACTGAAAGGAAACATGTCAATGATGGAGTTCACACTTGATCAGATGTTAGAACAACAAAAAACTTCCCCAGATGTCTAACTTCCCAAGTTACCACTAAAAAAAGCTCAATAAGAAGTAGAATCCACCCTCCCCGAAATAAAAAAAAGAAACTTACACAAACGGACCTTTAGTTCTGACCCGGCGGATCATCAGCAAGGCCAAACCAAATGGCTGTATTGCCCAACTAAGCACCCAGTTACACATCATGCATCATGGGTTGCAGCCCAGGAAAGCAGCAAGGAGAGGCTGGCCAGCCCATAAAAATACGTATCATATCAGTAATATAAATCACAATTAGTGTGAGTCCATAACCGATGTAAAATCACTTGAAATGTGATCTCCAGATACAGTGAATTATGGAGACTTGACTTTCAGAAATCTCCTATAGCCTCTTATACCATGTCGCCTTTGGCTGGGACTCTGGTAACGTGCTGAGTGGACCTTTGCCGAAAAGTCCAGCCTCCCAAAAGTACGACAACCACAAAAAATACAACGTTCTCTAGGAGTTTCATTTTTTGTTTGATGGAAATGCTTAACACTAATTCTTTGTATCATGTTAAATTATCAAATGTCTTTTTAATGTATGAGAAAATAAATTTTTTTGCAAATTATAATGCACTTTTTGCCTTTTTCTTGCAAGATCTGCACATATATAGATGTACTATCTGCAACATGTGAGACATGTTTTATACTCTATCAGGGTTATTCAATAAAAGTTATCGTTTAAAATGGTGCTAATTTTGCCCCAACCAATCAGATCTTATTTAACATTTGAAAACTAACACCTGATTGGTTGGGGCAAAATTAGCACCATTTTAAAGGATAAGAACTTTTATTGAATAACCCTGAATGATTGATACGCTCTTGTAACCTAACCATATATCAATAGATGTTTCTGATAGAATCTTTACCTCCAACCAAGTGGGTTATGCCAAGTTTTCTATTATATTCTGATTACCTTCTATCTTTGGCTATCTTATATGTAGCACATCTATTTATGAACTGCTAGTAAGTTGGTTACTTACTCGGTATAACAGCAAGGAGTCAGGAACCTCCATATAACAGCAAGGGGTGAGAGACCTCCATATAACAGCAAGGGGTCAGTGACCTCCATATAACAGTAAGGGGTCAGAGACCTCCATATAACAGCAAGGGGTCAGAGAACTCCATATAACAGCAAGGTGTCAGTGACCTCCATATAACAGCAAGGGGTCAGAGACCTCCATATAACAGCAAGGGGTCAGTGACCTCCATATAACAGCAAGGGGTCAGAGACCTCCATATAACAGCAAGGGGTCAGGGAACTCCATATAACAGCAAGGGGTCAGTGAACTCCATATAACAGCAAGGGGTCAGTGACTTCCATATAACAGCAAGGGGTCAGGGACCTCCATATAACAGCAAGGGGTCAGGGACCTCCATATAACAGCAAGGGGTCAGGGACCTCCATATAACAGCAAGGGGTCAGGGACCTCCATATAACAGCAAGGGGTCAGTGACCCTCCATATAACAGCAAGGGGTCAGGGACCCTCCATATAACAGCAAGGGGTCAGGGACCTCCATATAACAGCAAGGGGTCCGGGACCTCCATATAAGAGCAAGGGGTCAGGGACCCTCCATATAACTGCAAGGGGTCTGGGACCTCCATATAACAGCAAGGGGTCAGGGAACCTCCATATAACAGCAAAGGGTCCGGGACCTCCATATAACAGCAAGGGGTCCGGGACCTCCATATAACAGCAAGGGGTCAGGGACCTCCATATAACAGCTTTATATGGAGGTCCACTGAACCATTGCTGTTATATGGAGGTCCCTGACACCTTGCTGTTATATGGAGGTCCCTGACTCCTTGCTGTTTATGAGGTCACTGACCCCTTGCTGTTATAGGAGGTCCCTGACCCCTTGCTGTTATATGGAGGTCCCTGCCCCCTTGCTGTTTAATGGAAGTCCCTGACCCCTTGCTGTTATATGGAGTTCACTGACCCCTTGCTGTTATATGGAGTTCCCTGACCCTTGCGTTATATGGAGGTCTCTACCCCTTGCTGTTATATGGAGGTCACGACCCCTTGCTGTTATATGGAGGTCCCTGACCCCTTGCTGTTATATGGAGGTCACTGACCCCTTGCTGTTATATGGAGGTCTCTGACCCCTTGCTGTTATATGGAGGTCACTGACACCTTGCTGTTATATGGAGTCTCTGACCCCTTGCTGTTATATGGAGTCTCTGACCCTACTGTTTATATGGAGGTCACTGACCCCTTGCTGTTATATGGAGGTCTCTCACCCCTTGCTGTTATATGGAGGTTCCTGACTCCTTGCTGTTATACCGAGTAAGTAACCAACTTACTAGCAGTTCATAAATAGATGTGCTACATATAAGATAGCCAAAGATAGAAGGTAATCAGAATATAATAGAAAACTTGGCATAACCACTTGGTTGGAGGTAAAGATTCTATCAGAAACATCTATTGATATATGGTTAGGTTACAAGAGCGTATCAATCATTCAGGTTATTCAATAAAAGTTCTTATCCTTTAAAATGTGCTAATTTTGCCCCAACCAATCAGGTGTTAGTTTTAAAATGTTAAATAAGATCTGATTGGTTGGGGCAAAATTAGCACCATTTTAAACGATAACTTTTATTGAATAACCCTGATAGAGTATAAACATGTCTCACATGTTGCAGATAGTACATCTATATATGTGCAGATCTTGCAAGAAAAGGCAAAAAGTGCATTATAATTTGCAAAAAAATTTATTTCTCATACAAGACATTTGATATTTAACATGATACAAAGAATTAGTGTTAAGCATTTCCATCAAAACAAAAAATGAAACTCCTAGAGAACGTTGTATTTTTTGTGGTTGTCGTACTTTTGGGAGGCTGGACTTTTCGGCAAAGGTCCACTCAGCACGTTCCAGAGTCCCAGCCAAAGGCGACATGGTAATAGAGGCTATAGGAGATTTCTGAAAGTCAAGTCCCATAATTCACTGTTATCTGAGATCACATTTCAAGTGATTTTACATCGGTTATGGACTCACACTAATTGTGATTTTTATTACTGATATGATACGTATTTTTATGGGCGGGCCAGCCTCTCCTTGCTGCTTTCCTGGGCTGCAACCCATGATGCATGATGTGTAACTGGTGCTTAGTTGGGCAATCAGCCATTTGGTTTGGCCTTGCTGATGATCCGCCGGGTCAGAACTAAAGGTCCGTTTTGTGTAAGTTTCTTTTTTTTATTTCGGGGAGGGTGGGATTCTACTTCTTATTGAGCTTTTTTTAGTGGTAACTTGGGAAGTTAGACATCTGGGGAAGTTTTTTGTTGTTCTAACATCTGATCAAGTGTGAACCCATCATTGACATGTCCTTTCAGTTTTCTCAATATCTCCAGAATGTCTTGGCAGTCATAATCTTCTTTCTTATCTTTAACCTCTTTGTTGACCAGTCCTCTTGGTTGTCCTCTTTGCCATCTTCTTTGTTGTCCTTATCTTCATTTTTGTTTTCCTTGTCATCCTCTTTTTGCCATTTTCTTCTTTGTTGTCCTCTTTGTCCTCCTCTGTGTCCTCCTCTTTGTTGTCCTCTGTGTCCTCCTCTTTGGTCCTCTGTTCCTCCTCTTTGTTGTCCTCTGTGTCCTCCTCTTTGTTGTCCTCTTTGTCGTCCTCTGTGTCCTCCCTTTTGTCTCCTCTTTGTCGTCCTCTGTGTCCTCCTCTCTTTGTCGTCCTCTTTGTCGTCCTCTGTGTCCCCTCTTGTCGTCCTCTTTGTCACTCTGTGTCCCCTCTTTGTCGTCCTCTTTGTCGTTCTCTTTTGTCCCTTTTGTCTTCCTTGTCCTCTTTGTTGTCCTCTTTGTTATACACATGAAACACTCTGTGTCATCCTCTTTGTCGTTCTTGTCCTCTTTGTTGTCCTCTTTGATATACACTATGTCATCCTCTGT
Organism: Hymenochirus boettgeri; assembly: GCA_019447015.1. Lineage (NCBI taxonomy): Eukaryota > Metazoa > Chordata > Amphibia > Anura > Pipidae > Hymenochirus > Hymenochirus boettgeri. Next base: position 121,684,180 of record CM033476.1, read on the forward strand.
GTCGTCCTCTTTGTCGTCCTTTCTTTTTAATTCTTTGACAACAAATATAATAAACATTTATATTAATCAACATCATAAAAACAAAACCTTTTCCCATTTGTGTATATGTTGGTATATGTTTGTATCAGTTGGTAAGAAGTTACCTAGACCTGAGTCCTTCATCAGTATCTTCTAACGGAGCATTAAGTAGCATAACCCAATCTTTCTTTTAAGATAAATCTATGTAACATATCTTGTTATTATTATTATCTCGGGCAGGTCATGTAACAATTTTGTTGAAGAACGTAAAATGACGTTAGTGCGTTAGAAGAGAGGAGGGGGGTAGAAAGAGGGAGAGAATGAGTAGGGGGGTTGAATATATGGGGGGTAGTAAAGGTGCGAGCAGTTACTTTAGGGGGGGTGAGTTTTATTGGAGGGGGGGTGAGTCTCCATTTTCAATAGCCATATGAGTTAGGGGAGTAAGTGGTTTTTGAGTTGAGTTTTGGGTCTGTGTTGTGTTCTTGTCACCTCCTACAATCAGAAAGAACACTATTGGGAGTATACAGCTTACTAGTGGTAAATTAATAATAGTAAGTTATATTTTACAGTGACCCTAATAATATGGTTCGGGCAGATATTGTAGGTTTATGTATCAAGAGGGGTTAAGAGAAAAATAAGTGCAAACCCCTTATACAGTTATAATGTTACTGTATTATGTTATCAATATCTTATATGGTGATAAGTCTCCGTAGTCTCACCTTTAATATCTTCATAATGTCAAGAAGCTTAACTATTTTCAATTGGGCAGATGTGTCGTTTTTCTGCCCCCGGATAAAATTGTGCTTTAAAGACCCTTCGATGTTGCTCGTTCCTTGGGATCGTTTCTCAAGCACAATTGTAGAAAACGTTGAAATTTTTTAGACCTGGAAAAAAAAATATTCTGAATCAAACTAAGATTTACCCAGTGGGTGATTATAGTTCCTTTAAACCAATATTATTACTATGATAATTCTCGATAAAAGAGATTATAAGGGTATTGGAGAATTATAAGGGTATTTTCCCAGTAATGATAATGATAATATCCAGATAATAGATAGAAATTAGGAAAATGTGTTTGACTCACCATAATTCAGTAGTCAGGTTGGTGGGTCTAGTAAGCTGACCAGTAACCTTTTGACACTGGAAAAGGTTCTGTAGGCTTTGGGTTATAAAAAGAAATACATAAGAAACTGTGAATAGCAAAATATACAATATATCATTTTATCTTTTATGTCCCTGTTCAAAAGGGCTCTTCCAGAGGATGATATTGTATGATCATTTCTGTCACGGTTCTGCTTTACTTACGTGTATGTCCTTCAGCCATTTCAGGATTGTAATCCTAATGCCCAATATCACACTGGAAAATAGAATATAAGGAAGTCAATATTCCCAGTAGCATTAGAAGTATCTGAATCAATATTAAGAACTGCCATGGTTTTCTATTTAGAATGTTCTATGGAATCATGAGAACTATTCCACAGAAGGGTATAACAGCCATAGAATTAGTAAATATATATCTTACCGCCATATTTAGCCAGACTCCACTTGGACATTTCTGTGGTGCCATAAATCTGTTGTCCGATTCCTATATCTGTTTATCTCCTTTCCCTGATAATTGTATGGATATTCCAAAATCCGCTGGAATGACACATTGTACTTAATAATGTTTCAGCTTAAAATAGTCAGTAAGCCATTAAGGTAGAAATGTTATATTAAAGCATATCCACCCTGCTCAATAGTCAGTTACCTTCCCCAACGGATATATTTTGCACTTTATTACCTGCATACTAACCAGATATTTAAGGATTATTTAAGGATAATTATTGTCCCCATTCTGGTAGAGTAAGCTGGCTCCTCCCTACATGCTGTCAATCAAGGCTGTGACAACTGATCACAGCCAATGATAGACTGGGGTTTCACTTGCTACCTTCTCTGCACATGCTCAGCCTTTAAAAAGCTCATTGAGCAGAGGGAGGAGGCAGATACCTTTGCCAGAGTATTTAATATCTTGTTACAATGTAATAATCTGGTAAATAAGCAGTTGGGGTGTGGGCAGTTTTAAGTGTGGACATGCCCTTTAATAAAACACATAAATAATTTTAACAATTTATTATAGGGAAAAGCAAAATTAATTACCTCGTGGTAAAATAAAAATATTAACCCAAATATAGCGTGAGCTTTACGCGAATTCGTCCCGAAAATTACCAATATAGCATCAGCCCGAGAATGTGGGCTTATTAACAATATAATGCGCCCAGTAATCCCCCCGAAATAGCGAGAGTTTGGTAATTGTAATGATAATTTTTCTTACCAATTTTCACCTTCCTTCTTCAGTTATCAGAATATTATTAGGTTTGATATCACGGTGATTATCCATGATTTATGGAGATAAGATAGTCCCTGGGGAGATGGATGAAAACAAACATTAAACTATAGAATTACCTTTTATCTTTTAAGCATTTTGAATATATTCGTTGGTAATGCTGGTTTGTGAAAATAACTTTGTCTACTATTCTTTTTCAGTTTAAGTGAAGAACAGGAGGTAATGGGCGATGTCCCTCCCGATCTTCATTAAAACATGCAAGAAGCACGATTTTACTTTTCATTTATCATTTCAAATGATAGGAATCTATAGATTTTACAGTTTAAGTGAAGAACAGGAGGTAATGAGCGATGTCCTACCCCCATCTCAAAAAAAACATGCAAGCACATTTTACTTTTCATTTATCATTTCAAATGATAGAGAATCTATAGATTTTACAGTTTAGTGAAGAAACGGAGGTATGGAGCGATGTCCTACCCCCCGATTTATTAAAACATGCAAGAAGCACAATTTTACTTTTCATTTATCATTTCAAATGATAGAGAATCTATGATTTTTCAGTTTAAGTGAAGAACAGGAGGTAATGAGCGATGTGCCTACCTCCCGATCTTCATTAAAACATGCAAGAAGCACGATTTTACTTTCATTTATCATTTCAAATGATAGAGAATCTATAGATTTTACAGTTTAAGTGAAGAACAGGAGGTAATGAGCGATGTCCTACCTCCCGATCTTCATTAAAACATGCAAGAAGCACGATTTTACTTTTCATTTATCATTTCAAATGATAGAGAATCTATAGATTTTACAGTTTAAGTGAAGAACAGGAGGGAATGGGGCGATGTCCTACCCCCCGATTTTATTAAACATGCAAGAAGCACAATTTTACTTTTCATTTATCATTTCAAATGATAGAGAATCTATAGATTTTTCAGTTTAAGTGAAGAACAGGATAATGGAGCGATGTCCTACCTCCCTATCTTCATTAAAACTGCAAGAAGCACGATTTTACTTTTCATTTATAATTTCAAATGATAGAGAATCTATAGATTTTACAGTTTACGATTTCTACCTGCAAAACCTCCTTTGCGATGTATCTTATCAAATCTTCTGTTAAATACTTTTATAGATCTTGTGTTGTAGGTCAATCAGTCGCCGAGGGTTCCCCGGCGCAATATTCCATCGTTATCTACAGTAAGAAAAAAAAACATTTCATGCCATGTGATGAACAATTTTACCATATTTAAAGGGGATGTCTACCCCTAATAAACCTTTATATGTTATTTAGGGACCCCCAAAAGCTTAGTTAAGGTTCGTACACACGTGCGATCGGGACGCATGATGTGCAAGAACGGCCGTTTTGTCTGATAATCGTGCTGTGTATGGGCACTTTATCGGCCAAAATGGCCGCTCGTTCAGAGATCCGCCGGCCAGTTGGGCTAAGATCCCCGACCAAATGGTGTTTTGCCAATAAAGTGCCTATACACGGTACGATAATCGCCCCGAAACAGCCGTTCTTTATGATTTGCTTAAAACTTTTTCCCAGGGTGAGTAATCGTACTTACAAGTCCAGTGATTACTCACTCTGGGAACATTGCTTAAAGTTTTGGCTTTAAGGGTCTCCCCACTGACCTTTGAAATGTATGCGCATACATTGCAAAGGAGCGTTGGACCTGTCAGAGGAACAGTGGAGGATTGAGATCCTGGGTAATCATTTGCTCTGGTCTCCTGCAGTTTAATTGAAGAATGGGAGGTAGGAATGGGAGGTAGGACATAGCTCCTTACCTCCCGTTCTTCAATTAAACTGGATAAAAGGGAAGTTCTTTTTTGGAATGGAGATACCCTTTAAGTACACTAAGGATCTAAATTCAAATTCAGGGATTTTGAGGTCTTCACTATGTATTTGGAAGAGATCAGTCATTCAAAAATATCTTACCCATAGCTGTCCACATCCGAATCTTCAATACGCGGTACGCAGGCGTCGTAGCAGCGCCCTATGTTTTTGTGCTCTAACTTGCGAAGAAAAACATTTTCTGAAGTTTGTCCTTTTCTTTTTCATCATCCTACATGATAGAATATAATTTATTGGAAGAAATGGACCTGTAGCTAGCAGGAGAGATGGGCAAATTCCCAAGTTCAGTTTGTTTCCAAACTTAAGTAAAAGTTCGTAGTTCGGGAACGAACCCTTAATGGGAGAAAATGGTTTGAAAAGTTTCGGATTAATTACCGATAAACTAACAATGGTAACTTGCTGTAAATGGCTCTGGGACCTAGGAAATGGTCTGGGGAACACGTCCATATCACCAAAACCTGTTTAAACACAAACTTCCCCCACGATCGGGCAATTGTCGGGTTTCGAAAGCTACATTCGAAGGTTATGGCCATTCGAGGGTTATGGCCATTCGAGGTTATGGCCAATTCGAGGGTTATGGCCCAATTCAAGGTTATGGCCAATTCGAAGGTTATGCCCATTCAAGGGTTATGGCCAATTCGAGGGTTAGGCCATTCGAGGGCTATGGCCAATTCGAGGTTTATGGCCAATTCGAGGGTTATGGCCAATTCGAGTATTATGGCCAATTGAGGGTTATGGCCATTCGAGTTATGGCCAATTCGAGGGTTATGGCCAATTCGAGGGTTATGGCCAATTTGAGGGTTATGGCCAATTCGAGGGGCTATGGCCAATTTGAGGGTTATGGCCAATTCGGGGGCTATGGCCAATTCGAGGGTTACCGAATGCTACATTCGAGTTATCGAAAATCGAACAATACATTCGAAGGTTACTGAATTCGACCACTAAATTCAGGGGTCTCAGATCAGACAAACGGGTGATGGGGTATGCTGGGAATCACAGCCAGTACCCATGATCGATCTAACCGAACTGTTGGCAGCGGCAGCTTTTGCTGCGACGATAGTAATTTGTCCCGGCCAGACGCTTGCTAGCGGCGAACAGACAGCCCTGTCTACAATGTTGGAATATAAAAATACCCATTGTTGTATTTTAATATGTAGAGACGTGTATATTACCCTTTTCATGGGGACGACCTTGACCGCTGCTTGATTTCCATCCTCTAGTTGAGTCTTTAACAAAGAGACAGAAAACATTTGATTTTTAAAATGAAATCTCATTTCATCAAACATTTTTGGTTTTAACTGAAAATAGTATGAATATTCTTTAGATGTTACCATTGAAAACTTACTTGTAGACTTTTCCGAACCCCCTCTACCAATCAGCTGACACGGTCAAGATTCTTAAATGGAGCCTAAAGAAATAAATTAGGAAATGATTGTATTTCTGTCTAATTGTTTAAACAATTTGCTCGCAATGAAATGGCATCAGATTGATCATTTAATGGCAATTTATATCAACTGAAGGAAACAATTATATTGGCAATGTCTTTCCATTCCTTGTATATATAACAAGTAGAACTACAAAGTCATTTGGATCAAGACCCTGTATTCTTCTTGTTCTTTAAAGGGCATGTCCCCACCCAAAACCTATAACCCCCCACTATTGGCCCCACTGTGTAGTGTAGTATGGAGGTCCCTGACCTCTTGCTGCTATATGGGGTCCCTGACTCCTTGCTGTTATATGGATCCCGGACCCCTTGCTGTTATATGGAGGCCCTGACTCCTTGCTGTTATATGGAGTCCCTGACCCCTTGCTGTATATAGGTCCCTGACCCTTGCTGTTATATGGAGGTCCCTGACCCCTTGCTGTATATGGAGGTCCCTGTCCCCTTGCTGTTATATGGAGGTCCCTGACACCTTGCTGTTATATGGAGACCCTGACACCTTGCTGTTATAGGAGGTCCCTGACCCTTGCTTTTATATATGGAGGTCCCTGACCTCTTACTGCTATATGGAGTCCCTGACCCCTTGCTGTTATGTGGAGGTCCCTGACCCCTTGCTGTTATATGGAGGTCCCTGACCTCTTGCTGTTATGTGGAGTCCCTGACCCTTGCTTTTATATGGAGGTCCCTGACCCCTTGCTGTTATATGGAGGTCCCTGACCCCTTGCTGTTATATGGAGGTCCCTGACCCCTTGCTGTTATATGGAGGTCCCTGACTCCTTACTGTTATATGGAGGTCCCTGACCCCTTGCTGTTATATGGAGGTCCTTGACCCCTTCTGTTAATGAGGTCCCGACCTTGCTGTTATGGAGGCCCCTATCTTGCTGTATATAGTCCCTGACCCCTTGCTGTTATATGGAGGTCCCTGACCCCTTGCTGTTATATGGAGGTCCCTGACCCCTTGCGGTTATATGGAGATCCCTGACCCATTGATGTTATATGGAGGTCCCTGACCCCTTGCTGTTATATGGAGGTCCCTGACCCCTTGCTGTTATATGGGAGGTCCCTGACCCCTTGCTGTATATGGAGGTCCCTGACCCTTGCTGTTATATGGAGGTTCACCCTTGCGTTATATGGAGGTCCCGACCCCTGCTGTTCTATAAAGGTCCTGACCCTTGTGTTATATGAGGTCCCTGACCCCTGGCTGTATATGGAGGTCCCTGACACCTTGCTGTTATATGGAGTCCCTGACCCTTGCTGTTATATGGAGGTCCCTGACCCCTTGCTGTTTATATGGAGGTCCCTGACCCCGCTGTTAATGGAGGTCCCTGACCCCTTGTTGTTATATGGAGGTCCCTGACCCCTTGCTGTTATATGGAGGTCCCTGACCCCTTGCTGTTATATGGAGGCTCCTGACCCCTTGCTGTTATATGGAGGTCCCTGATCCCTGGCTGTTATATGGAGGTCCCTGACACCTTGCTGTTATATGGAGGTCCCTGACCCCTTGCTGTTATATGGAGGTCCCTGACCCCTTGCTGTTATATGGAGGTCCCTGACCCCTTGCTGTTATATGGAGGTCCCTGACCCCTTTTTTTATATGGAGGTCCTGACCCCTTGCTGTTATATGTAGGTCCCTACCCTGCTGTTATATGGAGGTCCCTGACCCTTACTGTTCTATAAAGGTCCCTGACCCCTTGTGTTATATGGGGTCCCTGACCCCTGGCTGTTATATGGAGGTCCCTGACCCTGGCGTTATAGGAGGCCCGACCCCTTGCTGTTATATGGAGGTCCCTGGCCCCTTGCTGTTATATGGAGGTCCCTGACCCTTGCTGTTATATGGAGGTCCCTGACCCCTTGTGTTATATGGAGGTCCCTGACCCCTTGTTGTTATATGGAGGTCCCTGACCCTTGTTTGTTATATGGAGGTCCCTGACCCCTTGCTGTTATATGGAGGTCCCTGACCCCTTGCTGTTATATGCTGATTGGGACACAGTCCATGGTATTATTGCCAACAGATTCTGTACAAGTCATTCTGAATTGAGATACCATTTGGATGACTAGCAAAACGTCTTGAAGAATAAAGTACCAAAATCTAACTTAATCCCACAGATATACCATAACCTGATAATTCAGAACCACAGAAGCATATGGCTACATATTTGGTCCCTGACTAGATTTGCATCATGGGGATACCTGTAACTCCACCCAAATCCATGTAAAACTTCCCTAAACAACACACGGATGCAGAACTACTTAATCCTGACAATGTGCAGTTGCAGGAATGGACCGTATACATCATGATATATTTTTCCCCCCATAAACCATAAATCTGCTTTGTTATCTTTGCTCTATGGTTTATTTTCTACTTACGTCAGCTACAGAGGGAATATCAGCTCCTGGTCCTTAGGAAAAGAAAAAAATACATCATTGTTATTTTTATTACAAAGAATTCATAGTCTGTTGAAATCAATGACGTTAACCTGACACCTCGATGGGCGATGGTTCTATTGTGTGGTGTAGGGTGCAGAGAGTGGAAGCCTTGCTTTAAGGAAAACAGTTTCATTTTGGGTAAGGTACAATTCTGTGAATTGCACACACAGACTTATTAATGGGTCTACTGCATATTAGAGATGTCCGAACTTCGCAAAATCCGGTCCGTCGAGGATCCGCGAATTTTCGAAAAAATCCACGGCGGACCCATTAAAATGAAAAAAATCCTCGAAAATACGTAAAATCCTCTTAATTTCGAAAATATCCGAAAATACGGATTTCATGCATTTTCGAAAATACGAGAAATCCTCGTAATTTTGAATTTCCGAAAGCCCGTTCGGAAACGTTCGGAAAATCCGCGTATCCGCCATTTGCGAACGAGGTAAATCCGCCGCGGATTCGGGTTCGGATCCGCGAACTGGGCCACGCTACTGCATATTAATGCTATGGATAAGGTGGAAACACTGGAGTTAATTATATTTGTATCAGCACTGCTTTCCTTAAATATGGGTTTAATATTAATACATTGATTGAAGAACGGAGGTAGGCTATAATTCCTTTACCTCCTGTTCGTCAATCAATGCATTAAAGGATGCATTCAGTGAACTTTTCCTTTAAATGGTTTTAACTAGGCTAAAGCTGAGCTCTATGTTTAAAAAATGATTTTAAAAAATGTAAAAATAAAAAGATATTGCCTTGGGCTTCTTACCAGAGGGATGTTTTCAACTGCCCTTTGCCCCAGTGCCTCATTTTTATCTGAGACTGAAGACTGAAAAAAAAAAAGGGTAATTAGATTAAATGATAAGAAATCAATAATGAGCCGATAGATTGTAAACTTCCATATCGATAGGAACACTAAAGTCATTTCTGTGAGTGATTTTATATTAAGGCTTAACATTCAAAAATTAAAAATCTTACCTTCTTTTTACGACAGAAAAAGCGCAGAAAGCGAGTTTAAATCTTTTCCAGCACATTTTTTCCCACTATACATCAGAAAACAAACAAAAGATAAAATCACCAAGATGGTCCAACATTATTTATGTCTTGATTCTATCAGTACTTAACTAATCTCATGTACTCTTGATATTCTAGCCTTGGGTGGTGATTGAATCCAAGGGGTAGGGGAGGAATTGACTGCTCTGAATCTCATTGTATATGTAATATATGTAATGTTATTGTAAATGTATGTACTATTTATTGTAAATGGTATGTCTGTTTATTGTACATAGTATGTAATGTTATTGTAAATAGCATGTAATGTATATTGTAAATAGTATGTACTATTTATTGTAATGGTATTGTACTGTTTATTGTACATAGTATGTAATTGTATATTGTAATAGTATATGTATATATGTAAATGCAATGTAATATATTTAAATAGCATGTAATGTATATTGTAAATAGCATGTATATGTATATATTGTAAAATAGTATGTATGTTATATTGTAAATAGCATTAATGTATATTGTAAATAGTATGTAATGTATATTGTAAATAGCATGTAATATATACTTGTAATGTTTAATGTATATTGTAAATAGCATGTAATGTATATTGTAAATAGATGAATGTATATTGTAATAGCATGTAATGTATATTGTAATAGCATGTGATGTAATATTGTAAATAGTCATGTAATGTATATGTAAATAGATGTAATGTATATGTAATAGCATGTATGTATATTGTAAATAGCATGTATATTATATTGTAAAAAAATATGAAAAGATGTAATGTATATTGTAAATACTGTAATGTATATTTAATGCATGTATAAGTAAATAGCATGTAATTATTGTAATAATGTATGTAATATTGTAATAGATGTAATGTATATTGTAAATAGCATGTAAGTATATTGTAAATAGCATGTATGTATATTGTAAATAGTATGTATGTATATTGTAAATAGCTGTAATGTATATTGTAAATGTATGTAAATGTATATTGTAAATAGCATGTAATGTATATTGTAAATAGGTCATGTAATGTATATTGTAAATAGCATGTAATGTATATTGTATGAATAGCATGTAATGTATATTGTAAATAGCATGTAATGATATTGTAAATAGTATGTAATGTTATATTGTAAATAGCATATAATGTATATTGTAATAGTATGAATGTATATTGTACATAGCATGTATGTATATGTAATAGCAGTAATGTATATTGTAATAGTATGTATATGCATCAATACATTCTTTATATTGTAAAACGTGTGTATGTAATGTGTATCTGTGAATAGTACAAGTGTATTTTCCTGGTAAATCAATTTGTACTTGGTCTGGGAGCGAATATTTAATCTGAACATTAGAAAATCTCTGCCTGGTCAGTTGGATAGAAAATACTGCCACTCGACTCTAGGTTAGCAGGCTAAAGGCTCCAGACCTCACTGTACACTAACAGACTGACCTCTCACCTTCTTCATAAAGAGTTTATGTTGATGAAACTCAGCTAATTGGATGGGAATCCTGTTGATATAGCACAGTAAAAAAAAATGTCCCCATCTGTGGGGCAAGAGGACTGTGCTGGGGACATTCAGATAAACATGGTTTGTGCAACTTTCTTATTTAGATGTCTGGTGTATTGGGACCACATCAAACACAACATCATCTAGGAAATTTCTGAGGTACAACATTGACCTACTGACATGTCTTCATTAAAAGGACAAGTAAACCTAATCAAGACCAGTGGTGGATTCAGATTCTTTGTGCCTGAGAAGACATTAATAGGAATAGGCCATCTAGTCCTTGGGTGGTGATTAAATCCATAGAGGGCTTCATATGTCTGGCAGGGGTAGGAGTTGACTGCTCTAAATCTCATTATTCTATATGTGGAAATACTGCAATAGAGGAGAAAATTAATAATCTACTAACCTCTCCAAGCTCAAATATGCAAATGATTTTTTTTTACCAGGATACTTGCTAAAGTGTTTGTTACCATGGAAACCATTATGAGATCACAACATATGTATCATGTGACCTACTGTAAATAGGAAAAAGTATATATGTATTCCCTTTGAATTATCCCTGCTAATGTATGTGTAATAGTTGTATAGGGTATGATATAGTTTTAGAAACTTTAGGGTTGAGCAATTTTGGGAAAGATGGTCAACATTATTTATGTCTTGATTCTATCAGTACTTAACTAATCTCAATGTACTCTTGATATCTATCCGTGGGTGGTGATTGAATCCATAGGGGGATTCATATATCTGGGCAGGGGTAGTAGTTGACTGCTCTGACATCTCATTCTATATGTGGAAATACTGCAATAGAGGAGAAATTAAAATATCTACTAACCTCTCCAAGCTCAAATATGCAAATGATTTTTTTTACCAGGATTACTTGCATAAAGTGTTTGTTACCATGGAAACCATTATGAGATCAACAATATGTATCATGTGACCTACTGTAAATAGGAAAATGATAATATAGGTATTCCCTTTGAATTACCCTGCTAATGTAATGTGTAATAGTTGTATTAGGGTATATATAGTTTTAGAAACTATTAGGGTTGAGCAATTTTGTGGGAAAAGATGGTCCAACATTATTATGTCTTGATTCTATCAGTACTTAACTAATCTCAATGTACCTTGAATTCTATCCGTGGGTGGTGATTGAATCCATAGGGGATTCATATATCTGGGCAGGGGTAGGAGTTGAACTGCTTCTGACATCTCATTCTATATGTGGAAATACTGCAATAGAGGAGAAATTAAAATATCTACTAACCTCTCCAAGCTCAAAATGCAATTGATTTTTTTTACCAGGATGTTTGCATAAAGTGTTTGTTACCATTGAAACCATTATGACAATCACAACATAGTATCATGTGAACCTACTGTTAAAAAAGGAAAAATAATATAGGGAAAACCTTTAAATTAGACCTGTTGATGTAATGTGTAAAAGTTGTACAGGCATTGTGTGTTGGGACCAACATTAATGAGGTTCACCATTGACATACTGACATGTCTTGGTTAAAAGGACAAGTAAACCTATAAAAAACAGTGGTGGATATAGATAACCTGTCCTTGAGAAGACCTTAATACATGGACCACCTGCCTTCGTTCTCTAAATGGCCACTAACAGAATAAGCCAATAAAAAAACAATCAGAGACATTAAATTAAATTTTTTAATACAGAATGTCAGACCTACAAACCACAGTGTAACTATGTAACTGCAGTCTTTGGGGGGCTCCCGGAAGGAGAATGTGGCCTTCAACATAAGGCTTTAAGTTGGCCCTTCACTCTGTATTTGAAGGTCTACAATATGTTTGCACCTTATTATTAATACTTTTAAGGGTACGGTCCACCTTCACCTTTCCACCCCTCCACAAATTGTCCAGAATGCAAAAACCATTCCCCGACAGAACCAGTGGGGCATATGACTGTTGCCCATGGGAGGGAAAGATTTGCAGAATTTTGCACAAGGATCCCTAAAATTCTGACCACAGTATTAGCTCTGACTGTGGGCCCCCATATGTTCATCACCTTACAGAAAACCTATACATTCTGTACCAAGATAATTAATTTGGCTTGAAAAGACAAATTACTGTTCTTTCTATTTCTTCTTCTTCTCTTTCTTCTTCCGTTTTATTCTTCCGCTTTTTTGGACCGTATCTCCTCCCACAGTTTTTGAGCTAGAGACATGAAATTCGGTACAGACGTGCGGGGCTTATAGGAAGTTTGCTATCTTCGACTAAGGAATCCGCGGAAGCGTTACGGCGAATTTCTGGACATTTTTCCCATAGACTATAATGCTAACAATCTCCTCAATGTAGATATTTCAAAACAGTTTTTTTCATGGTCAAAATACAAATGGTGATACCCCCAACCCCCCACACAACCCAGGTACACCCACCTACTGACCTACCTTTCCATTCCCATGGAAGCCACATTTAAAGGGTAACTAAAGTCAAAAAAACTAATTTAGATTTATTCTCAATAAAATAGTTTTATGGTTGTAAACACAAAAAGACATACCCCCTCAACCAGCCCCAGGTACACACACCTACTGATCTACTTAGCCATTATGGTGGCAGCCATATTAAAGGGTAACTAAAGTCAAAAAACAATTTAGATTTTCCTCAATAAAAGATAGTTTTATGGTTGTAAACACAAAAAAGACATACCCCCTCAAACAGACAGGTACACACACCTACTAATCTACTAATTCATTATGGTGGTAGTCCATACTTAAGGGTAACTAAAGTCAAAAAACTAATTTAGATTTATCCACAATAAAATATAGTTTTTTATGGTTTGAAACACAAAAAGACTGCCCCTCAACCAGACCCAGGAACCACACCTACTGATTTACTGGGGCATCCATACTAAAAGGTAACTAAGTCAAAAAAATTAATTTTGATTAATAATAAAAAAGGTTTGTTTTTTAACCCCCATGTGGAAACGTAAACATACACCTACTGACCTACCCCTCCATTACTGTTGCAAGCAGCCCTAAAGGGTACTAAAGTAAAAAAACACAATTTTGACCAATCATCAAAAAAGTTAGTTTTTTTAACCCACCACACTGGACATAGGTACATACACCTACTGATCTACTTATCCATTACTGTGGTTAGCCATACCTAAAGGGTAACTAAAGTCAAAAAAAAAATTTTGACCAATCATCAAAAAAGTTTGTTTTTTTAATACCCACGTAGTACAGGTACATACACCTACTGACCTATCCCTCCATTACTGTGGCAGCCATATTTAAAGGGCAACTAAAGTAAGAAAAACCAATTTTGACCAATCATCTAAAAAAGTTTGTTTTTTTAACCCCCAACCCGACCCAGGTACACACACCTACTGATCTACTTATCCATTACTGTGGCGCCTACTTAAAGGGTAAACTAAGTCAAAAAAATTTTTTTGACCAATCATCAAAAAAGGTTTTTTTTTAACCCCCCCACATGCACGGTACATACACCTACTGACCTACCCCTCCATTACGTTTGCAGCCATACCTAAGGGTAACTAAAGTTAAAAATTTTTTTTTGACCAATCATCAAAAAGTTTTTTTAACCCCCACATGGCACAGGTACATACACCTACTGACCTACCCCTCCATTACTTGTTGCAGCCTACCTAAAGGGTAACTAAAGTCAAATTGTTTTTTGACCAATCATCAAAAAAGTTTGTTTTTTTAACCCCAACCTGATCTGGTACACATGCCTACTGACAACTACCTTCCATTTTCATGGCAACCATGTTTAAAGGGTAACTATAGTCAAATACAAATTTGAACTATCATGAACAAAGTTTGTTTTTTTAACCCCAACCACCACGGTACATACACCTACTGATCTACTTATCCATTACTGTGGAAGCCATACTTAAAAAGGGTAACATAAGTAAAAAAAATATTTTGATCAATAATCCAAAAGTTGTTTTTTTAACCCCCACGTGGCACAGGTACATACACCTACTGACCTACCCCTCCATTATTGTTGCAGCACATACCTAAGGGTAACTAAAGTCAAAAATGTTTTTTTGACCAATTATCAAAAAAGTTTTTTAAACCCCCACCTACACACGGTACACATACCTACTGATCTACTTATCCCTATTACTACTGTAGACATACTTAAAGGTAACTAAAGTCAAAAATAACATTTTGATCAAATCATTATCATTGAAAATGGTGCTATTGTTCCAACCAATCAGATGTTAGCTTTCTGATTGATTGTATCAAATTAGCACCACTTGGGCTGGGTACACACACAAGTTTTTTTTGTCCCACACAGCGTTTCACTACAAACTCATCATTCCCATTATTGAGTTTTAAATCTGCAGCAAACAACCATATTCCCTTCCACAATGCAGCCCTTCAAGCCAAATTCAAGTTTATACTTAAACTTTCCCTTTCCGTTATGTCTTTTGGACTTGAAGCCCAGATACCTAGAGTGAAATTTAACATATTTACATGGCTTGATGGGATTCGCATTCTTATTTTAAGATTACTTAAAGAAGAGATTCCTTCCTTTAAATTGATCTTTAACGGGGAACTTTATGCAAAAACTGTAACGAAAACCCCATGGTTTTACTGTTTGCACTAGCACAGATATTATGATATATGGGGCCGCAGCAATATGCATTGTTATCATCTCTTTTCTTTTCTTGTTTTCTTTTCTTGTTTCTTAACGGGGGAACTGTGTTTTTCATACAAGTGCCCTCTATTAAAAAGCACACATCCTACTTTTAAAATTACTCCAGTAATCATGCTCCTAGCTCAAATATCCAGACTAGCACAGTATAAAGGGCGGTGCTTTACACAATAGCTGTGGCATCACCGAGCCAGGGCCTGAGCATGCTCACTTGTATCCTACTGCTGGGACAAGGCACCAAGCACCGCATCTGGCAACTACCAAGTTCAGCTCCTTTAGAATCCTGGATGAATAACATGTGTCCCCCCTGATCTTTGATTACCTTCAAGGATTCTTATTTTTTTGCACTACAACCTGGGCAGCCATCTTCTATTTTCACCAGGAGTGGAAAATAAAGGTTACAATTGTTTACTGCTGCCCCTTAGCGTAGATTAAAAAAAAAACGAGTTTAAGATTTCTGCCTTCTCTTTGTTACTTTTCACCAGCTTGCCAGTTTCTTGAAAGCAAGGACCTCCGATCTTACCCATAATGCCCGTAAAACGCAAGCGCAAATGCACGTTAAAAGGCATACACACTGATGGCAGAAATGCACAGCGATTTATGTGCACTCAAGTAGGGTCAAGCCCTTGGGTGAAGACAGGTTGGAGTCTAGGAAGGGAGACTTTTAGCGGCTAGAAAGAGACTGTGTGGGGTACAGAGAGACTGGACCCTGGGGAGAGGGGTAGAAAAGAAATACAGCCGTAGTATTAGGGTTAGCTGCTCCCTAGGTAATTGTGGAAGTGCAGAAATACAGCGATAGTATGTAGGGTTTAGACTCAGCCCCTAGTATTGTGGGAAGTGGCATGACAATACGCCAGTAGTATGTAGGTTTTAGGGCCACGCCCTATGGTATTGTGGTGAAGTGATGATACCGGGCGGTATTGGTAATGGGAATTGCATGAGCCAGTAAGTGTGTGGGGATTGTGGAGACTGGCATGAAATAGCAGCCAAGTAGTGTGTGGTTATGGCGCCCCTGGATTGTGGGAACTGCATTGAATACAGCGCAGGATTATGTAGGGTTTAGAGCCGCCCTAGGTATTGTGGGAAGTTGGCATGGAAATACAGCCAGTAGTATGTATGGTTTACCAGCCGCCTAGGTATTGTGATGGTATATGACGCCTATAGTGGAGAGGCTATGGAAACGCCAGTAGTGAGGGTATTGTGGAGGGCTGAAATTCAGTAGTGGTGGGTTTGCGGCCCCCTAGGTATGTGGGGAAGTGGCCTGGTAATACAGCCAGTAGTGGGTAGGTATTGGTGGGAAGATGGCATGGAATACAGCCAGTGTGTTGTACTGGGTATTGTGGCAAGTGGCTGGAATACAGTCCATATGTTGAGGGTTGTAGCCTAGAGTATTGTGGGAAGTGCATGGAATAGCGCCAGTGTGTTGTAGGGTAATTGTGGAAGTGCAATGAATACAATCATTAGTTTGTAGGGTTTAGCCAGCATCCTAGGTATTGTGGGAAGTGCATGAAATATCAGCGCAGTAATGTGTGTGAGTATTGTTGGGAGTGCATGGAATACAGCCGTAGTGTGTAGGTTGTAGGCATGATGGATGGGATGTGAGGGTTTGTGGAGTGCATTGGAGGATACAGCCAGTGTGATATTGTGTGTGACGCGAGTTTTAGGAAGGCGCAGCCCCTAGGTATTGTGGGAGTGGATGATAAATACATGCCAGTAGTGTGTAGTAGGCGTCATGCTAGTAGGGAATGGCTAAAATACGCCATGCTGTATGTGTAGGGAGCGCAGCCGATTATCTGTGGGAAGTGGCATAGAAATAACAGCCAGTAAGTGTGTAGGGTATTTGCCCCTAGTTGGGAAGTGCATGGTAAATACAGCCCTTGTAGATTGTGTTTAGGCTCGTATGTATTGTGGAAGTGGCAAATGGAAATACAAGCCATTAGTGATGTAGGGTTAGCCATCCCCTAGTATTGTGGAAGTGGCATAATACCTGCCAGTGTGTGGGGTTTAGGTCCGCCCCTAGGTATTGTGGGAAGTGGACATAGGCAATACGCCATAGTATGTAGGGTTTAAGGCCAGCACCCTAGGTATTGTGGGAAGTGGCACATGAAATCCAGCGCAGTAGTGTGGTAGGGTTTTAGATGGCTCAGCCTCTAAGGGTTTATTGTGGGAAGTGACATGAAATACAGCTCAGTAGTATGTAGGTTTAGATGCCAAGCCCCTAGGTATTGTGGGAGAAGTGGCTGAAATACAGCTTGAGTACTGTATGGTTTAAGACCAGCCCCTAGGTATTGTTGGAAAGTGTGCATGAAAATACAGGCCAGTAGTTGTGTAGGGTTTAGATACCAGCCCCTAGTTATTGTGGGAAGTGCCATGGAATACAGTCCAGTATATGTAGGTAGCAGCTAGTATTGTGGAAGTTGGCATGTAATACTACCGCCAGTGAGTATGTGTAGGCGTTTAGCGCAGCCCCTAGGTAGTTGGGGATGAGCATGGAAAATACTAGCCAGTAAGTATGTGTTTTTAGACGCTAGTATTGTTGGAAGTGGCATGAGACATACAAGCCAGTAGTGTGTAGGGTAGTTGCGCGCTGGGAGTGGAAACAATGGACATACAGCCAGTAGTGGTAGGGTTTCAGCCAGCACCCTAGTATTTGGGGAAGTGCATGGAAATACAGCCCATGTAGTGTGTAGGGTTAGGCTCCCGCTAGTTTGTGGGAGAGTGGACATTAAATATGCAGCATCAGTATGTGTAGGGTTTTAGGCCAAGCCCCTAGGTCTTGTTGGAGTGACATGTAAATACAGCCATGTAGTGTGTAGGGTTTAAGCCTAGGTTGTGGAAGTTCATGGACAATACAGACCAGTAGTAGTAGTAGACTGCCCTAGTATTGTGGGAAGTGGCATGGAAATAACAGCCAGTATGTGTAGGGTTGGCCAGCCCGTATTTAGTATGTGGGAAGTGACAATTGAAATACAGCCAGTAGTGGTGTAGGTTTAGGCCATGCAGCCCTAGGTTTGTTTGGGAAGGACATTAAATACAGCTAGAGTGTGTAGGGTTTAGACCAGCCCCCTAGGTTTGTGGGAATTGACATAGAAAACAGCCAGTAGTGTGGTACGGGTTTATAGGCCAGCCGCCTAGGTATTGTGGGAAGGACCTGGAACTACAGCAGTAGTTGGTTTAGGGTTTAAGACCACCCCTAGGTATTGTGGGAATGTGACATGGAAATACAGCCAGTATGTATGTAGGGTTTAGACCAGCCCCTAGTATTGTGGGAAGTGTATGGAAATACAGCAGTAAGTGGTGTAGGGTTTTAGGACCAGCCCCTAGTTTTGTGGGAAGTGACATGGAAATACAGCAGTAGTAGGTAGGGTTTAAGACCAGGCCCCTAGGTATTGTGGAATTGACATGAATCAGCCAGTAGTATGTAGGGTTATAGGCCAGCCCCTAGGTATTGTGGGAAGGACATTTTAATATAACCGCCAGTGTGTGTAGGTTTAGTCCACCCTCAGGTATTGTGGAAGTGACATGGAAATACACACCCAGTAGTATGTAGGGTTTATTACCAGCCCCTAGGTATTGTGGGAAGTGACATGGAATATACCAGCCATTAGTTGATGGTTTAACGCGCGCCTAGGTAATTGTCGGGGAATGTGACATGTTTAAATACAAGCTCAGTAGTTGTGTTAGGGTTAGCCAGCTCCCTAGGTTTTTGGGAAGTTGAACATATAGAACAGACCGCAGTAGTGTGTAGGGTTAGGCCAGCTCCCTAGGTTTTGTGGTTAAGTGACATGAAATCAGCTCGAGTATGTGTAGGTTTAAGCCATGCCCCTAGTTTGTGGGAAGTGACATGGAAATACAGCCTAGTATATGTAGGGTTTTAGTATTCGCAGCCCTCTAAGGTATTGTGGGAATGACATGGAATACAGCCTATTAGTGTGTGGTTTAGACCAGCAACCCTAGGTATTGTGTGGGAATCCATTGATTGTAATACAGCCAGTTAGTGTGGGGGGGGGGGGGGGGTGGGGTTAGTAGCCAGCCCTCTAGTTTGTGGGAAGTACTTAGCAATACAGCAGTAAAGTGTGTAGGGTTTAGCTAGCCCGCCCTAGGTAATTGTGAAGTGACATGAAATACAAAGCCAGTAGTATGTAGGGTTAGACCCACCCCTAGGTTATTTGTGGGAAGTGACATTAGAATACAGCCGTCAGTATTTGTAGGGTTTAGACCAGCCCCTAGGTATGTGTGGAATGACATGGAAATACAGCCCAGTAGTGTGTAGGGTTTAGACCAGCCTAGGTATTGGGGAAGTGCATGGAAATACAGCAGTAGTATGTAGGGTTTAGACCAGCGCCCTAGGTTTGTGGGAAGTGACATGGAAATACGCCGTAGTATGTAGGTTTAGAGACCAGCCCTCTAGGCTATGTGTTGGAAGTGACATGGAATATACAGCGTAGTATGTAGGGTTTAGACATAGGCCGCCGCCTAGGTTTGTGGGAGTGACATGGGGAAATACAGCAGTATATGTAGGTGTTTAGACCAGCCCCTAGGTATTGTGGGAAGTGATCATGAATACAGCCATATGTATGTAGGGTTTGACCAGCCCCTAGGTTTGTGGAATGTGATCATGAATACAACCATGTAGTATGTAGGTGTTTAGACCAGCCCCTAGGTTTGTGGGGAGTGACATGGAATACAAAGCCAGTTATGTGTAGGGTTAGACCAGCCCCTAGGTATTGTGGGATAGTGACATGGGAATGATCAGCCCAGTTAGTGTGTGGGTTTAGACCAGCCAGCCCCTAGGTTTTGTGGAAGTGACATGGAAATACAGCCAGTAGATTAGTGTGTTTAAGGCCAGCCACCTAAGAGTATTGTGGAAGTGGATCATATGGGAAATACAGCCTAGTATGTGGGCTTTAGACCAGCCCCTAGGTATTGTGGGAAGTGACTGGAAATAGCGCCGTAGTTGTTAAAAAGGGTTTTAGACCAGCCCCTTGGTTTGTGGAAGTGACATGGAAACAGCCAGTAGTGTGTAGGGTTTAGACCAGTCCCCTAGGTTATTGTGGAAGTGCATGAAAATACAGCGCAGTATGATGTAGGGTTTTAGCGGGCAGCCCCTAGGTTGTTGGGAATGAGATTGGAAATACAACGCCAGTAGTATTGTAGGGTTAGGCCAGCCCCCTAGGTAGGGTGGGAAGTGAGCTATGAATTACAGCCTTAGTGTGTAGGGTTTAGTAGGCGCCAGCCCTATAGTTTTGTGGGAAGTGACAATTGAAATACGCCAGTAGTATGTATGGTGTAGTACGGCAGCCCCTAGTTATTGTGGGAAGTGATCTGGAAATACAGCGCAGTAGTGTGTAGGGTTAATCCAGCCCCTAGGTATTGTGGAAGTGACATGGAATACAGCCAAGTAGTTAGGTATGGGTGTAGGATACGCAGTGTGGTTTAGCCGCCCTAGGTTTTGTGGAAGTGACATGGAAATCCAGCCAGTCTATTTTAGGGTTAGAGCAGCCCTGAGGTATTGGGGAAGTGACATGGAATCATACAGCAGTAAGTGTGATCAGGCCGGTATTGTGGACGTGGCATGGAAATACGGCCAGTAGTATGTAGGACAATTTTAGACCATCCCTAGTATTGTGTGGCAGGGCTGGAAATACGCAGTCGTGTGTAGGTTTACGGTGCGAGCCCGCTAGGTAGTTGTGGGAAGTGACATGAATACAGGCCATTAGTGTGTAGGTTCAAGGACTCAGCTAGGGTTTGTGGGAGATTGTCATGTGAATACACCATAGTGTGTAGGGTTTAGGACCAGCCCCTCTAGGTTTTTGGGGTGGTGAAGCTAGGAGTAGTGGGAGTTTTTGGCACCTAGGTTGGAAGGAATAACAGCCATGTAGTAGTGTGAGGGTTTTAGACCAGCCCCTAGGTATGTGGGAATGGCATGGGATAATACAGTCCCAGTAGTGTGTAGGGTATTGTGGGAAGTGCAATGGAAATACGCCCAGTAGTGTGTAGGTTTAGACCAGCCCCTAGGTTTTGTGGGAGTTGACATATTAATACAGTCCAGTATTGTGTAGGGTTTATGACCAGCCGCCTAGGTATTGTGGGAAGTGACCTGGAAATCCGCCTAGTAGTATGTAGGGTTTAGGCTCAGCCCCATGGATTGTGGGAAGTGACATGGGAAATATCAAGCCATAGTTGTAAGGGTTTTAGGCTAGTCCCCTAGGTATGTGGAAGTGACCAATTTGAAATACCGCAGTAGTGTGTAGGGTTAGACTCAGCCCCTAGGTAGTGTGGGAAGTGACATGGAAATAGCAGCTCAGTATAGGTGTATGGTTTAGGCCGCTCCCTAGGTACTTGTGGAAGTGGCATGATGGAATACAAAGCCTGATGTGGTAGGGGTAGACCGCTAATTGTGGGGAAGTGCCATGAAATACACGCATGTGAAGTAGGGTTTAGACCAGTCCGCTAGGTTATTGTGTGGAATGTACATTTTAAACTACAGCTTGTAGTGTGTTAGGGTTAGCACGGCTAGCCCTTAGGTATTGTGGGAAGTGACATGGAAATACACCAGTAGTTATGTAGGGTTTAGACCAGCCCCTATGGTATTGTGGGAGAGTGACATGAACCTCCCGTCAGTGTGGTGGGTTTAGAGCCTAGATGGGAATCTGGACAGCGTAAGATGTAGGGTCAGCCCCTAGGTATGTGGGAAGTGACAATGGACATAGACAGCCAGTAGTGTGTAGGGTTTAGGCCAGCCAGTATTGGGCGGAATACCCTAGATGTATTGCACCCTAGGTAGGGAAGTGACATGTACGATTTTAGTTTAACCAGCTAGGTGTGGGAAACATGGAAACAGCAGTAGTGTGTAGGGTTAGACCGCCCTTATTGTGGGAGACGGATACAGAGTAGTTACCACCCTGCAGGGAAGTGAATGGAATCAGCCTAGTGTAGGTTTAGCCGCCCTGGTATGTGGGTATAATCGCGTAGTGTGTAGGTAGACTAGGATGTAGCATGGAAATACAGTAGTGTTTGGATGGCATGGAACGCCAGTAGTGTGTAGGTATTGTGGGAAGTTGACATGGAAATACAGCCAGTGTGGAGGGTTGTGGGGTGACTGGTACTATGTGAGGGTAGTGAAGTTGACGTGAATGTCCCAGCTGATACAGTGATAATATTTAATGTCTGTTCGTTATTGATCTTTTTCTTTCCATGTTCTCTATCTATTTTGTTCCATTTACTTTGCTCCCTTCATTTCAGCTTCTCTTGAAGTCATTTTCCTTGCCTATATAAATATCTCAGACTGAAATCAGTCCTTCGACATCCGATAGCAATACATATAATGATCTCTGGCGATGGACTTTGTACCCTTGAGATTGTTGATATTTTTTTTCCACATTTGGTGCCTCTAGTCCTCCAGACAGTTCTCCTCTTTGTGTTGTCCCATGCTTAGTGTGGCCACACACAGACAACCAATGCAAAAACTAAGTCAACGCTTCTCTCCTGTTATCTTGGCTTTCATGTGTGATTTTCCATTTGCGTCCCCCACTGTAACTTGCCCCAGTGAGTTAAGGGCTAGGCACACACAGTTTTTCTGTCGCGTTTTTTTCGTTTGAGCCGCGTTTCGCACATCGCGATTGCCGCCCGTCATTTTCGCTAAAAGAAAAAAAAAAAAAAAAAATAAAATGGAATCCCGGGAATGCAAAAATTCTCATCGATTCCCGATCGCATCGATTGCGCTGCGTCCGTTAGCTGTTTTGGTATGCATGCGTTCACCATTTATGGGTGGCAGTAACGCAGCGTTCATACACGCGAAAAGACGAAAACGGCATGCGCAAAACGTCAAACCTAACGGCAGCAAGAAAATGCGCACTTCCTGTGCTTGGCAGTGTGGCCTGCAGCCTTAATAGAGCATCACATCTTAATTTGAAGGTACCAATAATTTGTCCCTCATTTTGGAGTTTTGAGTGATCTTCTGTCCCAATGTGCTTTTGTTTAAGCATGTTTATCTGTAATACTTTTCTATGAGAATACTTAATTTATATGTAACCAGGCCTGGTGAATACACAACACACGCATCACGCACGGACGCACGCCACACACACACACACAACCACGTCCTCAAGGCCTGTTGTTGTGCACACCACACATATTATATATGCACATATGTTCTGCACACCTTGGCTTTAATTTCTATATATGTGTGGTGTGGTGTGTGGTGTAGAGGGGTTATATCTGTATATATTTCTATATTTGTGGTGGTGGTGTGTAATTGTTGTGGTATATATTATCTATTTCTATAGTGTGTGTGTGTGTGTGTGTAGATGTGTGGTATATTTTATATATTTCTATAATGTGTGGTGTGTGTAGATGTGGTGGATAATATGTATATATTTCTATATGTGTGTGTGTGTGTTGTAGTGTGTGTATATATATATATTTCTCTATGTGTTGTGTGTGTGTGTAGATTGTGTGGATATATGTATATATTTTTCTATATGGTGTGTGTGTGTGGTGTAGATGTGTGTATATATGTATATATTTTCTATATATTTGTGTGTGTGTGGTGTAGATGTGTGTATATATGTATATATTTCTATATCTTGTGTGTGTAGATGTGTTATATATTAGATAATTCTATATGTGTGTGTGTGTGTAGATGTGTGTATATATGTTAATATTTCTAATATGTGTGTGGTGTTGGTAGAGGTGTGTACTTTGTATATCTTTCTATATTGTGTGTGTGTGTGTGTAGATGTGTGTATATATGTATATATTTCTATATGTGTGTGTGTGTGGAGATGTGTGTATATATGTATATATTTTCTATATGTGGTGTGTGGTGTGTTGTGTAAGATGGTGTGTATAATATGTATAATATTTCTATATATGTTTGTGTGTGTGTGTAGATGGTGTTATATATGTTATATCTTTCTCTATGTGTGGTGGTGTGTGTGTGTGAGGTGTGTATGTCTGTATATATTTTCTACTATATGTGTGTGTGTTGTGTAGATGTTGTGTATATATGTATAGATTTTCTATATATGTGTGTGTGTAGATGATGTGTGTATATATGTACTTCTTTTTCTATATGTGTTTTGTGTGTTGTGTGTGAGATTGTGTATATAATGTATATCTTTCTATAATATTGTGTGTGTGTTTGTGTAAGATGTTGTGTATATATGTAAATATATTTCTATATGTGTGTGTGTGTGTGTGTAGATGTTTGTATTCTGTATATATTTCTATATTGTGTGTGGTGGTAGATTGGTTTATATGTATATATTCTATATATCTGTGTGTTTGTAGATGTGTGTATATATTATATATTTCTATATGTGTGTGTGTGTGGTGTGTAATGTGTGTATAATGTATTATTTCTATATATGTGTGGTGTGTTGTGTGTAGATGTGTGTATTATGTATTATTCTCTATATGTTGTTTGTTAGATGTGTGTATATATGTATATATTTCTATTATGTGTGTGTGTGGTGTGTAGATGTGTGTTATCGTATAATTTCTATATCTATGGTGTTGTGTGTGTGGTAGATGTTTGTATATTGTAATATATATTTTCTTATATATGTTGTGTTTGTTTAGATGTGTGTATATATGTATAAATATTTCTATTAGTGTGGTGTGTGGTGGTAGATGTGTCGTATATATGTATATATTTCTATATATTTGTGTGGTGTGGTTGTGTAGATGTGTGTATCTATGTAATATATTCTATATATGTTGTGTGTGTGTGATGTGATGTGTGATAATGTAATATATTTCTATATATGTGGTGTGTGTGGGAGTAGATTTGTGTAATATGTATATATTTCTATATATGTGTGTGTGTACATGTGTGTATCATATGTATATATTTCTCATATCTGTGTTGTGGTGTGTGGAGCTTGTGTGTAATATCTGTATCTATTTTCTATCTCTTATGTGTGTGTGTGGTCGCTGTGTGAGTCTCATATGTACTCTATTTTCTCTATCTGTGTGTGTGTGTCGCTGTGTATGTAGATATGTAAGATCTTTCTCTATAGATGTGGGGTTTGTGTGGTGCCGCTGTGTGTATATCATGTATCATATTTCTCTATATGTGTGTGTGTGTTAGATGTGTGTATCTTGTATATATTTCTATAAGCATGTGTGTGTGTAGATGTTGTGTAATATGTATATATTTCTATATGTGTGTGTGTGGTGTGTAGATGGGTTGTATATAGGTATATATTTCTATATATGTGGTGTGGGTGTGGTAGATGGTGTGGTATATATTTATATATTTTCTTCTCTGTGTGTGTGTAGATGTGTGTATATATGTATATATTTCTCATATATGTGGTGTGTGTGTAATTGTGGTATATATGTATATATTTCTATATATGGTGTGGTGTGTAGAGTGTGTATATATTTATATATTTCTATATAATGTGTGTGTGTTGTTTAGAGGTGTGGTATATTGTTAATTTCTAATATAGTGGTGTTGTGTTAGATGTGTGTATATATGTATATTTTCTATATATGTTTGTGTGTGGGTGTGTGTAGATGTGTGTATATATTAATATTTCTATATATACTGTTGTTTTGTGTAGATGTGTGTATTCTGTCTCTATTTCTCTCTCTGTTGCGTTGTGTCGCTGGGTGTCTCTCTGTTATATTCTCTCTCTATGTGTGTGTGTGTAGACTGTGTGTATCTCTGTATATATTTCTATATCTGTGTGTGTGTGTAGATGTGTGTATTCTGTATATTTCTATATATGTGTGTGTAGATTTGTGTATCTATGTATAGATGTCTAGATATGTGTGTGTGTGTA
Source organism: Hymenochirus boettgeri (assembly GCA_019447015.1). Lineage (NCBI taxonomy): Eukaryota > Metazoa > Chordata > Amphibia > Anura > Pipidae > Hymenochirus > Hymenochirus boettgeri. The sequence continues at coordinate 121,710,221 of CM033476.1, forward strand.
GATGTGTGTAATATGTTATATTTTCTCATATATATGTGTGTGTGTTGTAGATGTGTTTATATATTATATAATTTCTATATATGTGTGTGTGTGTGTAGATGTGTGTATATATGTATATATTTCTATATATATGTTGTGTGTGTAGATGTTGTGTATATATGTATATAATTTCTATATGTGTGTGTGTGTGTGTGTGTGTGTGTGTGTGTGTGTGTAGATGTGGTTGGGTTATAATAGGGTATATAATTTCTATATGTGGTGTGGTGGTAGATGTGTGTATATATTTATATATTTCTATATATATGTGTGTGGTAGATGTGTGTGTTATTAAGTCTTATTTTATATCTGGTGGTGTGTGTGTGTCGCTGTGTGTCCTATCATGTCCTCTTTCTCTCTGTGTTTGTGTGTGTGTGTGGGTTTGTGTGGTGTGTGTACTATGTGTGTATATCTGTATAGATTTTTCTACTCTATGTGTGTGTGGTGTCGCTGTGGTTTCTCCTCTTCCTCCTATTTCTCTATCTCTGATGTGGGTGTCGCTGTGTGGTATATACGTATATCTTTCTATATATGTGTGTGTGTGTGTAGATGTGTGTATCTTGTAATCACAGCTGTGTCTCTCTATCCTGTGTGTGTGTTTCGCTGTGTGTCTCTCTGTCTACTATTTCTATAATGTGTGTGTGTGTGTGTGTGTGTGTGTGTGTGTGTGTGTGTGTCGTAGATGTGTGTATATCTGTATAAGATTTCTATATGTGTGTTTTTGTGTGTAGTGGTGTGTGTACGATATTTTATCTATTTCTCTATATGTGGTGTGTGGTGTGTGGTAGATGTTGTGTATATTGGTCTATCATTTCTCTATATTGTTGGTGTGTCCCGCTGTGTGTCTATCTGTCTATATTTCTCTCTCTCTGTCGTTTGGTTTCGCTGTGTGTAATATATGTATATAATTTCTATATCTGTGTGTGCGATGTGTTTCAGATGGGTGTCCTCTGTCTATATTTCTATATATTGTGTGTAGATGGGTGTCATAATAGGTATATATTTCTATATATGTGTGTGTGGTGTAGATGTGTGTTAATATATGTATCTTTTCTATATATGTGTGGTGTGTGTGTGTAGATGTGTGTCTTATGTTTTTTTTTTTTATATATTTCTATATATGTGGTGGTGTGTGTGTGTGTTGTGTGTGTAGATTTGTGTATAAATGTTATATATTTCGTATATATGTGTGTTAGTGTAAAGATGTGTGTATAATACAATGGTCTATATGTCTAATATAGGGTTTGTGTCGATGTGTGTATTTATTTAGATATTCTTATCTGTGTGTGTGTGTAAGATGGGTGTATATATTTATATTTTCTATATAAATGTGTGTGGTGTTGAGGGGTGTATATATGTTAAATTTCTATATATGTGTGTGGTGTGTGTAATTGTGTTGTATATATTTATATATTTATAATATATATATATATATTATATATATAAGGTTGTGTGGTGTAGATGTGTGTATATATACATATACTAATAAAACATAGTTTGGCTGCGTCCATGCCTCTGTTTGTTTCCTGTCATTTCCGCATATGCTGAGGATGGATAAATCTTTGGCTGATGGTCTGTGTGTGGCCTGAATGAATGGTGTCTTGTGCAGTGTCCACCGTGTGTCTAATTAATGTAATGGGCTTTAATGTCTTCTTTGTGGGGGGGGTGGTGTGTAATATATGAAAGGACTCACAGGAGGAGGCTTTACAACTGCCAACACAGTGCTAAATCCTTACCATGGCGGAACATAAGGCTATATAGCGAATGAATGAGAGTGATACACAGAACACAATGTTCATTAGGGTCAGTTTATTCTTATTGCATCAGCTTGTTCTATAAATCACGGCTTTTTCCGGCATTCTGTGTATTTTCTATTTCTACCGCATGTAGCCACCAGGACCTTTCACTGTCCACTACGCATGTATGGCAGGAATTCTACGATTTGCCATGCGCCTACATGTTCATGAATTCTGCCTGGTCAGAGAAATTAGAAGGCGGCAATCCAGGGATCCGAAACACACCGCCTAATCTTTCACATACTTTAAATGGTTCACATGTCCTTCATGTCAAAAAACAGGCTGCTGGCTATTCTCGTAATGGCGCGGTAACACAGTAACACTAGCAATCGGTCAGATGGCCCGCTGTGGTTTACCAAGAGATTTTCAGAATAGTGACGAGAGGACAATCAGTAGACCATGCCTTCAGCGAAGGGAAGGCGAGATATACAGCTAACCGTCTTCTTTCCATCACATGAAAATTACACATTTTCACTTCCGATAATTGTTACTTTGGTTGTGTATTCCTTCCGCCAAACCCTACTTACTATTCTCCCGGGATTAGAAACGCTGCTCTGCGTCCTTCATAGTGTCCTCGCTCCTACGCTTAAGGATAATCACCCTCCTGGTTAGAATCCCTTCCCCCTGCACGGGATCGGAAAGGCCAAATGCAGACAGAATTAGAAAAAATGGCTCGAAAAAAATATACAGAATATTTCAATTTTAAGTTCATTTTTCTGTGTCAGGACTCAGGCCGCGCAATAGTTTTACGGTTTCATGTTTGAGTTAATTAGAGAATTAACTTTGCACAATAATTTTGGACCCCTAGGCAAATAAAGGGTCATTAGATTTAAACCAATCTGTAACCTTCTGCATTGGTGTGTAGTTTTCGGCTGTTTCCTTAACGAGGTTTATCCCCCTGAATCTCTATTGTATGGTACAGTTATCCAGATGGTGATCTTACCGTTAGTGGTGCTCCAGGAAAAACATTCCCCATTTTTAGGTTTGGGACATGCTTATAGGTTTTTAATGCAGGCGAATATTATCCAGTACATTACTAATTGTCCAAACCTTTTATTAAGGCTGGGTAACGACGGGGAAATTATCTGTCTTTAGTGGCGTTCACTACTAGCCTAGCTCTTGGTCAGCTGCGGCCACAGTGGCCACAGTCCAACCGTTTCAACCGCGACCAATCGTGCAGTCTTAGGAATCACATGATCGCCCTTGATTTTATTAACGGTCCCTTAAAGGATTCTCCCACAAGGCCTGTCAAAAAAGCATCCATAACCGTTTTAAAAAAAGTGATCGAAGTGATTACTGCTGTGACATTGCACCAAATATTTTAAGAGTCGAGAAAACATTTTAATCCGTTTCGTACCAGCGTACTGTTTCCTATAAATTAACAGGAAAGGTACGTAATCATCAGGCGGTAAAATCTTAATTAGCCGCCATGACTGCTCTTTTTCACCTTATTAAGATTAACTGATCAATACAAGGTATCCGGTGATAAAAGGGCCCTCTGACGGGCCACATGTCCTCCTTTTGAGATAAAGCACAGGTACAGGCCGGTAAATGTAAGATTATCACATAACGTCTGCTGCCCCCTAAAGAGGGTAACTCCCCAAAATCTTTATGGTCTTATGAGGTTTATTTGGAATCCTGGCAAAGTCCCTATGGCCCAAGATTCTCCCTACTTATTTTAGTTTTTTTAGGTTGCTTCACTATACAACCAGGGGATGAAACCCTGGCATGGATGAGGGGCTCAGTTAACGCTGGACCTGGCCTATAGATGGCGCTTTGGTCCTGCATTCAGCTTATCAAAAGCCTTTACATAACCTAGAAAAGGACATCTATCATCTGATGGTTGCATAGTCTGTGTGTAAGCTGTAAAATTAGGATTGTTTGTGGCAAGTTGTGTGTTCAGTGAAAAGAATCAAAAGGAAAAGTGTGCTGGTAACAAGACTTTTAATTTCAAAAATCAATTTTCCCAGGTTAAAGGGGATTGTCCATCAAAAATTAACTTTCTTTCTAACTGTTATAAACGAAGAACAGAGTAAAAAACACTATTCTTACCTCCCGTTCTTCAATGAATCTTTGCAGGAGAACTTTACCGGATCGTTCCAGCGCTGACAGAGCCGCGGCCGAAATCCCAGACGCCTCCGACGCTTTCACTCTCCTTAGCACAGTGTTGCTCATGCCCATGCCCCGCTCATGCAAATTGACTGAGAATGCGCTGAGGCGTCGGGGATTTTCGGCCGCGGCTCTTTCCGCGCTGGAACTCGTTTCCTGGTTAGTTCTCCTGCTCTCCTGCAAGATTCCCTGAAGAACGGGAGGGAGAAATAGTGCATTTACCTCCTGTTCTTCAGTACAACAGTTGAAAGAAAGTACATTTTTTTATGGACATCCCTTAAGAAATTGTTCTTCAGCAAATCCCGGTGGTAATGATATTTTTCAGGTTAAGTACTGAACAAAGGTACAGTTTTTAAAGGGATTTTTAAACCCATTTCACTCTTATAACCTTGTTAAAGAAAAAAAGTCTGCACCCATATAAAATACTACTATAAATGGCTCTATTTTAAGAGAAATCCCTGTTTGAAAGGATCCGGATTTTTGTGGATCCAAACTTTTAAGGTAGCAAGCAGTGGTCAGGTGGCAACAGCCAGACCAGCATGATTGTCTTGTATACAGAGAGGTAATGGATTCAAGGGAGAGAAATGTTATGCTAATTCTACCTCTTTACAAGCTGTTAAGGGGCCTCATTTGGATATGCAGTTGCAATTTTTGGCAATCCGTGTACAAAAATATGCATCAGATGGATAAGTACAATTACTACGCTAGAGCAAAGTCCGATTGGCTTGTGGTATGATTACTGTGTATAACTACTGAACGGGCCATACATAGCCAACTATCTGGGGGCATAGTTCACCGAATGGAACAATGTCAGAGACACAAGACTCCCTTAAGACTTGAAGTACAAGTGTTTAGCTTCAAGTTGGGAAAGATTTTTCTTCACTGTGAGCACGATAAAGCTTCCATGGACGTTGTATGGCAGGTTCATTGGTTCAGTTTAATAAAAATGGATGAGTTCTACAAACAAGGAATGTTACAAGTTACGGGGATTGATACTACCAGTAGAGTTGGGAAAGGGTTTGTCACTGGTGAGAACGTAAGCTATGGAACTGTCTTCCAGTGGACGTTGTTATGGCAGGTTTCATTGGTCGTTTAAAAAAAGCTGGCATGAGTTTCTACACACGAATGATGTTACAAGTATAACTGGGATTGATACATAAACGTAGAGTTTGGGAAGGGTTTGGTCAACTGTTGAGAACGGTAAAGCTATGGAACTGTCTTCCAGTGACGTTGTTATGGCCAGGTTCTTGGTCAGTTTATAAAAAGCTGGATGAGTTTCTTCTTACAAACAAGGAATTTACAAGTTACTGGGGATTGATACATAAATTAGAGTTGGGAAAGGGTTTGTCACTGTAGAACGGGAAAGCTATAAACTGTCCCCTCCATGGACGTTGTTATGTGCAGGTTTCATTGTGGCATTTTTTAATAAACAGCTGGTGCTTTTCTACCAACAGGAATGGTCACAAGTTAACTGGTATTGATACCTAAAGTAGATTGGGAAAGGGTTTTTCACTGTGAGAACGTAAATCTATGGAACTGTTTTACAGTGGGCCTTGTTTATGGCAGTTTCATGGTCAGTTTTTAATAAAAAGATGGAATGAGTTTCTACAAACAAGGAATGTTACAATTTACTGGTATTGATCCATAAGTAGAGTGGAAGGGTTTTTCACTGTGAAACCGTAAAGCTATGAACTGTTTTTCCAGTGACCGTTGGTTAGTGCAGGTTTCATTGGTCAGTTTTAATAACAGCTGGATGAGTTTTTTCTACAACAAGAATGTTACAAGTTACTGGATTGATTACATAAAGTAGAGTTGGGAAAGGGTTTGTCACTGTGAGAGGTAAAGCTATAAGCAAGGGGTCAGGGACCTCCATATAACAGCAAGGGGTCAGTGACCTTCATATAACAGCAAGGAGTCAGGGACCTCCATATAACAGCAAGGTGTCAGGGACCTCCATATAACAGCAATGGTTCAGTGACCTCCATATAACAGCAAGGAGTCAGGGACCTCCATATAACAGCAAGGGGTCAGGGAACTCCATATAACAGCAAGGGGTCAGGGACCTCCATATAACAGCAAGGGGTCAGGGACCTCCACATAAAGGTAAGGCAATGGTGCATTGTAGCTAAGAGGTATTATTAAACTGTTCAGGGTAAGGCATCAAAACAGCTTTGTATATGGCAGACAATAGGATATTCAGGCTTGGTTTCTTTGACATAAATGCCCCCCTTGACACCTCTCTGTTCTTTGTCCAAGATGTTGACATTACAATCTTCAAAGGTATGTCCTTTTTCCATAAGATGCAGGTACACAGAATTGGCTCTTCGGTGCTGGGCCATACATTGGTGCAGCTGCTGTATCGTCTGACCCTTGTGCAAATCAGAGCACTCTTCACTACACTGTGTATATGATGTTGCTCTTTTTGTGTTTTGCTATTGGGTCTTTAGGATGCACCAGTTGCTGTCTGAGTGTGTTTAAAGAGAATGTCCAACCCCCAAACTAAAATTTAACCCACTACTTGCCCCACTGTGAAGTTTAAAAAAATCCTGCTCCTTATGGTTCTCCTGCAGAGCTTGTCCAAAATCCCCTCCCTGGCTGGCCATCCCCCACCATCAAAACATTTTTCTGTACTGTAGGACATCCCTGCCCACCCCCAACCGCTGTGTCAGATTACTAAAATAAGATTAAGAACTCTACTTAAAGCCCTTCTCTCCCGCGGTGCTATCCATTGATGGCAGGCGCATCTTTGATTGGCTGCCTCTCAGCCAATCACAATCCTTGCTGCCGGTCCGCCCCCCGTTTGCAAGTTCCGGCAAGCAGAGAGCTGGATCAGAGTGCCGCAGGAGCGAGTGGCTATAAGTAGCGTTCTAAATCTTATCTTAGTAATCGGACATGGCGGTTGGGGGTGGGCAGGGGTGTCCTTCAACATGAAAAAGTTTTTTATTAGGGTAGACATGCCCTTTAAAGAAGACATTGAAACGTTGTCTCCTGAACTGCCTTCCATGTACAATGCTGTTTTGACATCTAACCCTGGGCAGATTTGACGCCTGTCTGTTTTATGCCGATTGGACACATTCGAGGGTATTAATTGCCAGCAGATTCTTGCACAAGTCATTCCGAATTGAGAAATCCCATCTAGAACTGTCTACGCAAATACACAATATGATGTTTCTGTTGCAACCCAAATTTCTTTTACGGTGGGGCGTATTTTACTGCCCTAGATGAGGGTATATATACGTCAGTCTCCTTGACATATAGTTTTAGGAAGAGAAAATTGGATTGAGGCTATAGTTGCCCTTAAAATTGATTAGGCTTCTGTCCATTTTATATTTACTAAGGTTCTTTTTTAAGCAGGTTTGACTAAAAGTGCGGACAGGGTTAAAAAAAGGAAAAAAAACACCCCCTCTGCACTCCTGTTACAAGCACCCGGGATGTCTAACCTACAAACTACAACTCCCAGCATTCTCTGGCTGCAGAATGCTGGGAGTTGCAATTTCGCAATTGGTTACTGGAATTGAATGGGATAAAAAAAATGTCTGCCCTTGTGTACTAGATCAGGGTGTCTCAAAGGGTGTGACTTCAAAGAGCCAGAAGTAGTGAAAATATATTCATCAGTACAACTTACATTTTTGTCATTTTGTAGTCTTAAAATAAATAGTATGATACAATTTTAACACATTCAATGTCATGTAACTTTACACTACATTTATTCAAATACACACCGTAAAGTGCGTAAAATACGGCTAATTACAACTTTAAGTCCAACATTAAGAATTCAGGTGTGCCTCGAGAAAAATTTGCATTGCCAATTGTGCTGCAGTCTGCAATTGATAACAGAATCTTCTGCAATTTCCATTAAAAATAAAATGTCATTGCAGATCGGAAAACGCAAGCAGACAGAAACGCGTGTAGAGGGTCCTAGCCCTTACTGTTCATTCCTGCACCTTTGCTCCCATTGGTTTAATCCCCTTTCAGACTGACACTCCTTGGACTTTCCGATGACCTGAAAGGTGTCAGAACTGCAGATAGCAATAAACCAGCAGAAAGGGAGGCACCTGTAAACCACCCTAAAAACACCTATGGGGTTGCATGTGTTTTCCACTGGTTTGGTAGTGTCTGGTATCGCATCTCCCTTTGAAATCTGCAAAGTAGCAACTTCTACTAGAACTTCTTCTAAAAAGTTTCTAAGTTTGACAAAACTTGTCTTATCCTGTAAATGTGATGGTCCTGGTTTCCAGTCCCTGTAGCATCAGTTTCTGATTGCATTGTGTTGTTTTGGAATAGCAACAAATCTTCTTCTTTGTAGAACATTAGGCACTTTAAAATGGTTCTCCCACAGATACTCAATGGAAAGAACTTTGGTCGGCTTATGATATAAAAAATATTTGTTCAAATAGCTCTCATCGTGCCAGACGGCTTCAATGTTATCCTGCTTGTCTGTCATCATGGCTTTATGGCAGAAATCGGTCAGTTTGTAGACCTCCTGTACGGTTCCTCCAAAATACCCTCCTGCGTAGTAAAAGTCACCCTCATCCTGAGGGATGTAAGCTTGAGACTGTGGACGGCGTTCATAGGTAAAATGTTGACGAGATGCTCCATAAAAACCAGGATGTAACGTTCCAAAAACCTCACTCAGGATCTCCACTCCAACATCATCAGTAAACTGCATGTCAACATCTACACAAACCAGGTAGTCAACCTCCTTGATGAAACGTTGTTGGCTGAAGTCACGTATCATCTCCATCCTTCTCATGGAAACCTCCTGCCACCTCTGGTAACTTGGTACATTTAAGATGACCATCTGTCTCCCTTCAGGTAGAGCTATTTTTGGGATATCATCGGGACGATCGGTGAACACATAGTAGTTGACTTTGTGTCCCACCATGAAGAACTTTTCCGCAGTTTTAATGAAAGTTTTCACAAAGACCGTGTATCTGGGGGGGGGGGGAGCCAAAATGTTAAGAAAAAGAAATACATTTAGAGACACATGACACAAAATGGTTTAATGCAGATTGTATATACGAAAGCTTACAGAGCCTACCCTTTATTCTTATTTCTGGGTTACAGGGCTTTTTAGGGGTTAGTGAACTAATAGGACCATCATTTGGAGAAGATATTTGCAATTATGGAAGATTTGGGCCCCCAACTTGAGAATAAAAATGTTATGATTAAAAGTCAACTATAACCCCCTAGCCAATGAAAGTAACCAGGGTTCACACCTCTGGTTTTAACTTCTAAGTTCTATGAGCAGAAATCTCTGTAAGAAGTAAACCGTTTCCCATTGGCCTGGAATGGGCAACCTACCTAAAGGTGACCTATGATTTATCTGGATTTATTGCCCAGAAACTTCTGATTAAGGTTGACATTTGTACAGCACTACAACCAGTAGAATTAGTGGTCAGAAGGTGAATAGCAAAGAAACATCATAGGCATATTCTTATACCCCACAAGGTCACGTACACAAACTCCTTGTTACCCTTATCTGTAAAAGAGAACTTGATAAAGAGCTCTGCTAGAAACATGTCGCGCCAATAAACACTGAGAGTGTTAGCATATATTTATGCCTCCAGACTCCCTTGTTTTATTAGTTCTTGTTTACCTGGCTTAAGAGTCTGTGGATGCACATAGAGGATTAAGAGGATGCCCACTATCTTTATGTGCAGTAAAAGAGGTTGTTCTGTTCATTTTGCCCCTCCCTTAAGCTAGGTATATACCATACAATAATTCGGCCCAACCGGCCGACATTTCAGTGATTCGTGCCAAAATATTGGATTGCTTTTGCGGATGGACGCGGCCGACTGTACATTCGTCCGAATCGGAAACCATGACCGTCGCAGAAAAATATCGAACGTGGCTACTTTTGAGACCCGAATGGTCAGTGGCAGGAATCAATTACACACAGAGAGGCTCCTACTCTTCATTTTTTTGGGCTTTCATCAGGCCCTGCAGGACAACCATAAGGAGCAGAGGAGAAAGGTAAGGATCTTTTAACACTACACATTAGGGCAATTTTTTTGGGGGGGTGGACATGCCTAGGAAAGTGCATCTTATCCATTTCACAGTCAAACTACTAATACACTTTATTATACATTATGAATTACATTATTATAGGCATCATAAAGCTAAATGAAAGATAAATGAGAATTTTATATGCGTAAATGAAAATTTCTATTACGGTTAATTATGTTAAACTGTAGCCCCAATATTCAGGAATTAGAAAATCCATTCTCAATTACATTCCCCGTTAAGGATCAGTTTAATGATTTTGATTCTAGTCAATTCTAAAAGACCTAAAACTAATTTACCAATGGAAAGGGGAGCGTATCCCAATAAGGTTTGTAGCTGTGATGTTCAGATCTCCATACGCAGAAAGGAAAGTATGGTAAGCTTGCTGTTGAATGGAGTTCAACTAGACTACAGCAAAATTGAGTATTTTCAGTGCTGTATATAAGCTATAAACAGAAATGATTTAAGCGTGACGGTAACCCTTTAAATATATTCATTGTCACTTATTCATGTCCGTTTTTTTACGCTGGGAACCCGAAAAAAAGTTTCATCCATTACAGCATTTTATCTAACCCGAATAAGTTTACTATAAACAACACATTTTGGTTGTAATTCATTTCAGTGTCATGAAAACCTGGGATTTAAAAAAAAACCTGTATTTAATAGCTGGGCAAGGCTTGTTACATGTCAGTAGACATCGTTTTGTTGCTAAGCATGACGGACAGTTCTCTTTAACTAAATTATCCCCTGGCACTGTGATAAATGAAAGAGGTGTATTCTGGAGATACAAGGTAATTGGGTGCAGGAATTTGAGAATGCAGACAATATAATGAACTGATCCCTTGCACACACCACTGTAAAAAATGAAATAAACTGTTGGGCAGGGCCGACTAATAGACCCAATATACAGCCTTTTTACAGGTATGGTCTCCTGATACAATACACAGTCTGAAAGGGCCTTTTTAGGAATTTGGTGAGGAAATTTGAGTTTTGCTTCACATTTGTTGGGTTTGTAATTTACTGAGCAAATTGTGTGTAGTAAATATAAACTACATTCGACTTAGTTGAAGCTTTACAACAAAAGAACCATTGACCATGTCACAAACCATTAAATCATCTTTGCCTCAAAAACATCTAACTTACTTTTTAACAGCAAATATAGTAACTCCAACATGGACACCCATCTGATGATACTTTTTATTCAGTATATCAATGTTATAAGTGCCGTTCCATACAATGGGAGCCAGCCATGGAGTAATAACAAGGACATCGGTCCTCCTGGTAATAGCAAACAAGTAAAGAATGGTGATTAGATGTATAATGTTATAGAGAAGAACATTCAGGCAATTCCATTTCTCTTCATTAATAAAGACATATGTGTCTATAAACACCATCAAAGTGTTTTTGAAATGGACCCAGATCATGGTAAAATTAGAAGATATTCATTAAAAGTTCTTATCGTTAAAAATGGTGCTAATTTTGCCCCAACCAATCAGATGTTAGCTTTCAAATGTTAAATAACATCTGATGGGTTGGGGCAAAATTAGCACCAACGACAAGAACTTTTATTGAATTTCCCTGACAATGTCTCTATGTGTATATACAAGTATCAACAAAGAATAAACATTATAAAGGAGACTCACTTGGGGTGCAAGATCTCAGGCTCTTGATTAAACACTCTGGAGGAATAAAGGAAAGAAATTAAAAAACAGAACATCGTGTCCTTATGTAGGGTTACAGACATGACATTTCCCTCTCCGGATATGTCAATAGATCAACAACAGCATTAAGTGATCAGAATATTAGAGGAATGTATGAAGTGAGGTTGGCAGTAATGGTCAGTTGTCCTCCCATACGTAGACATTACATATGTTCCACAGGATACAATAGAGAGGGGCATAGGGGTACAAATGAAATCCCACCCTAAAGTGTTTTCCATAAGCCATTATGTGCACTTGTAATGGGGGAAGAAAGGAAGAGGGGCTGCAAATGTTTTAACCTCATATATCCCTCTGCATTGCAAGATGAGACGTAAATTAAACAACTCCCAAATGTCGGGTATTTTTGGGGCTTTCCAAATGTCCCGTAATGGAGCAGAAGTGATAAAGAACTGGGCAGAGCTGGCACAGGACATAGAGAAGACAGATAATACAGAGGAAACCTCCTTGTGGAATCAACTTACAGGATGGAAAACTCAACTGGGCCCCCATGTTTATTAGAGCTAGTGAGCTACCCAAAAGCCCCTGGGAGTACACAACATGTACATGTGTGTCTTCAGGTACAGAACATGTTTGCTCGGGAGAGGATCACTAGTATGACATTTCAAAGTGATGTCATTTTTAAATATTCAGTTTTACACTTTTGCTCACAGGTACAGCATCACCAAAACGGCTTTATGGACAATAGATCATGTTTCATCATAATAATTATTACACAGATCACTCTTTAGCTGTTAGCGTGACTTTAACCCCTTACAAGGGCTCTGTCAGTCACTAAATCCCCTGTACGTCTTTAAAGCATCTAAAGAATTCAAACAACTAACAAAAAATTCTACATAAGAATTTATATTTTGGGTTAGGCCACATCAGGCCGTTTAAAACACGCGATCTGATCACATGTTAAAAAGCGCACACTAGCGTGTCCCAGTTGGAGTGGCCACACTAGGGGCACTGGGGCTGTTTGCACAGCAAGCAATCCGATCCCCAAAAAATGACAGAGATCGCATGCACGTGCCCCTTAAGACTGGGTTCACGCGAGTAGATCGGCCCAACGGACTGATATTTCCATGTATCGGCCGAGCCGAAAAATGGGATCGGGCGAATGGGTGATCGGACATGTTGGAAAATTACTGCCAATTGTGCGGTTTAACAGACGGCACATACAGGGAAAGATTCAGGTAGGTGAATTACATGGTTCCATTCAGTAATAATCCAAATTTCTCCAGACTGGTCGGACTTTCCCTTTTTTTTAGAATCTATGTTATAAAATCATTTATAAGGGAATAATTTAAACACTTGTTTATGATGTTCTGGTCTTTTGCCTTTACAGAAGGAAGGTTTGGTAAACTACTAACCCATAATTCCTCCCGTAATATAGATATCTAGTAGCCCATTCAGTCAATGTCCAGCCATATCTAAAATGGAATAAACATATCAAATGAAAACATTAGTATACTAATACTGATTTGGATCCTCGCTGGCAGGATGCTATAATGAACTGGTTAGCTGTAAGGAACATGGCCACAATGGGAATGCTTTAATGCTACAATATCATGATTGGCTACAGACTTCCTTTCACAGACCATACACAGGTAGATCTTTTAGACCTATAATTGGCCTTTAACTCATCCCACACCATGCAATATTTCAGCCTGATCGATCGATAGTTCATTGTATCAGCCGATCGGGCCAAAATAATCGCATGGGTTTTCGACCGCAACCGGCCGACCGTTCATCCGAACGAATGGACACATTCAAAAACCACTGGGGATCGTGCGGTTCCCTATAGACCCCCCTATAGAAAACTGTCAGCCGTGGCTACTTGCTCTGGCTGACCGGTCGGAAGACTGAAAGTTGTGTACTCAGCTTACTACAACATTTAACCATTAAAAAACTGGATATGATGAATGGCAGATGGGCCCAGAGCCAGGAAACGCCCCCACCTTTTACTCTCGCTCCCACAGATATAGCCCCACCCCCAACAGGTGCGGTTAACAAAGCGGGATGATTGGGGCTGCGGTTTCTTTAGTTACATCTCCGCCTCATGGAATAAAAGACAAAAGGATCAATGCACAAGATTTTCTCACCCAAAAAATAAAATCCCAATGGCAACTCCACAAAGGAAGATGAGGATTAATTTCCTACAATTGGTCTTTTTACCTGCAATAAAATAAAGAAAGGGAATTAGCATTCGGTTACTTGGATTTCATCCACATGAATTGTGTCTCTGTTACCTGGTCTCATTTTATAATTGTGGCTTTGTGGATCAGAACCATAATTCCCATAAATCAGTGGGAGTCCTGTTACAATAAAGGATGTTGATCCTTGTTTTGGAAATCACAACTCCCAGCATGCCTTGGTTGCAACTTGCAGAATGCAGTCAATGCATGCTGGGAGTTGTAGTATTCAATCCTCAATCAAACCCATTAGGTCTTTCTCAGGTGTAACAAGCAAGAGGAACTAACCGCAACTTAAAGGGACAGTTCAGTGGAAATGATCAATATTTGTTAAATTGTTAGTTTGTGTAATGCCTTCTTAGTTCTTCTACATATTCTCTCCCATCCTGAAAAATCAGTTGATTTCATACCCTTTGCTATTCCCTGCTGTTGACATTAGTGAGCTGACATCTCAGGCTCTGTAACGGTCCTTCTTCTTCCCAGAATGCACCACTTCCTTGGAATGTTCCTAATAGTAATTTCTACTGATTGGCTGTTGGATGGGTCACACATGCTCAGATCTCTACTGAGCAACTGAATCAACCCAGGCGCTGGGTCAAGGGTAGGACCATAACGGTCTCTACTAGGGGTCCTGCAAACAGGAAGTCAGTATTTCGGTTGCATTTATTTATACACAGACAAAATGCTGAATTGGCAGATTAAGGTCATGGGGTGGAAAAATACTGCTCTTTTTTCTAAAAATGTATTTCCACTGAACTTCCCCTTTAACAAGATGTAGACATTCCAAACTCCTAGCAATACAATCACAAGCTACTTGGTATAAACATTCCCCTATTGGTGTCTGAAGAAATCAGTCTGTTTTGTTTATAGAATATGTGAGGAATTTATGAATGATTCCATAATCTCGTGAGAGGGTCTCCTTTATTCTGCTTGCAATTGGTGGAATTCTGCATCCTTCATCCAATCACATCTGATGGCAAGATGGCCGGCTTGGTGTCCAGGTAATTTGGCCCAGCCTACCGGTCAAAAGTAGAGGTCTGTTGGGTCGAAATATTGGGCAGAATGTACCCAGACTAAAGCTAGCCATATATGTTTTTTTGATTTGATTTCCGATATAATTCCCCACCTTGCCAATCATCCGTAGATTTCAGATTGAAAAATACGGAATATAGATTCTGGAAGATGGGGTAGACAGAAGATTCTCCTGCCTTGCCTGAAAGTTTTTTCGATAGACCTATTGATATTGCCGATTGGTCTATCGAAAACGAAACCACAGAAAAATGTCTTGGCCGAATTGGTTGGAATATCAGTGCCATGTATAGGGACCTTAAGAAGAAAGGGAGTGGGAAGACAATATAATCTAATATTTTATCTCTCAGGTCTCCGGGATTCCTTTATCTACATTCAAATTTGTTCAGGGTGGAATTGCAGGTATATTGAATAACAACAAAAGTAAAATCACAAACCCACAAGATATAGCAAATGAGTTTGGTAAATACAGCAAACTATACAACTTACAAAAAGTTAGACACCCAGTCTAACCAGCCCAAAAGGATGGAAATCCAACAATTCCTGGGGGAAAAAAACTTACCCAGTATTCAACATACTACAACACACCGAAAAATGTAAAATCCCCACAATACTGGTACTGCAGAAAAAGCATCTATAATTCCTCATCACTCTCTAATCGCATTTATGGGCAAAACACTATTTGATTAAAACACCTTACACTATACTAAACACAGCATTACAAACCTGTCAATGTCAATATACACAAATAATTTAAACACAATCTACAATACAATTCATACCTGGATATCTTTGAAGAAATTATCCCTCAGTTTTCATGGCACACCTGGAAAGAGCACAGAAAATTAAATTAAAAGACTGGAATCTAAAACTCTATAAGTGTTGGGCTAATATTGTGGGTAAATTCCAATGAGTTATTTAATTGACTAATAAATGTTTCCAAAATATCCAGGGGACCTCCCCACACCATAAGGATATTGTCTATATATCTGCGCCACAATTTACCATACTTTATAAAAAGTGGGTTATAATATATTACTTGCTCCTCCCACCTGGCTACATATAGACCCACATAATTAGGAGCTAAGGAGGTCCCCATGGCAGTCCCATTAGTCTGAATAAAAAATCTCTCACCAAACTTAAAATAATTTTTTCTCAAAACAAATAAAAAGCATTCCCCCAGAAACTCGATTTTATCATCACTAAGTGTGTTTTGAACCTTTAAAACACATTTCATTGTACATGACAGTGTACAATAAGGTAATATCCAACATCACCAAAACGAACGTAGGATCCCATATAAAATCTTTTAAAATGTTCAGAATTTCCATTGTATCTTTAACATATGACTTAGTATTCACTTTAATCGATTTGAGGAAAAAATCTATATATTTAAATAAATTAGAAGGAGGCAGATACCCTTTCCATAACAGGAAATATGTCTAATTACAAATACGTGTAATAAACAGGTAAAAATGGGGTTACGGGCAGATAACTGACAAGTCACCTGCTTTTTGTTTTAAGGGTGGACATTAACACAGCCGGCCCTGGACATGTCACGTTTAATGTCTTGATGGAGAAATCTCCATCTTTCTTTTGGGCAGCATTCTAACTACACATTTAAATACATTTTGTGCCTTTAAGACCCAAACATATATGAAATCTATATGACTTTCCATTATAAGTGCAATGAAGTTTGCATTGATTTCAGCATGTATTAGCATTGCAGCATGTAGATTTAATACGTGTTCAAGTCTTAAAGGTATAGTTGGCAAATCTAACTGGGAGAGTAGATCTTGTTACATGTAAAAAAAATCCACTCGAACACACCGCCTGCAAACACGCTGCAATATGCATATTAGAAATGCAAGTGTGTAAAAACTTTGTAGAAACCACTCATTCGTGCAATTCTTTTTAGCAGCTTTTCTGTTCCTTGTTTTGCATTTTCTAGTGTGACCTTAATTAGGATTGCTATTGGTGTGGATTCCTGGTGTTTATTTAGGACCCGTGCAAAGGGCCAGATAAATATCTGTCTTATTTATTAGATATTTCAATTGTGTAAAGATACATTTTTAGTATTTAATATAGTAAAGCATTTGAGGTTGAACAAAGACTAGAGATGGCTGAACTTCATAAAGCTTGGTCCGTTTTCGAACTTCAGTAAAAGTTTGAAAGTTCGAATTCGGACCCATTAAAGTCAATGGGGAGTGATAGTTCGAAAAGTCCAGATGATTTACAGATAAACTAACAATGGTAACTTACTGTAAATGGCTGTGACACCTGGGAAATGGTCTGGGGAACATGTCACTATCACCAAAACCTGTTTAAACACTTCTTAAACACGAGCGGGCAATTGTTGGGTTAGCGAAAATGATCCGTACATTCGAGGGTTACCAGAAATCGAAGGCTACATTTGAGGGTTAGCAAACGATACATTCTTGGGTTAACGAACAGCCTGTAAAGTGGCTAATTATCGAATTTACGATAATTATAAAATACAAACGTGAGTCCAGAAAAACAAGCTAGTTCGAACAGTCTGAGTTCATCTGAACTCGGGTTCGAGTTCGGTTTTGTGTCCATCTCTAATAAAGACATACGTCCATCCAGTCCAACCTGCCTAACTGTTGATCTAGAGGAAGGGGGAAAAAAAAACACTAGAATTATAAAGAGGGGGGGGGGAATCATGTGGCAATCGGAAACATCCATGGATCAACTCCCTTTATGTATCAAAGTCAAAATCAAAAGGCTTATCTCACTGGGTATTGCCCTTTATTGCCAAGGTACCGCTATCAGTAATATGGAATATTGGCTGGATGAAAATTTTCCATTGGACTGCATCAGCTTCCTTAACTTTAAATAGAGGGAGCTAGAGCGATCAGGATGTGTACGCGCACCTGGTTAACCTTCCCCCATAAAGAACATGGGAGGTTGGCCAGGTGAGGTTCTCAAGGTGCATCCCAGCTACTGCTGATATCCTCCTGATAGCTGCCACTTTATGGATTTGGTATTATTAGCAGTTCTAAAGCATTTTAATTGACCCTTACTGGAAAATATAATCCTTCTGTTCCCTATTTCTTTAGTTATCCAACCTAATCCATCATACATTTCAGATGTCAATCAAGTGCCTTATTATCATACACTCTTCTGCTGCAAGCAGTTTTGCTGAATGGTAGCAGAAGGAGAAGGGGGCGTGGAGGTAGGGTTGCCAGATTTTCAAAATCCCAAGTAGGGACATAATCAAAAAATTATACAATTTTTTAGGTCCCACCCTAAATAAGCCACACCCATTCAATACTGATTGGTAGATAACCATTTTAATAAATTAAAGGGCATCTATAGTGAAAAAAACACATTGCCCCTTTGCAAAGTTAAATTCATGTACTCTGTGCTGCCTTAATACTATCTCTGCCAGTGACTCTGTTTAACCATGGTGTCAGATCTGTGTGCAGCACTCCCCCCTTCGCCCTCCCCTCTGTTACCTCCTCCATGTCTCAGCTTCAGCTTACCGACAAGCTTATCATGTGCAGTAGGAGTTAAAAGTTCAACATCCTGAAAAACACACCCAGGCACAGTGGCCAATAGAAAGCAAGCTGTCCCGGAGGCACGGAAGAAGGAGAACAGAACGATCTCTCACTTTGTGACCCATCATCAATCAGTGAAAGCTATTAAGAAGGGGGGTCAAGTGCAGCATTATATCTACCATCAAAGCTACCTCTCTCCCCCTGCTAATACTCTATGTTTATTACGGAGCAGGGAGGGGGGGATCACGTCACAGGGATTTGATTGACAGTCCAAGTAGGAGTAGAGGAATGCAATCCCATATTCTTCTAACTGGTGTATTTCAGAACAGAGAGGGAATCTGAACAAAGGGAAGACACTCTGGGGGTTGTGGGGAATTATAGAACACATGGAAAGAAAGAAAAAAAAAAGGTCATTTTCCCACTATAGATGCCCTTTAACACATTCATATTCTTCTCGACAAGTACAAGCATGAGGAATTCAGTTTCACACACACATCAAATTTTGTAGGGAAATAAATTAAAAAAACTTGTACAAGCTGCTTGCAATATTAAGGAAAGCACCAAATATCAGACAGACTCCCATGGACTGCTGTGGACATTCCACCCCCCGCAGGCATCCAGCCCTGGCTGGGGACCCTGGATTTCTGCAGTTGGACAATCCCGTCCAAAAAGGGGATGTATGGCAACCCTGTCTGTAGCTGGAGTGGTGACCGGTTTGGACAGTCGCTATGATGTGGTTAGTTTTGCCAGTTGTTATGAGGGAAATTCCCTCTCCAGGGGCCGTCTCATAGTGATCACCGAGCATGCTCATTTAAAAGTCTGGTCAGATGTATGTATATGTTTATTTATATAGCGCCACTTGGAGACGCAGCGCTGTACAGTATAAAATACAGTAAAGTCATACAAGGGGGATAAATACATAGATAGTTCAGTAGATAAATATATAACTTATATAAATAGAAGTGCTAGGGATTGCCACAAGAGGTAATGAGGTCCCTGGCCTGTAGAGCTTACAATTTATTTGAAGTGGGAGTGATTAAAAAGAGTGAGAGGGATCCTGAGTTTGAGCAAATCAAATACTGGATTGAAGGCCACACACATTTGCACAGGGTAAAGCTAAATGGAAGATCTGCACATGACCAGCACTCCCAATGAGGTTCCATACACCAGTCCTTATTAATCCTACTCAATGTAATATTATTGTTAAAGGACTGTTTGTCCTTTAAAATCCATTCACCTTCATCAGCCAATCTGTGCAGAGAATTAGCTTCATACAATGTTACATTTCCTATTAATATTAACTTGTCTTTCCCACCTCCCTTTTAACCACATCACTTCCGGCGTCCGGTACTGGGACGGGTTAGAAACCTCGCGAGGTTTGGAAGGCCACACCGGAAGTGCTACCCACAATGCTCTATTCTTCCTGGTTCTGCACGCTGTGGCTGGTTCTCAGTTTCCGGTTAGTGTCTGTTCATATTTAGTGACTGTGATCCTTCTGACCGATCTTGGTGGTTGGTCCCCCTTGTATGTGATTCTAATGGCAGCAGGATGAGCATGTGGGAGCTTTGTGCAAGGGAACTGGGCAGGTTCATGGGGAGGGATAAACCAGCCAGAGACTGCAATGCACATGGATGTTCACACACTAGCTGACACACACCTATACATATATATACACACACATATATACACCCACCCATATACATATACACACACCCAAAGGAGGGAAATAAAATCAAACTTCCAAAGTCATGCACAGCTGGATATGAAATGTTAATAGAAAACTAGGGAGACCCATTAATACAAAATACAGCTAAGTCCCCTCTGCTCAGTTAGTACAGTTATTATTATTATTGTGGCTTTATATAGCGCCAACATCTTCCGTGGTGCTTTACAGTTGCATTAATATACATGAGGAAAACATACGTTGCATACAAGTGTAGTGCAAGTAATACAAAGTGCAAATAATTAAAATGCTGGTCCAGTACCATTCAGTGTGGTAAGTTACAGCATTACTGTGGTACAATAGGATGGAGGGATCTGCCTGAGAGCTTACAATCTAGAGGAGATGGGGATGAGACATAAGGCTGTATTGGAGAGAGACTTGTAGGATAAGGTTAGCAGCTTAAATTGTATCCTTTGGGTAATGGGAAGCCAGTGGAGAGATTGACAGAAAGGGCCAGCGTGTGGGAAGAGAGGTGAATGAAAACCCTGCAGTGCCGCCTACAATAATTGTCCTCCAATTATCTGATGATATGGCCAACGCTTAAGGCTCGTTTACATGTCTAATACTGCGCACAACACCCCACAAAGGAGTAGTTGTAGGTGCGACAAACTTCTCTTTCGGGGGATTATCACGTGTGTAGGCATTCGGTAATTCATCTTTTGTTGTTCCGACTGGCAGATCAATGAACGCCGCCTGATCGAACAGCATGCGTGCTCCAGACTTGTTCATTGTACGTGGTTTTAGACATGTGTACCAGGCTTAAAGGGCAACTCCACCCTCATAAGAACATATTTTAGAAAGAATGGCCTTTTTAAAATATGTTGATATATCATACTTTGTCCTATGAATTCATTACTGTATGCCTGCTATATTTCTGGATGCCTCATGGAAACTGAGCAATTTAGAAACCTGTACTGAGCCTGGGCATGCTCAGAAGAGGCAGACGGGATTAACATCCAGTCATTGGCTGTGATGTCAACTGTCAAATCCATAACTGACAGCTGCTAACTGGAAGAACCAGGAAGCAGAAACGGGGGAAACATGACATTGTGCAGGATTTCAGGTTAGACATATACATTTCACATTTCAAACTATTACCGTTTAGGGTTTTGGGGGGTGATTTACCTGTGTGTAAGTTTTAATTTTAGGGCTGGACTTGCCCTTTAAGTATTCCAGATGAAAGCAACATGTCCCAGCAGGTTCTGATGGTCAACACTGGAAAGCATTTAATGTTTTTTTTGTTTGTTTGTTTTTTAAAAATTTATTGTAGCTCCTGACAGTTATTTAATTTGTAACATTCCAGACAATATGCTCAGTTCTGCATTATTACCATTAAAGTTCATGGGACCCCAAGCAGAGAGGACATGTATGATGTTAGTATTCACACACCCTCAGCCTTGTCCAGTCTAGTGCTATGTGTATTTTTTATTACTTGCCCATTGACTCAACGAAGGAGGCAGGCCATTGAACTGAGACCGGAGAACAAGGCTGATATCTTTATTACTGTGTTGTTTGTTTTTTGTAAATCCCATTGTTCATTAAAATATATAATGTATATTGATCTAGATCTGTTCTGATTTTCAAAATGTCTTAATTTTTAGGTAAACAGAATGGCAACTTTGGCCAGCAAAGATTCTTACCTACAAAATCTCGCCAAGAAGGTATGTGCACTGCAAAGTCAAGAGCCACAGAAAAGAAAGAAACGTAAGGAATTAATATTTATACAAAGATATTCCGTTGGCTCTTAGGGATCTTCTAAAATGTATGTAAAACATTGAACTATTACTAACATGCTTGTAAAATAAATGTAGGTATTTATGCCATTAAAAAGATAGTTATTTTTTAGATTATAGTACCAATAATATATTGAGATGGATACTAATTCTGGTGAATATTTTGTAGCTTCTATACACAGAGACGGTTCAGAAGAACCAATCCAACCCAAGAAGAAGAAGAAAAAGAAATCCCGTAAATCTAATCAGAAGGGAAAGGTTGAAAACGCAACTCGTCATGTTTCCCAGACACAGAATGGTCCTCAGAAACCCAGCAGGAGGGTTCAGCAGGTTCCCAGTACAGGTGAGCTTAGCCACAGGAGAGCTTTAAGCATCTAAATGGGGATGCCCCATCCCTGAGGTTAGACAGCTCTCTTTTGAATATATTTTCTACTTTTATACTGTATGTTTTTAACATGACATTTTGCTTATATGTTGTGATATACTTGGTTTATGTACCAATGTTTGTGAATTTTATAGTCTTGTATTGGTGGTTAAGGCAGTCTGTTCCGTTGCTGGGATATGTTGGACAGTGTGTCTTTTGCCTGTCGTTTTTTGTTTGCATATATCTAAATTGCTTGGTTAAACATACCAGATTGGGGGCCCAACCTTAGACTACAGGGGATCCCATATGTAATGATTTACTGACTGGGCTGCTCAATGTGACTGCCCCAATCCTACCTATTCACACCTATAACCCCTCTCTTTCTGATAATCTTGCAAGCCACAAGCCTGCAGATTGTGTGCTGGGCAACTATGTTCTAGATCTAGGGAATTGCTACCCCATCACATGGATAAGTCATTTTCACTTTACTGCTAGTAATATATATAAGTATAATGCCTATGAATAAGATTTATACACACTATAATATTTACAATTAGAAAACAAAGGGGTTGGTGCAAAAGGTTTCCCCTGCTTTTAATTTGCAGCTACTAATCAGAATTTAGATTTTTACTGTTGTGGCAGTTAGAGTTTTGGCAGTTAGATTAAAGGGCAAGTCCAGCCCTCAAATGAAAACTTACATACAGGTAAATCACCCCCCAAAACCCTAAAAGGTAATAGTTTGAAATGTGAAATATATAAGTCTAACCTGAAATCCTGCACAATGTCCTGTTTCCCCTGTTTCTGCTTCCTGGTTCTTCCAGTTAGTAACTGTCCATTATGGATTTGACAGTTGACATCACAGCCAATGACTGAATGTTAATCCCCTGTCTGCCTCTTCTGAGCATGCCCAGGCTCAGTACAGGCTCAGTACAGGTTTCTAAATTGCTCAGTTTCCATGAGGCATCCAGAAGCATAGCAGGCATACAGTAATGAATTCATAGGACAAACTATGATATATCAACATATTTTAAAGAGGCCGTTCTTTCTAAAAGATGTTCTTATGAGGGTGTAGTTGTCCTTTAAATCTAATTGGTTTCAGCAGATTAACAGCCCAGGCAAAATGTTATGCCATTTAATGCATCGGCCCCATAGTTTAAATTCTCCACTATCTGCAGTTCCCCAATGGCATGTATGTATAAGGCATCATGGATATAACATTCAGTAATGCATAGTTCTCCTATATGTAAAGGAAATCAGAATGTACATCTGAGACTCTTGGGAACTAAAGCTAAACTATAAAAGAACCTGTATAAGCCATGATTAATTGTTACAGGAAGTAGGAGGTGTACAGTTAGTTTACCCACAATGCCGAGAGGTGACCGTTCTAGCTATCTGCTAGATAGGAATTAGAGGATACATTTGGTCTCCTGTAGAAATCCTCATAGTTTTATTTTTTTCCCCATCAGAACCTGGCACCTTCTCCACGGTGGATATCTTAAAGAAGCGACTACACGAAAAGATACAGGAATCTCGTAATCAGGTGAGGCTACTGTACTAAATTGTATCGTTGCTGGTCGGTACCACAGTCCATTTCAATTCAGATCATTTTCATGTAAAGGTTAAATAACCATAAAACTATTGCAATGTATCAGTATTTATTTTATGGTATTTAAATTAATTCCTTACCACTTCCATCACCCGTCACCATTTTAAAAAGACAACTTTACTGGGGGGAGGAGATGCACCAGGACATCCCATTTACATCTGCCAGGATAATGTCCTGGGCCTTCATGTAATAAAGATGGTGCTGAGGCCAGGAGGAAGCCTGGCAAAAGCAGTTGTCTTTATCAACCTACCTCCCTGCACAAGGTCATTTTCATTTAAAGGGCATGTCCACCCTTACAATAAAAAGTGGAGACTTGTATAACTGATATTTTTATATCTGGTTACGTGCATTTGTAGCCAGATATATAATGAGAAGTTCTATTCCTTCTGGCAAAGGTATCTGCCTCCTCCCTCTGCTCAATGAGCTTTTTACAAGCTTGAGCATGTGCAGTGGAGACAGCAGGGGAAATAATCAGTCACAACCTTGATTGACTTTATGAAGGAGGAGCCAGTTTACTCTGCCAGAATAATTATCCTTAAATATTAATATGTGCATTAATGCATAAAATAAGCCCCCAAAAATAAACGCCATGTCATACAACAAAGCACACACCATTTACCATAACTTTCTAGTCACATGTCCCGCTGTACATGGCAGACAATTGTTGTCAAACCTCCCACCTCTTTTCAGGCTTGGTTTCTTTATTTTCACATAAATGGCCTTCTTGACGCCTCTCTTGAACCAGTCTTGTTCCTTTGCCAATGTTCTGTATGATACATCCACCCAGAGTATTTGATGGTATAAAGGGGCTGGAGATTTGAGCAGCAAGGAGTAGAGGCACAGATATAATGTAGGAATTTATTCCCATTTGTTTAGAAACAAGGGTTCCATGAATGCAGTAATACCAATTCTTTCCCTATACCACTTACGTTTCTCAAAGGCTTAATTTTTTTTAATACTTTTTGATCACAGGCATCCAATAAAACGCTGACCCCAGAGGAGGCTGAAAAGCGCAGACAGCGTCGGAAACAAGAACGAGAGAGGAAGAAGAGGAAAAGAAAGGAACTGAAGAAGAAAGGCCCCCAAGAAACGGAAGGAAGCGAGGTCGTGGAGAGTGAATCAAGTGCAGAAGCCAAGAGCGAAAGTAAAGCCCCTTCCCAGGTGCCAATCGTGTTTAATAACATGAAGGTTACTGACGAACCACTTAATAAAGTGTTGCAAAAAAAGTCCAAGAAAGAGCAGATAAAAGGAAACATTACTCCACTGACCGGTAAAAACTACAAACAATTGCTCAGCCGCCTGGAATCCAGGAACAACAAACTGGAAGAATTACGAGCCAAGGACCAAGAGAAGGCGAACGAATTCGAATCCAAGATGAAGTGGACCAACCTTCTGTACAAGGCAGAAGGCGTGAAGATCAAAGACGACGAGGGAATGCTTAAAACCGCTCTGAAACGCAAGGAGAAAATGAGAGATCAAAGGAAGAAGCGCTGGGATAAGCGCACCGAGCAGACAGCAGGGAGAATGCAGCAAAGGCAGGACAAACGGCACCGTAATATCATGAAGAAGAAACTTAACAAGGTGAATAAAAAGAAGGACAGAGCGAGGAAGAAAGGCCGCATATTACCCGAGGATTTGGCTAAAGCTAAATAAACAAAACTGCTGTCAACTCAAAGAATGAAACTTTATTAAACAGCAGCAAACGTGAGCAAGACTGTATAGAGCTTAAACAGAAGAGAGCAGGTTCCCATTTTATTCCCGTGTTGCATTATGGGACGTTTCATTGGAAGAGAAATCGATTATTTTAAATTGGAAACATGAATTCAGTAAATGTTTTTTGCCTCTGAATTACAGTATTTATGTTCTAATAAGCGGCTGTATTTTCCGTAACCTTATGTATTATGGCATTTGTATTAAATGGATGACACATACTTGTGCTTCCCGTTAATTTAATGTCATTTAAACAAGGTGTGGTCATTAATGAAGGATGGGATACTCCCTTAGTGCTGCAGGTCCCCCACAGTGCATTGCAAGTTTGCTAAAAATCACAAATAATTGAAAAGATGCATGATGAATTATAATCATTTCTATTGTAATGGATATTACACACTGTGAAATAGCAGTAGGGATTGTTAGTTTCACCTAAAATCGGTTAAAAGCAAATATTAGACATGTTTATTTTCATCTGACATATATTCATTGGTAGTGTCCAAAATTAAAGTCACATGCTGTCATTTTCTATCTGGCTGGCAGACCAATCAATATAGTTGATTTAAATTACTGTTTGGAAATCATCCCGTGTAACCAGCCCTTAATCTAGTCAATGGGGGTCCAAGAAGCTCTTTTTACTTTCCCCCCTTCATTGTTTATCTGTTGTATTCAGTTCGATCAGCTGGACTCGGTGATCTAACTGAATACCTGTAACCTATGTTTTCTAGAAGACTTTCAGGGTTATCCAATTATATTGTTAAACTTGGTGCTAATTTTGCCCCAACCAATCAGATGTTAGCTTTCAAATATTAAATAATATCTGATTGGTTGGGGCAAAATTAGCACCGTTTTTAAAAGGAATGTCCACCACTCTGTACAAAAATCTATATCTTGTACAATATCCCCCAAAACCTGGACATCATTTTATTTAAACTCTTTAATTCAGCTCACAGCCTGAGTGATTATAGTTACCAGTGCCTCCTCGATTCTCCGCCCGCGGCTCTATACTTCCGGGTAAAGCAGGCCAATCACTGACTGCCATTCCTGGAGCAGTCTCCACTGCAGCTGCTTGGGAACACAAAAAGAACACAACAGCCGCAGTGGAGGCAGAGTGAGGAGACCGGAAGCAGCGGTGGATCGAGGAGTTTTTAAATATATCTCTGGCTGGGAGCAGAATTAAAGAGTTTAAATAAAATGATGTCCAGGTTTTGGGGGGTATTGTACAAGATACATATTTTTGTACAGAGGGGTGGACATTCTCTTTAATGATAAGAACTTTAATTGAATATCGCTGTATGTATATTAAGAGCAGCAATTACTCCCTTGTGCGTGCGCCATGGGGATTTAATATTGCCGCAGCTCTTGGTGAATTTCTTTCGTCAACTCTAAAGATTTATTGTACAGTCAATACATAGAAAATTGGGCTGTTGTACATCCATATTAAAGTGCAACTAGAGACCAAAAATATAATACAAACAAAACATAGAATTCTAGTGCACAAAAATTCTAATTGCATATTGGCTCCCTCCATAAGGTTCTACTACAAACAGCCTGCTAAACGCTGGATAAATAAAAGCTGGGCTTAAAATAATTTGGCCAACTTATTGAACTAATTGCTTTTATTGATCCAGGGTTTAGCAGGCTGTTTGTAGTAGAACCTTATGGAGATATAGTCAATATGCACTAGAATTCTATTTATAGTCTTTAATAATGTTTGACAAAGTTATGTACTGTTACACCATGAAAATGACCAAGGATGACCCTCTTGTAATATATGTACCAAGGCAACACTGTCACATTTGTCTGGTGTTGAGAGATTTAGGCTCAATGAGGTTTATTTACTAAAAAGGAAAAAAAAGTTTGGCTGTGCTGGTAAACTACAGCAACCAATCAGATCTAAGGCTGGGTACACACCATACAATATTTCCGTCAGACCCATCCAATGGTGGTGTGTATCGGTCGGTTGGCCGGAAATATCAAAACTGTTGGTAAATCACGGGCAATCGTGTGGTTTTCAGTGGGGCAATAGCTGCTGCGACCAACAGCTAGTAGTGAAAGCTCGGTCGGGACAAAAAGTCCCCTCGTGTGTACCCAGCTTAACGGCTTTAGACAAGTAAAAAACTAACATCTAATGTTGCTGAACCTTTTTGCACCACTTACTGCAGTGAGTATCACGTGATTCATTCAGTTTAGTTGGATCCGATATTAAAGGAATAGTTCACCCAAAAGTTGCACCGTTTCTTTTTTTCCTTCATTGAAGGGGGTAGGCCACACTGCTGCGCTTTTTTTGCGCTTGCGTTTTTTTCATATTGAAAACGCGGCAACGCACCGAAAACACACGTTGCGATTTGCGTTCTGCATTTTAAATCGCAATCGCATGCGTTTTTCAATAGTTAATGAAAAAAACACATGCGCAAACACAACGAAATCGCATGTGTTTACGTTGCAGTGTGGCCTTGCCCTAAAGGACCTATGTCAAACCTATTACTGTTACAGGAGCTGGGAATGAAGCCCTTCTACTTACCCACGCGCGCTCCCTTGCTGTTTCCTGGTTCAACTGAACTATAGCGAGCAATTAAAGGGCATGTCCACCCCCAAAACTAAAATTTAACCCCTTACTGGCCACATCAAGTAGTTTAAAACAATCCTTACCTTACATTCCTGGTCAAAATAGTTCCCCTGCTGTGCCCCTCCAAAGTCCAGGAAACTGCTGTGTAGGAGCAGTGTGTGACTCATGCTGTGCCTGAGACTTCCTCAACCTCATCAAGGTTGAGGCATGCTCAGTGCAGCACTCCCTGCCTCTCAGCCAATCACGGACGCGGCTGCCGGTCCCGCCCCCTGCTTTCAACTCCATGCAAGCAGAGGGCCTGAACACTGCAGCAGGGGAGAGAGGGCAGGTAAGTAAGAATCGGGGGACTTTCTAACAATTATATTAATGTGGTTGGGGCTGGGGGAGCATGCCCTACCACATATCAAAAGTTAAATTTTGGGGTGGACATGCCCTTTAAGGCACAAAATAACTAATCCTTTTAATGGCGAGCTATGAAACTAAATAGAACTATTTCTATTCAAATAACGTGTCTGTAACTACCAATCCTATATACTAACCGAGAGGTGTAATTAGCATGGATCACAGACGCATAACCTTGAGTGCCGCACCATCAGCCACTGTGTGCACCACTGCCGTTGGAGAAGCCAACCCCTACTTGCAGGTGAGAGAGACTGCGGTTTCCAGGAGGGGGAGGAGAGAGTGAGAGGGGAAAGGTCTTTAAATGCAGGGTTGAACCGTATTGTTTGTCAGCAGAGATCCAACTAAAAATCCCAAACCTTTTTATTCAGTCTGTGTACAAGTTTTTACAACATAAAAATCTTTTATTACAATAACCATCTGGGAAATAAGTGAAATGTTCTCGTACATGTGAGAGCTGCCATATCCATTCCTATTCATTGTAAAGAATAGACTTGAGTGCACTGAACATTCTATTACATGTCTAGCAGGCCCGGGCATTGGATAAAAGTCCATATTTAACTTAACGTAAAGAAAAGTATTAAAGGTGGGCAAGTATACAGAGAAGAAATGTTCTGAGTACATAATATATACTGAATGAAGGAAAACAATCTAGCATCTCCCTTCCATATGTCAAAATACAAAGCATTGTGCAATATCCCCATTAATACAGAAAACCATAGGGCAGCTTCCACACATAGGAATGTTCGGTGCATAATAAAAATCAGAATACTGTATTGTGTAACAACATGGCAGCTTCCATACAGTGCAAGAATAATCTGCATAGTAATCTATACCATGGGTGTCCAACATGTGGAACTAGAAATGCAACCAAGCCATGTTGGGAGTTGTAATTTTCAGAATAACTTTGTACAACTTGTCCAGTTTAAACCAAAAATTGAGGACAATCTCTTTTAAGTGCAGGGCCCCAAACGTAGCATTTTGGTGTAATCACATCAGAAATGATAAACAAGAAATCAGACAGTCCATTTTCTGCATCATTAAACTGTACAATAACGGATCAATTAGCTTTTCAGACGAATGGCTGCATACATTTCAAGGAGAAATAAAGACAGGAAATAACTTTTTCTCTGTGTACTGGTAGATTTAGCAGAGTTGTTTACTTTAGCCCTTTGCCTTCTATGCCACCTGGGCCTGCGATTCAACCTGTCAAAATCAGAAGAAGGATACCCCACAGATGTTTGAAAATAACAACTTCCAGCATTCTAAAAAAGGAATGCTGGGAGTTGTAGTATTCAAATATCAATTTATTCAAAGGGGTCACAGGTTGGACATCCCTGTTCTAGCAGAAGGAGCACGTACTATCACTTCAGTTCCTCGGAAATCCCTCACCCAAAGTCATAATGTATATATCCAGTTTAACGTACAGCAGAGAAAATTAATCTATATCAGTATAGTGAGACTGGATACATAAATGAACCCAATGGGTGAGGGATCTGTAAGGAACTGCAGGGATGTCAGATGCTCATTCTATAACTGTAGCTCGGAAGGCAGATGGAATATAAATGTGATGTACTGTTTAATTCAAAGTAAAATACTTTATAACAATGGCTCCCAGTGTACATCTATGTCCAATAAGTATGCTGACATATAAATAAACCATATTCTTTCAAAGAATGAATTAACGCGGATTGAACGCTGCTTTTTCAAAAGAACGTAACGTCAGGCGTGCTCAGTCATGCCAGCTCCGTGTCCATTGAGATGAGGTGGCGTATGGACTTGACTTGAAGTGGCAGTGGCTTCTGTCACCACTGGTCCCATGGATGCAGACGGATCTTCCGGAGATGAAGCTGTACTTTCTCTGCCCCAATAAACTTCGCAGAGTGGGAGATCACTGGGATCACACACACTGTAGCTTAATGAAATTAACACATAAGGAAGAACCACACAGCACGTCCAGGCCAATCAGGAGTTTGCAAGAAGGAAACAGAAAGAGAGGAAGCAAGAGAAGCAAAGCGTTAAGAAACTCGCGCAGAACAATCAATTCAATTTAAACAGCAAGAGAGATATAGAGCTGGTGCAGGAATAGTAAATACAGACAATAACATAATAACATCAGACATAAAGCAAAGCCTGCTCTATAAAAAGGAAATTGCTTGGATCAATATGTGCAAATTAAGTTCTTGTATCACCAATATTTTAAGGAACACATAAAACAGGGATGCCTCCCTAGGTACAAAAACTACAACTCCCAGCGTTCCTTGGCTTCACTGTATGTTGGGAGTTGTTTTTTTAAATGTCTGGAGGGCTGCATGTTGGACATCCCTGCCATAGATGTAATGCACAATATACTCTCCACAGAAGAATGATGTCATGATACAGTATGAGGTTTTTAAAGTTCTATATAAGGAGAGAGTGTTAGGTCACCAGCAGGTAGAGGATCATCTTATCTAGTTCAAAGGTTTTCTCATCACGCCTAAATCCCAGCAGATTAGTTCATGCCACAACATACCCATTAACATTAAAACTGACAGACATGTGACAATCCAAACAGCCCAAGCAAGAGAATCCATTTTTAGCTTCCATAACAACTCTGAACTAACCAATCTTGGATAAAATATCAGAAACAAAACTGAGAGGTAAATCATTATTTCATTTTATTTATAGAGGATATAATTCATTTCATTGTTATATACAGAGATGGGACTTTAATTAGAGAACAAGGCAAGGACCTAGGATTATTTAAATGGTCATGTCTCTTCATTAAAGTATTGGGGATAAAATGTGTATTTGTGCAAATGTTGCAGGGAGATCAAAAAGAAAAGGTAACTAACATGGACCTGGTGATGTTTGGGTTAAAAAACTGAATTTCACAGGTATTTTTTTAATAAAAAGATGATCGAGAACAAAGATTGAAACGGATTAAGACCTGTAAAATACATACAGATTCTCTGTAAATCAGCACCGACTATCATCTGAAATCGCAGATTTTTCCTTTTTTAAACAGGACATAATTACTTTTAAAATGTAATGTTTAAAACTAGTGGGTAAAGATCATTTACTTGTCCGCTCATGCATAATGTGGTTGAAAGGAACACAGGATTTAATAAAAACAAAGAAGTCTGGTATAGAAGTAATCATTGGCGTAACTACCAGGGAAACAGACCCTGAAACTTTTTATTTTCCTTGGACAGATACAGCCTCCTCACAGATATAATAAAAATATATATAAAATCACAGTGCACATTAGAATTAAAACTGACAAAGTGCTGTATTCGGACTGGCCTTGTTTGTGCAATGGATACGTATGGACATATTCTATCATGGAAGGACAAACCAAGGTCCCTTGTATAAACCAGGGCTGTGGAGATGAATTTGTAAACACGTGTTACTATTCCACAAATTTAACAATGACTTGACTCGTGAAATAAATTACATTTTATATATTGTCAAATTCGGGATGATGTTTATGTAATTTAATCAGGATTATACATTACCCTCCTAACAGAAAGTATTATATAGGTTAAGAGCCCCCCAAAGTTACTTACAGAACCTGATCCCTCCCTGACAGCTATACGCCTCCTGCACAGCAGCAGAGGATGCAGCTCCTGTAACACCCGTCAGCCTTTGGTGACAACAGCAGGCTTGATTGTCGGGCTACGACTAAGAAGCTGTAGAGAAGACAGAGCTGCAGCGAGGAATCGGGTACTGTAAGTAACTTTAGAAGTATCTTTGGATAATGTTCTTAACCTATATACCATCTTTTGAGGGTGGAAACGCTACAATATGAAATTTGGAGATGTACAGGTATAATATAATAATAATGCAATATTGTATAATCCTGATTAAATTACATAAATCAGGGGTAACTTGTACCAATTTTTGTTAAGAGGGTTTGAGATGCTCTTTACGCCCTGAACACACAATCCAATATTTCGGTCCGAATTGACCATCACAACCAAATTTTTGGTCAGTCGGCTCAAAATAGAATTTTTTTCCCCAAAACAAACTAATGTCTGTATCCGAATCGGGACCGGACATGTCTGTAAAATTCTTCTGATCGTGTGGTCTTCAATGGACCACACGATCGGTTGTAACCAAAGTTCGGGAGCGCTCTGTTCGCGTCTCAACAATGAGATTTCTGCCACTGACCGGTTGAAAGCATCAATCGGACTGTCGGGTCAAAATATCTTCAGGTGTGTACCCACAGCCTTAACCTCTACTCTTCAGGTATATGGCAAATTTAATGAATATGACAATTTTTTATGTTGTTTATTTTGACTTTAGATCATTTCATTTTGATTTTGTTTATACCAAAGAATGGCTTTATATTTGTGAACTGGTGAAGTTGTTTTTTTATATACATATGCTATTAACTAATAAACAAATATTATCCATGAGGTTTTTAATAGTTTAAGCTTTAGGGTTAATTAATTTTTGCAGTTTATTTATTAAATAAAATAAAGAAGCCACAGTGACATAGGTTTAGCTATAGATTTTAGCAGTATCCTATCCTCGTTTATGTTGGCAGTGATAGGCTTGGATGGCCAATTGGGTAGTGCATTAGCTTCCTGGCTAGTGGTTCTTGAGTTTGTTCCCAAAGCAGTCACCACCTTTATACAGCTTTAAAATTGCTGAGCTATTGGCACTGATAAAATGCCTTGTATATTGTCTTCTCTCAATCAACAATACATCAGTATATTAAAAATGGGAGTCTGAATCAGAGGTACCGTAAACAGCAGAGCTGAAAGATCTATCTACCCTCTCCACAGCCCTAGTATTAACTGTATTTTACAATAAAGAGGACCTTGGTGTGTGTATAAGGCACTTAGTCATCTTTGTGCTGTGTTGAACACAATAGGCTCACTATTTATACCTGGAAGAGTAATATTCCTCTTCTAGTTCATACAAATCAATTGCGATGTCATCCCGCAAGGCAATTAGCTTCTTGTCGCATTCTTCTTGGAGGGCTCGGAGCTGCTGGTTACGCTGGTTGATGGATTCGTTAACAGATGGAAAGTCATTGAGGATCAGGAACTGCTTAAGGTCGGATACCAGCTTCATGAGAGATTCCCCAGCCCGCACCTGTACGACAGGAAATGGATATTGGGGGGGTGCTGTTAGAATCAGAACTGATCTACTGAACAAGACCCAGAGGGTCTAAATGGTTCAACAAGGTGTGCTTACATAGGGCAACTACGATTAAAAATTGAGGTGTGGTGTTGCCGCATCAATCCAGTTTTTTTCAAGCTTTGTATCCCCCCCCACACACACACTCTTTAATGACTCCTCCTTCTATCTGATCTGACTTTCTGTGAAGTCAAACATGCTCCGTTACCATAATAAGCATTAATAGAGGGAATTTCCCACAATGCAATTTACACATACAAACCGTTACCATTCCAGTTACTAAAATCTGCACATCGGAAAAGAGTTAATGATAGTAAGGCACTTAAATAAAAGCTGGTTTCAGATTGGATAAGAAATAGGGGACAGATTAACAAAATCGTACAGTGATAACAGTTTCAAATAATAAATAAAATTTTCCCAGTATAGTTATCCTTTAACTGTACAAATGTGTCTGCAAAACCTAATTGTTAGGAAGGTCACACTGAGAATTCAAACAGCCCCAGGAGATTAAAGGGCATGTCCACCCATAAAAAGAAATTTCACGTATAGATTAAACATCCCCCCCAAACCTAAGTTTTGTTTTACTTATCTTCCCCAAATATGCCCAGAAACATACTTATAAAACCCAGTCTCTCGCTGCCTATATGCCCCCCCTCCCTTCCTGCTGTCAGTGAGGCGATTCCTGGTCACAGCCATCAGCTATTGGCCGTTACGTCACAGGCGCACCTGTGTTTCCAGACCTATGGCTCTTACCATATTAGCAGATCTGACGTGCATTTCATAGTTATCCTGCTCTCCTTGGGTTGACCGAGAGACCTGATGTTCTTCTTCTATCTGCAAAATAAATGCAAATCTGCATTAAAACCATTCTACATTACTATGACATTATCTTCCCAATGTGTTTTAAAGTTTAAAGGGACCCTAAATTGAAAATTAGTAATAGCCATCATACCTCCCTATGAATTAGAGATCCACCAGGAAGTTATACCAAATAGTCAGTTTAGTGTCCCTTTAAAATGTACTTTAAAAGGATGAGGTCACTACCATAAAAAAAAACAGAGTAGAACTAGATTTAATTTTATTCTGTTGTACAATTAATTTAAAGAAAATGCAGCAAAGTTGTTTTAAATGCATTGTTAAAGTTAAAATTGAAAAGGAAATAAAGTTAAAAATATAGCACAACATAATCTATCATTAGACTTAAATTCTACATTTTAATTGCAGATATTGATATATATTCATTTGTTTAAGCAGTATATATAAACACAATAAATCTGAAATGTTATACAAACCCTGGCTGTTTTAATGATTTCCGTAAAGTTGTCCATGATTGATTTGATGTCATCTTTTAGCCGTTTGTTGTAGGATTGCAGTAATGCCTCCTTGCTTTGTGGTAGAACCCTCTGTTGGGACATCTTTTTAGTTCAGATGCAACAACCTTTACAAAAGTATCAACAGGTCACAAAGTGCATTTAGATTTACAGTTCCGCGTCAATTTTTATTAAAGGGCACCTCAATTAGAACCCTGACCTTGCAGATTTAACTTAACTAATCGTACAGTTCCACACATAGAAATCCACTACAGGGGTAAGTTATAAGGCTATAATCTTACAGTTCCTCCCATAGAAATCCACTACAGGGGTAGGTTATAAGGCTATAATCTTACAGTCCCTCCCATAGAAATCCACTACAGGGGTAGGTTATAAGGCTATAATCTTACGTTCCTCCAGAAAATCCATACAGGGTTAGACTATAATCTTACAGTTCCACCCATAGAAATCCATTACAGGGTTAGACTTAATCTTACAGTCCCTCCATAGAATCCATTACAGGGTTAGACTATAATCTTACAGTTCCTCCCATAGAAATCCATACAGGGGTAGGTTATAAGGATATAACCTACAGTTCCTCCCATAGAAATCCACTACGGGGTAGGTTATAAGGATATAATCTTACCGTTCTCTATAGAAATCCACTACAGGGGTAGGTTATAAGGCTATAATCTTACAGTCCCTCCCATAGAAATCCACTACAGGGGTAGGTTATAAGGCTATAATCTTACAGTTCCTCCCATAGAAATCCATTACAGGGTTAGACTATAATCTTACAGTTCCACCCATAGAAATCCATTACAGGGTTAGACTATAATCTTACAGTCCCTCCCATAGAAATCCATTACAGGGTTAGACTATAATCTTACAGTTCCTCCCATAGAAATCCACTACAGGGGTAGGTTATAAGGATATAACCTTACAGTTCCTCCCATAGAAATCCACTACAGGGGTAGGTTATAAGGATATAATCTTACCGTTCCTCCTATGAGAATTCCACTACAGGGGTAGGTTATAAGGCTATAATCGTACAGTTCCTCCAATAGAAATCCACTACAGGGGTAGGTTATAAGGATATAATCTTACCGTTCCTCATAGAATTCCACTACAGGGTAGGTATATAAGGCTATAATCGTACAGTTCCTCCAATAGAAATCCACTACAGGGGTAGGTTATAAGGATATAATCTTACCGTTCCTCCTATAGAATTCCACTACACAGGGGTAGTTATAAGGCTATAATCGTACAGTTCTCCATAGAAATCCACTACGGGTAGGTTATAAGGCTATAATCTTACAGTTCCTCCCATAGAAATCCACTACAGGGGTAGGTTATAAGGCTATAATCTTACCGTTCCTCCCATAGAAATCCACTACAGGGGTAGGTTATAAGGTTATAATCTTACAGTTCCTCCCATAGAAATCCACTACAGGGGTAGGTTACAAGGTTATAATCGTACAGTTCCTCCCATAGAAATCCACTACAGGGGTAGTTATAAGGCATAATCTTAACGTTCCTCCCATAGAAATCCACTACAGGGGTAGGTTATAAGGCTATAATCTTACAGTTCCCCCATAGAAATCCACTACAGGGGGTAGGTTAAAGGTATTATCTACAGTTCCTCCCATAAGAATCCACTACAGGGGTAGGTTATAAGGCTATAATCTTACAGTTCTCCCATAGAAATCCACTACAGGGTGGTTAAAGGTTTATAATCTACAGTTCCTCCCATAGAAATCCACTACAGGGGTAGGTTATAAGGCTAAAATCGTACAGTTCCTCCCATAGAAATCCACTACAGGGGTAGGTTATAAGGCTATAATCTTACAGTTCCTCCCATAGAAATCCACTACAGGGGTAGGTTATAAGGCTATAATCTTACAGTTCCTCCCAAAATGCGCAAATGCATCAAAATCGCGATAGTGTGGCCATGGCCCTAATACATTTTAAATGCAGCCCTACGAATATACGATTTATTAAGAGCTTTCTACAATCAGCATATAATCTGGAATCAGAGCTAAACATGTGCAGCATGGCTGCCTAGGAATTAATGTTTAATTTCAGTCGGTAGGTACAGCCCTGTTTATTTCATTCATTAAGTGTGTCCCTATCATCAGATGATCTGGCAATCCAGCCTGGAAACCCTAGTGTAGGCCATAGATAGACCGTTTACCTGTCATGCTCTGCAAGGATATTCCAAAATGCCCATCCTGCCCCCTTCATTGATGTATATCCTTGTACATTACCCCTTTAATAAGTACACTTATAGAAACAACTTACAGAGCTGCAGGGGCAGAATATAGTAGATAATGCACTCCCTACTGTAAATTATAAGGATATTAGAAGTCACCAAGGAGTTCCGTGACCATATAAAAGTTCGAGGCCGCAGGCCGAGTACCTTTTATACAGGGCATGGAACTCCAAGGTGACTTCTAATATACCTTTAATTTACAGTTCGGGGAGCATTATTTATTATAACCTACCCCTTTGTGGCTTCTGGTTCTCTTCCTTGAACTGTAAGATTATAAGGCTATAATCTTACAGTTCCTCCCATAGAAATCCACTACAGGGGTAGGTTATAAGGCTATAATCTTACAGTTCCCCCTCATAGAAATCCACTACAGGGGTAGGTTATAAGGCTATAATCTTACAGTTTCCCCTATAGAAATCCACTACAGGGGTAGGTTATAAAACTATAATCTTACAGTTCCCCACATTGAAATCCACTACAGGGGTAGGTTATAAGGCTATAATCTTATAGTTCCTCCCATAGAAATCCACTACAGGGGTAGGTTACAAGGTTATAATCGTACAGTTCCTCCCATAGAAATCCACTACAGGGGTAGGTTACAAGGCTATAATCGTACAGTTCCTCCCATAGAAATCCACTACAGGAGTAGGTTACAAGGCTATAATCTTACAGTTCCTCCCATAGAAATCCACTACAGGGGTAGGTTACAAGGCTATAATCTTACAGTTCCTCCCATAGAAATCCACTACAGGGGTAGGTTATAAGGAATAACCTTACAGTTCCTCCCATAGAAATCCACTACAGGGGTAGGTTATAAGGATATAATCTTACAGTTCCTCCCATAGAAATCCACTACAGGGGTAGGTTATAAGGCTATAATCTTACAGTTCCTCCCATAGAAATCCACTACAGGGGTAGGTTATAAGGCTATAATCTTACAGTTCCTCCCATAGAAATCCACTACAGGGGTAGGTTATAAGGATATAATCGTACAGTTCCTCCCATAGAAATCCACTACAGGGGTAGGTTATAAGGCTATAATCTTACAGTTCCTCCCATAGAAATCCACTACAGGGGTAGGTTATAAGGCTATAATCTTACAGTTCCTCTCATAGAAATCCACTACAGGGGTAGGTTATAATATAATAACAATGTTGGACAGACGAGCTAACAATGTAATGCCCCTATAGACCCCATATTACAGATGTCGAACCATGGCACTAGGCATGCTGGGAGTTGTAGTTTCTGAACACCTGCAGTGCTTTGGTTCCATTAGTGCAAAACCCCTATGGATTCCCTATACACATGGTGACTATTAGCAGATCTGACCTTTCCATAAACACATAACATATCCATAACAAATACACTGTATTTACCTAACCAGGAATCAGCAGCCTCCACCAGCACTGACATTCACCCTAACCTAACACCAGCTCCCCCTCCGATTGGCTTACCCTTTCCGATTCTTAGTCAATGATTGGCTTCCCTCCGCGTCGGTTACCCTTTCCGCGCAACCTAACACTTTCCACCACGTTGATTGGTGTAAAGACGTGAAAGCGCTTTCCGTCGATTGGCCAATGAAGCTATCGGGGGCGGGTTTACCTACGGGTGCTGTTTTTTCTTTTAATTTGTCCGCCTTTAAAACCAACTCTCGCGAGATGTGGAGGGTCATACAAATATTACCCACAATGCATCTTCCTTCCTTTCTCTGCCCCTGTCCGCCATGGTGAGTAGTTAGAGTTGTGCTGTCTGTTTATCATCCGTGTCCATCTGGTGTCTGTCAGGCTTCAGCTCCATCACTGCCCCGTCCCCGGTGTCGTGGGAGCGATTCTCCTTATAATGTGCCCCATATGGAGGGAGATAGATGGTTTGTTTTCTGTAGTTACCGGCACGGACCCCCCTCCCCCGCATACTCCTATATAGCGACTGGGCCCTGGCTACGCCGGGGGTGTTGGAAGTAACTAGGGGTCTATGACACATTGTTACAGAATCCCAATAGGAGGTCTGGGGCTGTAGGTCCCCGGTATGTAGGTGTCCATGGTCTGTCTGAACCCATGTGGGTACCCAATGCCCTGTGTCTGTTGCTCTGCTCGTGGCCCTGGGCACGTCTCTCTTTGGCGCTGCAAATGATGTGACTGGATATTTGCTATCTGAGTTGGTTTGATGACTCTTTCAACCACCAAGATCACTGATGCACTTCACCAGGGGGGTTGTGCCAGGGTGTTTGGGGCATTGGGCACCTTCCTTCTCTCCTTGACCCTGTT
This sequence comes from Hymenochirus boettgeri, assembly GCA_019447015.1. Taxonomy (NCBI): domain Eukaryota; kingdom Metazoa; phylum Chordata; class Amphibia; order Anura; family Pipidae; genus Hymenochirus; species Hymenochirus boettgeri. The sequence goes on from CM033476.1 coordinate 121,749,693, forward strand.
AAGTTCAGGGTGAATTGAGAAAATTTAGTTCCTAAGTGTTCCCTGCGTTATGGAATGGAAACTCTAAAGCTTGTGAATTGTAGGAAGACTAATGCTAAGCTGGAGCCTGGGTACTAATGTCAAGCAGGTTTTCAAAGCAGAGGATATGGACAGCACTCCTGGGACTTTTAATGCAAATAGCAAACTCTAAAGCACTGAAGGCAATGCTTTATTTTTAATAGCCTAAAGGGAAGAAGACCAAGGGGAAGAAGGTGGCACCAGCCCCTTCCGTTGTGAAGAAGGCTGAAGCCAAGAAGGTGGTCAACCCGCTGTTTGAGAAAAGGCCCAAGAACTATGGCATTGGTGAGTGGGAAACTAATTCCAAGCTTATGTAAGTGCTATACTGAGTGTTGATTGCTCCGCATGCTTCTTTTAGACTTTTGCGTGCACTGGTGTAGTAAGTGATTCCACCTGACCAATGTTTCGATTGGTTCATTTGAGATCAGGTGCCAGTTTAGTTTACTTTATTTAGTCTGAGGGCAGTGCTGTTGGAAGAATTCTTAAATGTCTGTTACTAGGGTTTCCACTGTTTAAACTAATAACTCTAGGAAATTGATATACCGTAAGGTGAAGTACCAGTTCATTAAATGCAATGCTGTATGTATACACTGGAGTTGATGCAGAAAATGTTCTGTTCCATTTGTACAGCCAAACAAAATTACTTGTTAGGGTATTTTGTGTAAATACTGTTCTTAATTGAACTACCCACAAATTGCTTTTTAGTTGGTTTACCCAGCTCTGATTGACTCATTTTAAACCTAAAATGATTTGGCCTTTAAAATCTGCAGAGTGGTCTGCAATTAACAATGAAGTTGCATGTTTGCTACTTAATAGTCTCCATGAGCTGTTGATTAGTGTGGAGCAGTGGCTTGGCTTTTATATAATTTAAGAAAAAAAATCCTGCTTTGGTCTTCCAGGTCAAGATATTCAGCCCAAGAGGGATTTAACACGCTTTGTCAAATGGCCCCGTTACATCAGACTCCAGCGTCAAAAGTCCATCCTATACAAACGGCTGAAGGTTCCACCTGCAATCAACCAGTTTACCCAAGCCTTAGACCGTCAGACAGGTAAGAGAAGGGTGCTCGCTTGGTCATGTGTTCTCTTTATTTTCTGGGGTTCTCTTGATTGCAATGGTAAGTACATAATATGCAATTGATACCTTTTGTGCAAATGATGTTGAAATATTTGCTATCTGAATGGCAGTGATTACATCTTTTCCACCAAGATCGCTGATGCACATAGTAAAAGCTTCTTAGGGTAGTGTGTACGGAACTTTATTTAGTACTAGCTGCGCTTCCTGAATAAAATTGCTTTTTTTCTTTTTTACAGCCACTCAACTCTTTAAACTGGCTCACAAGTACAGACCAGAAACAAAACAGGAAAAGAAGAAAAGGCTGCTTGCTCGGGCTGAACAGAAGGCTGCTGGCAAAGGGGATGTCCCTACCAAGAGACCACCAGTGATCAGAGCAGGTATATCCTGTAATAGGCAGCTGCAGGCAATTATGACCATTACATCTTTAGACCACCTGCTCTTCGTTTAAAGGATATGTACACTGTAAAGTAAAAATAACTTCTTGTAGGTAGCTGTGGCTATCATCTAAATTTTTAGCCTATTCCTGTCATTTAACTTTGCTGGCTTCCTCCATTTCCTTGTTTGTAGGACTGCCCCCACGCAAATAGCGTGTTACAATAGAGAAGCCATTTAAGTCACACGGTAACCATGACCTTCCTCTCGCAGGTTTTAGAGGAGAGAAAGGTGCAAGATTTCTGTTCTCTTGGGCATGGTGACATCCTCAAGCTGCACACGGTTAAGTCACCGGGCGCTCGCACGCATTGATGTCAGCAGGCGTGTGACTCGCTCAGCTTTGTTGGCTTCCTCCATTGTAAAGGACTAGGTAGGGAATGGGAGGGGAATAGGTTAAAAATTTAGATTATAGCCACAGCTACCTAAATCATTTTTACGGTGTACAAATGCTTTCAGCAAATTAAACGGGTGTAGATATCACTCGGTACCTTGCATGAGAATTTACTATTTCATGAATTGACCACAAGGGTGTGCTATTGCAATGATGCTTGAATTTCTTCACCTGAATCAACTTGTGTTGATCCCAAACACGAGCTTTTTAACCCTGAGCAATAGCTGAACAGGCAAAGTATTTAAGTGACTCACTGGTGCTGATGAGTAACTTTAACTTTACTGCGTTTACAGGTGTCAACTCTGTCACCACCCTTGTGGAGAACAAGAAGGCGCAACTTGTTGTAATCGCCCACGATGTTGATCCCATCGAGGTAATTGGTTCATGTTAAGGGGTCTAGTTTCTCTCCCATATTAAATGATCTTTACCTGTAAACTTCCGTAATGCTAGGAAGCTCATCCTGCAGATTGCTGTGATGTATTAGAATTTCTTCACCTGACCATTCCGTGGAGATTAAATTCGAGCTTTTTAACCCTGAGCAATCTTGTTCCATTTCTTAGTGATGGTATCCCATCCTTTATCCAATGCATCACATTAACCCATAACTTTCTTCCCAAAGCTGGTTGTGTTCCTGCCTGCCTTGTGTCGTAAGATGGGGGTTCCGTACTGCATTGTCAAAGGCAAAGCAAGAGTGGGTCGCCTCGTACACAGGAAAACTTGCACCAGCGTTGCATTCACACAAGTCAACCCGTAAGTGATCTATTGACCCGACTTTCTTGTTTGGTAAACTTATTTCTTTCCCTGCTGTGATGTATGTAGAATTTCTTCACCTGAAAAACCATGTGGCACTCAGAGCTTTTTAACCCTGAGCAGTGTAAACTTGTACTGTAAGAGCTTCATAACGTCAGAGCTGTTGGCTAATTGTCACTTTTTCCCTGTAGTGAGGACAAGGGGGCACTTGCTAAACTTGTGGAAGCTGTTAAGACAAACTACAATGACAGATTTGATGAGGTAAGATTGATCTAATCTCGCCATTCTATTAGGAGTCAAAATCTTTGGATTTTGCTGTGTTTATAGGGGGAAGTGTAAAGTCTATCAAAGTATCTTGCAGTTGGTCACTCCTTAGCTTTACAATTATGTAATTTGCAGTTTTGCCGTGTATAACATGGAATTTCAATTAATACTCTTACAAACCAGAAATCTAAAGTTAAGCTTGGTTGTTGGTATGCTAGGCCTAATTAACCCTACTTACCACATTACAATAGTTAGTTGTGGATGTAAGTTCATAAACATAATGCTCTACAAACATTGACATGATTAGGGTTGATCATATTCCGAGGGATTTTAGACTTGAGTGGAGAATAAGCTCAATCTTATCAAATGCCTGTTTAAAGCATTGCAAGGTTCTACCCATGTCCAATTTGTGATGGTCCTACCCTGCTTTCTCATTGCTTTGTCTCAGCAGTGGTGTATTTAAAGCTTATAAAGGCACAACTGGATCTCTTTTTGTTCCTATGACCAGGATGATGGCAAACCATGATTTAATGTAGTTTGTACTTCTCATAGTAACATAGTAATTGAGGTTGAAGAAAGACATACGCCCATCAAGTTCAACCTTTTCACCCTCATTAAAGGAGAACTAAACCCAAATTTTTACACTTTAAAATCTGAAAATATACCCTCTAAAAACACCAATAAACTTTAGTTTAGCAATACAGTAAATAGCATTAAATTAAATGTTACCACTGGCCACACCCCTGATCTCAGTCACATGCTCCCTTGCCTATTCTGTCCTGTTAAAGAATTGGCTAGAGGCTACTAGTGGGTGTGACCAACTAACAAGTTCCTGCAGTATCTTAGGACTGAGCATGTGTAAAGAACATAATGGTCAGTGGCCACACTGCTATAACGGAACACTGGCAAATAAGACACAAACCTCATGTTAGAAAGTTAAATTTTTCAACAATCATATTAAAATGAGGTAAGACTTATTTCCTTTATAAGATCTGCCTTCTAATTCAATCTTGTTCTGAGGCTTTAGTTGTTCTTTAACCCCACCTAATGGTTAATCCAGAGGAAGGCAAAAAAGCTAAAGGGGAATTTCCTTCCTGGCTGCAATCACCAAGTATCCCTGTACCAACCAGAACTAAAGTATATGTATTAAGACCTATAATTCTCAATATTTATTTTACTTTTAGAAACTTATCCAGCCCCCTTTTGGAAGACTTTTCCAGTTTCAGTTCTCACTGTAACGAAACCTTTGAAGATACTCTTCTAATCTTAAAGGGTGTCCTCTGATATGATGTATTAGTGAACATTGCTCCAGAGTTATTGTATGGCCTATTAATATTAAGTTATCATATCCCCATGCAAATGTTGCTTCTCCAGTGTAACAGCCCTAACTTGTCTAATCTGCCTGCATATCCAATCCCCTTCATTCTCTTTATTAATTTAGTTGCCCTTCTCTGAACTCCTTCCATTTCCAAGATGTCCCTTTTGTATATGGGATTCCAAAACTGCTCCACATATTCCAAATGAGGCCTTACCAGTGCCTTGTAAAGAGGGAGAATAATTTTCTCTTGAATCTATTCCCAGCTTTATACAAGACAATATCTTGCTAGCTCTAGCTGTTGCTGCCTGACATTGTTTGCTACAGCTAAGTCTATCTACCAGAACCCCCAAATCTTTTTCCATCAGATTCACCATTTATGGTGTTGGTAGCACCAGGATTGTTAAACTCCAACTGCATCACCTTACATTTATCAACATGGAATCCCATCTGCCATTCTGCTGCCCATTGTGATAATCTATCTAGGTCTGCTTGCAACACTTGCACATCATTTGAAGTTTCCAAAGCTCTGCATAGTTTAGTGTCATCAGCAAACACTGATACCTTGTTCTCAATGCCCCTTCTAAGTCCTTTATAAACAGATTACAGTGGCCCCAGTACAGAACCCTGAAGGACTCCACTTATATCTTTATCCCACATAGATGTAGCTCAATTGACCCACCACATGGTTTGCGATCCAGTGACCACATGCACAAACCATGTCCCTTTAACTGTTTAATTTAGGAAACGCAATGTTTAAAGGGCATGTCCACCCTTAAAACACAAACCAGTGACATGTCTGCCCACAACTTCAACTGCTATTTTTACTAGGTTATTGCATGGATTTTTTTAACTAGATATTTAAGTTCTTCCAATCTGGCAAAAGTAACTGCCTCCTCCCTCTGCTCAATGAGCTTTTTTAAAAATAAAAAAAAAGCATGTGCAGTGGAGGCAGCAGGGTAAACAGCAATCATTTGTCAGCAGTCACAGGCGTGATTGCATTGAGGGAGGTGCCAGCTTACTCTGCCAGAATGGTTAGTAATGCAGGTAATAGTGTGAAATATATCCGTTGGGAGTAGGTTTTTAAAGTAAAATAGCGTAAACATGAGCTGGGCTTATTCATGGTTTTAATCAATTGTCAAATGCCTAACAGCTTAACGTTTTCTATCTTGTGTATTCATTGTTTTCTCTTCTCTCCTAGATCCGTCGTCACTGGGGCGGTGGTATTCTGGGCCCCAAGTCTGTGGCTCGCATTGCCAAGCTTGAGAAGGCAAAAGCCAAGGAGTTGGCTACCAAACTGGGCTAAATGTACTGAGCTTGTCCTCTCTGTTCTGTACATAAATAAAAGAAAATATTCTAGAATTTGGTTTGTGCTTCCCAATTCTCTTTAACTGGAAACTGGATTTATAGAAGAGACTGGATTTTCATTGCACAGTTCTGTTCATTCTGTTACAGGCTCAACATGCCGACTTCAATCTCTTTATTCTGGAATGGATTGCTCCCTTAGGCCTGGTAAACACAGGTCTGTTTTGACCCAATGCTCCTATCTGACAGATTATAGATCAATAAATGTTGTCTGGTGGGGGAATAGGGTACGGACAATTCATTTTTAGCAATATTTCAACCCAACTGAAAAGTTCTGGGTAGTGAGTTAGGCCTAACCTTGTCCTAAAATTTGGTTTCCCTTTAATTCATTACACAGCCATTAAGTGGACGTTAAACTAGATTTCCATACTGCATTGTCTGTATCAGAAAATACTATTTAAGGGCGCAAAAAACGCTAGTGTGGCCTCAATTGCACCCGCAATATTCGCTAAAATGGAAATCGCCGGAATGCGAAAATTCCTGCAATTTCCGATGTGATTGCGCATCCGTTCGCGCTTTGGTACGGCATGCGTTCACCATTTTTGGTGTGTTAACATTACGCAAAATGGCATAAACGCACAAGAATCGCGTGCGATAATGCTCACAATTTTGTGCCATTCCTGTGCTTTGCAGCCTCAGCCTAAAGCTTGATTAGTTAACTGGTGCTGTTAAAGGGTTACAGCTATTGAAAGTCTGATCTACCATTGGCCAAAATACTGTTTAAATCCAGCTCAATGATTCAGCCTTTCAGTTTTAATCTATTAAATCCAATAGAGAAGGTTTTAGGTTGCCTACTTGGTGAAAGGATTTGGTATCTCGTGTCAGGTTTGCTGTATAAGGAGTCTCTGATTCCATTTACTGTGCAAGAAAACCTACAGATTTCCGGCTTTGTTCTCCTGAAGTGTATATTTTAGGCACATGGATTAAATAAATCCAATAACTGTCCCAGCCTTTGGTTTAAAGGGCATCTCTACTCTTAAGACAATGGATCCCTTGTCAGTTCCCCCTGAATTCCAACAAATATATTTGGCACATTAGCAGTATATAAAGATAATTATTGCCTCAATTCTGACAGTAAGCTGCCCCCTCCATGCAGTCGCATAGTGTACAAAGTCCATCTGGACCTGTCAGAGGAAGCGGCGGGGGAACACGAGACCGGTTAAGTTTCTTAGCTTCGCTCCTGCAGGTTTTATTAAAGGGGAAGTTCAGTACAAATACATAAGCTTTTCAGAAAGAGCAGTTTTGTTTTGTTTTTTTTTTCATCCCAATGACCATAATCTGCCAATTCAGCATTGTGTCTGTGTATAAATAAATGCAACCGAAATACTGACTTCCTGTGTGCAGGACCCCAAGTAGAGACTGTTATGGTCTTGCCCTTGACCCAGCGCCTGGGTTGATTCAGTTGCTCAGAGATCTGAGCATGTGTGACCCATCCAACAGCCAATCAGTAGAAATTACTGTTAGGAACATTCCAAGGATGTGGTGCATCCTGTGAAGGACTGTTACAGAACCTGAAATGTCCGCTCACTAATGTCAACCGCAGGGAACAAAAGGGTATGAAATCAACTGATTCTTCAAAATGGAAGATATTATGTGGTATAACTAGGTGTGTATTATACAAACTAACAACTTAACAAATATTGATAACTTCCACTGAACTGTCCCTTTAAAGAACAGGAGGTAAGACACTACATCTTTACCTCCCGTTCTTCAATAAAACTAACCCCAAAAGTAGTTTTCTTAGTATGACATACCCTTTAAACTGTGCTCTGGGTTTGGTGACATAATAAAGTGTTTACCCTGTAACATGTTACTGTAAGCTAGCAGTCTCCTAGTCTGTACAACAGCAATGTTCAAAGCTCTGACACCACTTTATTTAAAAACTTAAGGGCAAGGCCACATTAACACGCCTTTTTTGATTTAAAATATAATGGAGATCGTGTGGAAACTAAAATTACTTTGATTTCCTATTCACATCCTTTTTAGTTTTGCCAACGCATGTAACTCTTGTGCAATCGAATGCGTTTTCATAATTGAAAATAGCAAAATCTCGTGCTCAAATGTGCAAGATTCTGGTGCATTGTAGTGTGGCCTCCGCCGGAGTCTCGTGTCAGATGGGATGTCTATTTAACTAAACCCTCGGCGGTCACTTTGTTGGGACGCTTTCTGGTTGCATTATGATATTTAGGACTCCAGTAATGATGTATGAATTTCAGCAACTTTTCTTAGTTTCATTATAAACCATTAGCCCTTCAGATGTTCCAAAACTACAACTACCAGCATTCTCTTCCTTTCCTGTTTTGTTTTCTAGGAAATGCTGTTAATTGTAGTTTTACATCTTAAGGCATATCACGGACTATAAAGGGTTAAAGTAGTGGTAAAAATACAAATGGGAGGTGTATATATTTAGGGAATCTTTATCAGCAGTGCTACCAAAGTCGCATTCTAAAGGAAATCAAGAAGTTTGTTCATGTTTCTGTGCACTATGGTTCCTGAGATTTACAGAAAATGCAGGAAATAACTTTTTTTCCCCCCTTGCTTTTCATTAAAGGGTAACGCCATCCACAATTTAACTAATTTTAATTTAGTTTGAATTATAACACCCCCCAAAACCCTAGTTTTCAATTTTTTACCTTCAACTGACTCCCATGCTGAGAAATTAAAACTTACACAAGTGTGATCTCTTGCCAGTCTCTTCTACTTCCTGGTAATGACTGTCATGGCCACTAGTGTGATGTCACAGCCAATGGTTGGCTGCCATAACCAATCGGGCAGTTACGAGCATTCTCATAACCAGCCCTCAACAGGAGCAGTGGAATGGGGACTTCCAGTGAGGATCATGGTTGTGCAAGTTCTAACTCCTCAGCGTCAGAGGAAGATAAAAGATCTCGATTGTGCGCCTATCATTTTTAGTGGCACTCAGTAGGGACAGCTCGTCTGACCGCTGAGAAGGAGCGATGAGTGGAGAGCTGGTGAGGTAAGGAATAAGTGTTCTCACCTCCCTGTAAATAATGGATTCAGATTGCATGTACTTAAAGCTCATAATCTGTTTAGTATCCCTAGTCACTAACAGGGTTATTCAATAAAAGTTCTTATCGTTAAAAATGGTGCTAATTTTGCCCCAACCAATCACATGTTAGCTTTCAAATATTAAATAAGATCTGATTGGTTGGGGCAAAATTAGCTCCGTTTTAAATAAGAACTTAAATTGAATCTCCCTGAATGTTTACAATTCACTTTTGATGCAACTTCCAGCTACAGCTCCCAGATTTCCCTGGTCGCACTGCAGGTTGGATGGCCTTGATTTATTGTCACAATCTAGTTATTTTAATGGCACTTTAGGTCTTCCATGGGGCTTCTGTTAAATGTTCCATTTCGATTTCCCTCTACGTCAGACTTGGGTGATCATTAAAGGACAGTAAATTGTTGTACAGTTAATGAACTGGGACCAGATCCTGGCCTTTGATGTTTTGTAGTTGTGACGTTAATTCTTTCACTGACACAATATGGGACATTTCTGCTCTGATGTCTCAATGACCAATAATCTCCAGTCACTTTGCAGAGTTTGGATTATTTTAATGGTTCATCTTTTAAGAATAAATGTGCTGTGCAAGATTCCCTTCCCCTGCTAATGTGTTGGCTGTTTTCTCTTTGCTCTGTAGGTTTACAAGGTTCTCTAGATAGACTGTAGCTTTAGTATGTTCAAACCACATATTGGACCAAACCCAATGGGTCTTATTGATTTTCAGCAGAGGAGGACTGTGCCCTAGTAAAATGGCATAATTTAATACTGGCCAGAAATAGATCAGACCAAATAAATAGTATTACTATCTTATGAGTAAAATAGATAAATATAAACCATATAAAAATGTGGAAAGAAAGACTTGCGTGTTCCAAGGATGCAGGTTAAAACTCAGCTTTATTTTTCATAGGCGAAAAAAAATATATAAAACATCCAATGTAAGGTGCAATGTGCAAATTGCAAATTGGTAAAAATGTGGGTTAAAAAGTAGGGGAATCCTCTTAAATTCCTTCTCCTATTATGCTATAATAGTATAACCTTCTAGGGTAAAGGATCTTATCCAATGATATTGAGGGTGCTACCCTACTGATTTGCACTAGTCCCAACGCGTTTCGCTATCTCCTATAGCTTTTTCAAGGGTAAAAAAAAAAACCTTGAAAAAGGAGATAATTATGTTTATTTCCCTGTGTATTTTCATATTACAATTGGGTTTGCAAATTAATGCTCGTTTAGGTAGAACTCTCTGCACCCTTTGGTGTGACTGACATGAACTCTATGGGATACAGTATAACTGCACAGCACTAAATATAATAACGGACTTTATATACACACAGATCAAATAAACATTGAAGACAGAAGATACTAAGGTTAAAAGTGTATTGTAAAACAATAGGGTTTCTTAAATAAATGCTTGGCATTGGAAGCTTTTTTATTATGGGAAATCAAAACTGGTGCTGATCTAAGACATTTCTGTATGTGTTAGACTTTGAAATCACATCATTTTGCAGTAGTTCCTCTTTAATTGTTTTCAACATGACCGCCCCCTTCCCAGCAGCCAATAATGTTCTGCATGGCAAACTATATTTCTGCCCTTTTGCACCCTGAATTGGCACACTGTCTGCATTGGGAGAAAAAACAACATTGGCTTCCATCCATCCTCCAATTCTGATTTTAATGAAAAACCCGATCTACCTGCGAAATGCAGCTTAGAACCATTAAAGGTGTCCCCTTGTCTGAAGCCATTGCCTCGAACTGGGATGAAATCTGGGGATTTCAAGCCAAACCAGGAGACGTACTTATAAACACGTATCCAAAATCAGGTAAGTCCTATATCTTCACCCAGTGGGTAAAAATGGCGACAAATGAAAAAAAAATTCCCGTTGTAGTATTTGTATAACTTGCATTGTGAGCAGTAAAATAAGAGCTTTTTGTTGTAGTTTTTGAATGGGCTCCTAATACATGCATTGGGCACATAAAATTATTTTGAACAATGTGGTATAAGTGGGAAACTAAAATGAATTTGCTGTTTGGATTTGATTGGTTGGTTAAAAGTACAAATCAACCCGTCAAGTGAAAAATTGTATATAGGAAAATTACAATTCGAACTTCAATAGTTGAGATAAGAAAAGGGAAGATGCTCTGTATCTACTTACTGGTTCTTCCAATAAGGAACTGTAATGGGACCCATACACTAACAAATCCTGGTCGTACGATTGGACGACAAATATTGGGATACCCAAATATCGTATGACTGGGATTGGTGCCCTATTAATGGCCCCATTAGTCATGGATGTGACAGATAATATCAGAGCCAATGGCTGAATGCTTTCCCCCTAGCTCTTGTCAATTGAGCATTGATACTGTATATAAAGGGACGTACCTTACCCTGGCTGAGAGAACTAAAGATAAACCCCATTATGGAAAGATATTCTTACATGGAGGGCTGATTCATTAAAAAGTTTCTGATCCAAAAATGTTTAAACGTTTCTCCAAACCTTCTTGAAGGATGTTTAAACTTCTGGAGTAAAAATCCTTTTGTAGCCCAAAGAAACAAAGTATCCCAGGTGCTAGGTTATCTTGGACAACAAGACCCATTCTGTAATATTGACACCACTTCCATCTAGGACCTTGAGATTTTTATCAATACCTTGAGGATCACAGTTACAGTGGGAGATATATTCCCTCGGGCTGCTCCAGTCCTGTATTTACACATTGGTCACTATTGCTTTCTTTTTTGTAATATCTCAAGATAAAACATTGGCATGGTTCTCCGTCCCCATTAGATCTATTTCTGGGACTCCCCACTGCGCAATTTATCATTTGAATATGTCTGGACAAAGACTCCATTCCCCATTCTAAATATTTTCCAGGACCACATGTCTTTGATAATTTAATGATCCCAGGAGATACAGAGATGCTAAATATAAGAGATCCTGATGAGCCCAAATGAAAATGGTTGAGCCTCTTCTCCAAACTGGAGGTTAGAACTCCTAGAAACTTCAGAAACATTAAACCTAAGCATTGATCTTGGCACCTAAGAATATTTGATTTTGAATGGGAACTGAATTCCAGACCGTACCTTCTGGACACTACCTAATCGAAGAATCAAAGTATCCAAAGTATCCATATCCCAGAATTGGAGGAGTCTGGCCCTCACTGGTAGGAGACTAGAAGGCCTTATCTTATGCTGTGTTAAGAAACCAAACATACCTGTTCAGAGACGTCTATAGTAGCTTCAATGTCTTTCTGTGGTTTTGGTTGGGTTGACAGTTTGGTTGTTTGGATCTGTATGAGTCGGTGTGGCTTGTTCTCTCTGTGCGTGTTGTGTTTTAGTTTGAATTGACCTATCTGCTTTGTCCTTTTTCTTTCCTCTGTTTTTTATTGGCTCCCCTCTACTCTATTCTCATTGGTTATTCATCCCTTTATATTCTCCTCTGACCCTCACCTCCCTGCCCGTTATAGCATTTAACTTGTCTACTCTGCTGGTGGTGAGTTTTTCTGCTGAATCTGAACTCTTGATACGTTTTTGACTACTCTCTTGTTTGCTGCCTAGACCGAACTTTGCTACATTGACTCTGTTCTTGTCTGACCCTGTAGTACTATGTTGGTTACACCTGACCCCTAGTCTGGACCTGGTTAGTCTGACTTTGCTCCTGACTGACCTGGTTACTTGGCTGCAATCTGTTCTTGCAATCCTCCTCTGTGCCTCATTCACTCCTGTTGCCCACACTTTTCTGGCTTTTCCGGCCTCAGTGTTGATTCCTTGCGTCTTAAGTTCCTGGGGTTGCTCATCTAGGCTCTAATTTCCAGGTGACAGACGGGGCTTGTCTATAGGTGAAGCAGGGGGTGAAAATTGGGGAATCGGCACTGAAGAAAAGCCTGTGATTGGTTGGAGCATTACCATCTGGTTAGGGGATCTATTGGGGTTGACTTTAGATCCCTAAAAAGGTGTGAATTGGCTCTTTTTCCACACAGCACTTTTAGAGTACTCTCTACCTGGATGGTTGGCTCCAAACATGCGTTTTCTATGTTGGAAATCTATTGTAAAATCTTCTTTGATGTTCTCAAAAACAATGGAAATTTTAATGCGAAAATGTATCTCGTCTAAACTTTCCAAAAAATCCCCAATGTTTAAATGAAAGCTCAGATGGAGGAGGTTGCTTATGCCACCATTTCACCACCTTGGTAGGCAAAGGATATACCGTATATACTCGAGTATAAACCGACCCGAGTATAAACCGAGGTACCCAATTTCACCTAAAAAATCTAATAAAAGTTGTTGACTCGAGTATAAACCGAAGGTAGAAACTTGGCATTCAAGATGTTTGGAAACTACAACTCCCAGCTAATAAAGCATGCTGGGAGTTGTAGTTTCCAAACATCTTGAATGCCACCCTCACCCTCCAACCCAGTTCAGTTTGTACCTGTGGGCTCTCCTCCATCCAGTAACTTGGGGCTTCCTGTTGGGACTTGTGCCTGTGTGCCAGCATTGAAGATCAGCATTCCGGCAGCCACAATCAGGTAAGCATTCCGGCATCCACACGCTCATTCCCAGTACTGGCGCGCCGGGCAGTGAAGTCGGCCGGCGCGCCAGTACAGGGAATGATCGTGCGGCTGCCGGAGTACTAAAGTAAGTAGTGACTCGAGTATAAACCGAGTCCAAGTTTTCAGGCTGATTTTCCAGCCTGAAAAATTCGGTTTATACTCGAGTATATACGGTAACTTTTTAAACTTGGCTTCAAACTGGAAACCGTGAAAATGTTTCATATTTAAGTTAAACATCAAACTCCTGTTGGACCGGTTAACTACGAAGTAGATGTTGAAGGCTGATCCACCTCTTCCAAGGTCAAAGTTTGTCTGATAACCCTTATTCAGTTCGTGTTTCCTCAACATCTTCCTCCTCTGAGCTCTGGAGGAAGTTCAGTCATGTGGATCATCAATAACAACGTTAGTAGAAGAACATGCAAACGCTTCCTTAAATCCTTCCACAAAGGCTGGCAAATTCCATTTCATTATATGAGGGGTGACCATTGGCATTCTCAAGGATTATTAACATTAGTGACTGTTGTGAGGAGATTACTCTTACAGACCCAGCTCAATGTCTGTGTCTGGAATAACTGCAGTATCACTGACCATTCTGATTAGTCCATTTTGGCACAGGATTGACATTGTCAACAAAAACACCTGAGAGTTTGTGTGCAGTTCAAATGAACCCAGTGAATAGTCTAAACAGTGCGTGTTGTAGTTACTGATTACCCCACTTCACAGTGTCAATTCAGATAAGAAGACAAAGGACAGAAATATGGATGGATGATGCTGGGAGAGATTACTGAAAACAAAAGGTAAATCTGCTTTCAAACCACAATGGTTAGAAAACTGGCAGATGTAGGACTATCCCGTTATACAGTGAAATGTTTTTACCCCCTTCCCTCTGCCTCTCAAAAGGTTTCTGCCTACTCTCCAAGCTTTTTTACAAGCTCGCACATGCTCAGATGCAGCTAGAGGAATAGTATTCAGTCACTGGCTGTGATCTCATCTGTTACCTCCATGATTGACAGGTGGTAACTGGAATTACCAGGAAGCAGAGAGGCAGCACAATCTTTTATTTTGTCCCTAGTGAGCAACATAAAAGTTTCTATTGTGCTGGTTTTTTAAATAGTTTTATTATTTTTTTTAAATAAGAAGGATCTTTAAAAAGAAAAACCGGTAAGACAGCTCAATGAGAGACAATGAAATAGCCGTAGACATGTTCAGGGTTATTCAATAAGAGTTCTAATCATTTAAAATGGTGCTAATTTTGCCCCAACCAATCACATGTTAGCTTTCAAATGTTAAATAAGATCTTATTGGTTGGGGCAAAATTAGCACCATTTTAAACGATAAGAACTTTTATTGAATAACCCTGCTTATCATTAAAAATGGTGCTAATGTTGCCCCAACCAATCAGATCTTATTTAACATTTGATAGCTAACATCTGATTGGTTGGGGCAACATTAGCACCATTTTGAACGATAAGAACGTTTATTGAATCTCCCTGTTTATCTGTAAAGGATTCATATGATTTCAGGAACCACGTGGATTCAAGCAATCGTGGATCTCCTAATGAATGAAGGCGACGAGGAGAAAGTCCAACATGCCCCTATATTCGAACGTATCCCCTTTATTGACATCCTGCATTTGATGAAACCAGGTAAAGCCAAGAAACAACAGTAAAAAGACAGTTATTCTAAAGTCCACAATGTTAATTTAAAGGGGATAATTAAAGGGATACGGTCATCCTTCTCTTTCAACATGTGACCATATGACGCCATGTTTGTCTTATTCCAGGGATAGAAGATGTCAATGCCATGCCCTCACCTAGAGTCCTGAAATCTCACTTGGCTTTTCAGCTTGTACCACCATCATTTTGGAAAGAAAAATGTAAAGTAAGTCCTAGCAAACCTCCAAATAAAACCTTTGTCTTCCTTTAAAATCACTTCCAACGATTCCCTTTCCTGGCATTTAAGGACCAGGACAATCTTGTATATTTTGTGTCATTGGACACTAGAGAGAAGCAGGTCTATTGTTAGGGTCATTTCAATTCTTTAAAGGGATGTGGAAGATTTATCACCATATTTTCAGGTAAAGGGAAATCATTTTCTTGTGGTTCCAGAATCTTGGAATTTCGGGAAAGACAAGATCATTGGACACAGTCCCCGTAGCCTTTCGATTTCTGGGCCCCATCAGTGATACTTTGTCTTGGGTCATTAGCACTAATCTCTGGAATTTTTTGAAAGTAACATGGGTGTTGTACACCGGCCAATTACGCTGTTCTGTTCCTCTTCCTCAAGGTGATTTACGTGGCCCGAAACGCCAAAGACACCGCCACCTCCTACTTTTATTTCGATCACATGGCTAATATACACGTCACTCCAAAGAGTTGGGATGAATATATAGAAAGGTTTATGAAGGGCGATGGTGAGTGTTCAAATGCATTAAAGGAATATTTTATCTTCCAGGAATTAAAGGGACACTGTTCTGTAAGTATATAAGAATTCCTAATCACGTTTGGTATCTCAATTTAAAATCTATGAACAAAGGCAGAGGATTGTTTTTTAATTTTAAAAAATGACGCCACACCTCCACAATGACACCTCCACAATGTCCAGGCCACACACACTAGTCTTTGCATCCCCGTGGGATTATCACACAAGGCAGATTAACATTGCTGGGCTTCATTTACACTTTGCAGCGTTTATCGCATGTTAAATAGAAGTTCACATTGCACCGCTGTGATGTCGTGCATTGTAAAAAACGCACTGCGTGCAGCAGTTTGGTCCGTTAACGAACAGCATTGCCATTAAAAATAATGGCCGGCGCTGTGCATTAACGCAGCGGAATAGCACACTAAATGGAGAATTCCGATGTTAAAAAAATGCATAGTGAGTTTTAAAAGCCTCAAACCCTGTAGTCATAAAGATTGACATTTTTCATTATTTTGCTGTCATCTGGCCCATACTCGACTTTCTTTCAGATCAGGTGTCTAAGTATAATTAAAATGTAATAATAAATTAGCCACACCCATCCTCCGGCGCGCACCTTTACCAATGAACCACATAGTGCTCGTGTAAATGCGTCCGGCGTCCGTGCATATTTACAGCCTTAGGTTAGTATATAAGATAATAATTGAAAACGTTTTTTTAAATAGAACATTTCGGACGTAGCGAAAACCTGTCTGTGGTTAATTTATACAAAGGTGGAGGGTTAAAAACCTCTGTGAACTGTGTAGTGTCATTGCACCCAATTTAGTCTATGTAATAGGGCAGGGCAACAGATCAGCCATGTTTTTAAACTACAAATCAGCTCTTAGCTTTTTACTACTTGGCTACTGCAGTTAGAAAACTTCTGATTGGTATAAAAAACCACAAACAGGGTTATTCAATTAAAAGTTCTTATTAAAATGGTGCTAAGTTTTCCCCAAATTTAGCTTTGAAAAATGTTAAATAACAGGCAGTGGGCAAAACTTTATTATACCAGTTGCTGTGGGCAAACTTAATTATCCCAGTCACTGTGGGCAAACTTGATTATACCAGTTACTGTGGGCAAACCTGATTATACCTGTGGGCAAACTTAATTATGCCAGTCACTGTGGGCAACTTGATTATACTGGGACAGTGTTATTAAGAAGAGCGTGGGGTCACTGGGGTGAGTTAAAGTGCGGGAGTGCTAATTCATAGATCTATCTATCTATCTATCTATCTATCTATCTATCTATCTATCTATCATCTCCCTCCCTATCTATCTCCATATCTATCTGTTTATTTACATACCATATCTATCTATATACCATATCTATCTATCTATCTATCTATCACTGCTATCTATCTATCTATCTATCTACCTATCACTGCTATCTATCTATCTATTATGTCTGTCTTGTGTCTATCTATCATCTATCTATCTATCTATCATCTATCTATCTATCTATCTATCTATTATCTATCTATCTATCATCTAGCTATCTAGCTACCACTGCTATCTATCATCTATAGTCTGTCTGTCTGTCTATTATTATTATCTATCATCATCTATCTATCTATCTATCTATCTATCTATCTATCTCTCTATCTATCTACTCTCATCTATCTATCTATCATCTACATCAAGTATCTATCTATCTATCTATCTATCTATCTATCTATATAACTAGTGCTAGCGTAGCTTAGCTATCACTGCTATCTATCTATCTAGCTATTCTAGCTATCACAGTATCTATCCATCTAGCTATTATCTGCTATAGCTATATGCTATATCTATCTATCTATCTATCTATCTATTATTATCTATCTATCTTATCTATCTATCTAGCTAGCTAGCTAGCAGCAGTAGCTAGCTAGCTAGCTATCACTGCTATCTATCTATCATCTATCTATCTATTTTATCTATCTATCTATCTATCTATCATTATCTATCTATCATCTATCACTGCTATCTATCTATCTATCTATCTATCTATCATCTCCCTCCCTATCTATCTCCATATCTATCTGTTTATACATACATTCTATATATACCATATCTATCTATCTATCTATCTATCTATCTATCTATCTATCTATCACTGCTATCTATCTATCTATCTACCTATCATTGCTATCTATCTATCTAGATAGATAGATAGCAGTGATAGCTATCTATCTATCTATCTAGCTAGCTAGCTATCACTGCTATCTATCTATCTATCTATCTATCTATCTATCTATCTATCTGTCTGTCTGTCTGTCTGTCTGTCTGTCTGTCTGTCTGTCTGTTATCTATCTATCTAGCTATCTAGTACCACGCTATCTATCTATTCTATCTATCTATCTATCTATCTATCTATCTATCTATCTATCTATCTACTCTATATCTATCTATCTATCTATCTATCTATCTATCTCTCATATATCTATCTATCTATCTATCTATCTATCTATCTATTCTACTCTATCTATCTATCTATCTATCTATCTATCTATCTATCTATCTATCGTATCTGTCTATGTATCTATCACTGCTATCTATCTATCTATCTATCATCTAATCTATCTATCTATCTATCTCTGCTAGCTATTTATACTATCATCTATCTAAGCTATCTAGCTATCTATCTATCTATCTATCTATCTATCTATCATACTATCTATATATAGCAGTATTCACTGCTATCTACTATCTAGCTATCTAGCTATCAAAGCTATCTATCTATCTATCTACTCTATCTATCTATCTAGCTATCTATCTTAGCTATCTAGCTATCTACTTGCTATCTATCTATCTATCTATCTATCTATCTATCTATCTATCATCTATTATCTATCTATCTATCTATCTATCTATCTATACTATCTATCTATCTATCTATCTAGCTATCACTGCTAATCAATGCTATCTACTATCTATCTATCTACTAGCTATCTATCTAGTCATCTAGCACTATCTATCTAGATCGTACTACGCTAGCATGCTATCACTGAGCTATCTAGCTATCTGCATCTATCTCTATCTATCTATCTACTCACGATCTCACATCTATCTATCTCATCTATTCTATCACTGCTATCTATCTATCTATCTATATAGATCTATCTAGCTATGTATCTATTATCATCTATTAGCTAGCTAGCTAGCTAGCTATCACTGCTATCTAGACTATCTAGCGAGCGAGTAGCACGGATAGTCGAGCTATCTATCTAGTATTTATCTAGTATCTATCTCATCATGTCGATATATCTATCTATTATATATCTGATCTTAGTTCTTTAAATCTATGCTATCACGGCTATCGATGCGAGCGAGCGATTAGCGAGCAGCGATAGAGCGAGCGAGCGATCGAGCGAGCGATGAGGAGCGAGCCGAGCGAGCGAGCGATCGAGCGAGCTATCTAGCACTTGCGATGCTATGCGAGCAGGCGATCGAGCTATGCGAGCGAGCGAGCGAGCGAGCGAGTATATCGATTCGAGGCGAATCATGATTCTAGCTATAGAGCTATCTATCTATCTATCTATCTATCACTGCTATCTCTCTCTCTCACACTGTAAGGTGTGTCATAGCTGTTTTGTACACCTTACATTATACTGACATAGATTATTGGTGTTTTTTTAATGTGCCCCATTTGTTAGCCTTTGAGCCCATGTTGTGCCCCTGGAAAATTCTGGAGCTGGAGCCGCCACTGCTAACGAGTAAAGTTTACGTTTTGCATGTTAACAAACTGTTGTTGAATTATTGACCCCCAGTTCTGGAGTTAATGGCTCTATAAACACACTAATTCAATTACATGTTCCTGTTCTGCAGAACAATAATAATAATAATAATAATAATACGCTGGTATTTGATCTGTAACGGATTTCGCCCTCAGCAATCGCTGGCAATAGACCTTATCTATCTGACATCACCACACGGATTTACTTAGTCTTGTTTGGGGATATAAATTGCTGTTTCATTTGGTTTGACGTAATTTAGTTTTATTTTGGTTCATATTGAATTAAAATCTGATGTGAGATGTGATACTGCAGTGTTCTGTGTTCCAAAATATTATATAATACATGGCCCCAGGGCTTGCTATGTAAAAACACCCAAATAAAGAAATGCAATCCTAACGTTATCAAGGTATAAATATTCCCATGATATTGATTGCAGGTGTTTTGTTAGCGAAATGAGTCGCCACCCTGAGGAAGGGCATACCATAAAAGATCTTATCGTAAAAATAGGGCTCATTTTACCCCAACCAATCAGATGTTAGCTTTCAAAATGTTAAATAATATCTGATTGGTTGGGGAAAAATTAGCACCATTTTTAACAATAAGAACTTTTTTTTATATCTCCCTGATAGCGTTCCTGAATTCACACCAATTGTGCGCTCCTCCGATTGTTTCTTCACTTTGGATTACCTAGGCCCGTGGAGTAGAGGGCTGGAGGATTGCACCTACAGGTTGTCTGGCAAACAAGCCAACAGCAGTGTGCTGGAGAGTTCCTGAACTGGAGAGTCACCACACACACACAAATGTTGGGCGAATCGGAAGTTCGCTGGTCATGCATTGGCTGTACAAATTTATGTCCCTTTAGTACTCGACTCACAATATGTAAAAGTATCTAACGGACAGCTAAGGGCTTTCTTACAATGTAGTGGTATCTTCAGTTACACAAAAGACACCCTAAAAAACGACACCATATAAGGAACGGAGACTTCTGGGTAATTTTCATGTTTATTATGGTAGCCCTTACAAAATGCTTCACCTCGTGGAATGCTGTAAAAACCTTTTTTATTTGGTGAAGCATTTTGTAAGGGCTACCATAATAAACATGGAAATTACCCAGAAGTCTCCACTCCTTATTTGCATATACTGAACGGGAGCTGCAAAGCCTAATTCTCTCCCTATCTTATTTAATTTATTAGTGATAAACATAAACACTCGCATGTAAAATCCAGTGGTCTGGGTGCGCTAATGTCCCAGACCCTTTGATTATGTTGAGTCGGCTCCTTACAAACAAACATCGCAGATTTATGAGGCTATGGCCCCACTACAATGCACTAAATCGCGCACGCAATAGTGAGCGTTATCGCACACGCGCGTCATTCTTGTGTGTTTTCAGTTTGTGCGTGCGTTTTGCGCATGCGATTTTGCCATTTTCCGTTATGGCAACGCATGCGTTAACGCACCAAAAATTGTGAACGCATGCGTTACCAAAATGCGCATGGGAAATCGCGGGGATTTTTGTGTTCCCGCGATTTCCATTATAACCTAATCGCATGCGCTTTCGCAAATGCAAAACGTGTGCGCAAACGCTTAAAAAACGCGTAAGTGGGGCCTAGCCCTGAGTGTTCTTATAATGATAAGCTCGCCACTACCTGCCCCAGGTCCATCGCTTAAGGAGAGGAACACTTGGGTATAGGAGAATATGGGGTAATGGTTCACTCCCTCAATGACAATGCAGAAGCCCATAAGTTGATTAACAAAGTTTTAGTGGGAATTGGTGCACAGAGAAGACATCACCTGTGAACGCCTATCACGAAGAGCTCTGCACTCAAAACGCGTCGGGTGATGTCTTGTTTTTACTTTGTTAAGCAACTTACGGGCTTCTGTATGGTCATTGAAGGAGTGAACCATTACCCCATTTTCTCCTATACTCAACTCTACCCTCCACTCTTATACATTCCCTTTATTGTGTTTACTGAATGTTTACTGGTCTTCCATTGTAGTGGGTTGGGGCTCCTGGTACGATCACGTCAAAGGATTCTGGGAACAGAAGGACAAACACAACATCTTGTATTTGTTTTATGAGGACCTCCTGAGGGTGAGATTCCTGTTGGTTAAAATTCTTGATTGAAATCTATACAAAGTAATATTTGTCTCTGGTGTCTATGTGGGACTTTTATAGAGTTTGTGCTATTGAATATATATATATATATATATTATACAGACCCCACTGGAAGAGATTCGTAAAGTGATGAAATTCTTGGATAAAGACCTCCCGGAAGAAGTCCTGAGGAAGATAGCCTACCTGACTTCCTTCAGCAAGATGAAAGAGAATCCAATGACCAACTATTCCACCTTCCCCTCGGAAATGATGAATCAGACCCAGTACAAGTTTATGCGCAAAGGTAATGGAACTCCAGATCCCATATATATATAAATATACCTTACCACAAGACCACCATGATTTAAAGCACCTTAGCGGAGAGGTGCAAGTGCAACAACTGCTAATGGACTGTTCCTGCAAGTTCCTTTTTGTGCTTTTATTGATTTTAATTGCTATGATGAAGTTTGATAGCAACCTTATTCCGGAGTGCATAGGGTTTGGGGGGGCTACACAGACCAAGCAAGCACCAGAACAGCACAGAATAAAGCCAGCAGTGCCCCTAGTGGTAGATAAGATTTTTAATATATAGAAGTGTCAATTTAAACACATTTTTAATATTGATCTTGATCTTAACCTATTTAATTTTTGCTTTTTACCTGTCCCCTTACTCAAACCCCCAAGCACAAGCAGGAAACTTTTGAAGATTCTATACACAATCCAGTGGACAACTTGCAATGCAGTCACCCCCACTCGACTAAATATTCCCTATTGCACCAGAGCAGAGATTGGTTAAGATCTATAGCTTAGAAATCATTGATTAAATAGTGTATCAATTGCCTTGTAAGTAATTCCTAACCTAACCTACACACTAAACCAAACTACAGTACGGAAATCCTTAGTTACCGCCCCCTTCCCTAGCTCAGTAATCTCAGACACGCTCAGTGTGATTCATCCCCTAGCTGCCTCTTCTGAGCATGCTCAGGCTCAGAACAGATCACAAAATTGCTTAGTTTCCATGAGGCATCCAGAAGCATAGCAGGCAAAAAGTAATGAATTCATAGGACAAACTATGATATATCAACATATTTTAAAGAGGCCATTTTGTCTAAAAGATGTTATTATGAGGGTGGAGTTGTCCTTTAACAGGTATATCTTTAATTAGGAATTGCTTAGAATGTCAAGTGATAAATCAATTTACTTGTCGGTTTCTTGGCTATAAGTCAGTGGTAAATGTATTATAAGACTGAGATCTCCTTTAATTGATTAGTTCTGCACTTTGATGTCGAACATTGCCACTTCAGATGTTGGTTGCAAGGCATACTGGAAGTTGTAGTTTCCCAAACATCTGTTTCGACATCACGTCACTAGCGCCTCATTAAACGCCGTCCTTTTGTTTTACAGGTCAAGTAGGTGACTGGAAATCCCACTTCACTGTTTATCAGAACGATCGGTTTGAAGCAGATTATCAGCGCCAAATGAGCGGGAGCACTTTAAAGTTTCATACTGGAATGTAATAAACTATAATATCCCTCTCTGGGTCATGTGATGATTTCAATAAACTCCCAGTTAACAACATTAGTTAACAGGACACAAACTGGAGTTCAAATACGATTTTCAATGGATATAAATGGATTTTTATTTGTAAACTGTGCTCCAATTTAGAGTTGTTCTTGTTGCAACCAGACCGCGCTTTGTATATCGGAAAATAAATGAGAGCAAATGAACGAGGATAAAAAATAATAACGATAAACAGACTCGGAATGAGATGAGTTACTGTAATATTCAAGGTTTCTTCCCCCCCCTTAAATTACTGTATATACTCGAGTATAAGTCGTTCCGAGTATAAGTCGAAGTCGAGGTACCTATTTTTACCTGAAAAAATTGTAAAAGCAGATTGACTCGAGTATAAGTCGAGGGTAAAAATGATCACCACTGCTGCCTTCTGATTCTGTATTGTTTTGTGGCTTAAGTTGCCCTTTAAATGAACAGCAGAATTCCCATACATTAATCCCATACAATAATAGCCAAATCCAGTACCAGTAACACCCAATTCCTTGGCACTTCAGATGTTTGGAAACTACAACTCCCAGCATGCTTTGGTTGCTGGGAGTTTTTTGCCCCAAACTGAGAAGACCCATCAGATTTACAGCATCCAGATGAGCAGTGACAGTGCTGAGTGAGTCTAGCAGCCAGACTACAGGAAGCAGGAACGATTGTAAAGGCAGATCAGCTCCTGTAACTTTCTTTGCAGGTGAAGGATTTTTTTTAACTGGTTACAATCCGCAATTGCAGCATTTTGATCTAAATTAGGACTTGACCCGAGTATAAACCAAGGTTAGGTTTTCAGGCTAATTTTAAAGCATGAAAATCTCGGCTTATACTCGAGTATATACGGTATCTGGTCAGTGGCGGCTCCAGCTCCAGAATTTTACATAGGCACAACATGGGCACAAAGGCTAACAAATGGGGCACATTAAAAAAACACCAATAATCTATGTCAGTATAATGTAAGGTGTACAAAACAGCTATTACACACCTTACAGTGTGAAAGAGAGAGAGATAGCAGTGATAGATAGCAGTGATAAATAGATAGATAGCAGTGATAGATAGATAGATAGATAGATATATAGATAGATAGATAGATCTATGAATTAGCACTCCCGCACTTTAACTCACCCCAGTGACCCCACGCTCTTCTTAATAACACTGTCCCAGTATAATCAAGTTGCCCACAGTGACTGGCATAATCAAGTTTGCCCACTGGTATAATCAAGTTTGCCCACAGTAACTGGTAAAATCAAGTTTGCCCACTGGTATAATAAAGTTTTGCCCACTGCCTGTTGGCCCTACTGAATGTAGGAGTGTCCCACACACTGCACTATTATGGTTTTCTAGTGTCCCTGTCACAGTGAGTTAGGTAGCATAACTTGTAACTGTGAGAAGCAGACATCCGAGATGTGGGCAGGATCTATCTAGGAGCTGTCCAGCTCTGCCATGGTCCCTCCAACCCCAGTGGGGTAACTACCGCCCCCGTCACCTCCACAATTGCGGGGGGCCCAGCCCAGATGGTAGTAGGGCCCCCCACAAACCCAAGGTCCCTGCCGTGGTCAGCTGTTTTAAACAGCTGATCGTGCGTATTAAAAAGATCAGCTGTTTAAAAGAGCAGACCCGAACTTCTGGTTCAGTTCGGGTCCGGTCTTTTAAACAGTTGATCACCCGCATGTTTCATTCATACGCGCAATCAGCTGTTTAAAACAGCTGACCGCGGCAGGGATCTTGGATAGGGGAAGGGGGTCAGGGGCCCGGCCTCCATTCTTGGGGGGGGGGGTCCCTGCAGGTACGCCCCTGTCCAACCCCCTGATTGTCTACCCACATTTTTGTTAACTGTAGGTATAGTGAACATGTTGTTACTGGGAGGGGCTTACTACAGTAACTAAAACTAAGTAAAGTCAATATAAACACACTGGGGCTTGTTATTGGCTCCTCCCCCCAGCTGTCCAAGCTGACCTTTAACTTTAGGCTGCTCCCCCTTACTACATTATTCATGTCATTGCACCAACTGCCTAGCCTGTTCTTTAATGCAATTTGAGATCACAAAATGAATGGGCCAGATAGGAACATCTCAAGATAAAAATCGCTGCTTTTTCAATGTGATCTTTAGACATTAGACAGATATCTCAAATCTATCTAATATCTGCCTGTGTATGGCCAGCTTTAGGCTTTGTGCTTCTATCAATACAAACTGTGCAGTGATGAGTCATAGCTCCACCCCTTTATGCAAATAGCTAGTGATGTCATAACTGTTATAGCTGTTAGAAGGTCTTAATAAACATAAAAGGTAGAATAGCTGGGCACGGTGGCTTAGTGGTTAGCACTGATGCCTTGCAGCGTGGAGACCTGGGTTCAATTCCAACCTAGGACACGTCTGCATGGAGTTTGTATGATCTCCCCGTGCCTGCGTGGGTTTCCTCCGGGCACTCCGGTTTCCCCCACAATCACCAAAACATACTGATAGGATGTATGAAATCACAACACAAATTGCTTAATAATCTATGTATCCACAGGTGCTGCATATGGGTTTGTCTATAACAGATGCTGATGCTGCAACTACCGCTGGCTGGAATATACCTGTGAGGTGACACTATAGGTAAGAAGGTTAAGTCTCCATCATAGGCCATCATAGGCATAGTGTATATCAATGAAGGTCCACACTAACTGGCTGTAAATTCCCTCTAGTGACACTGCCCTAGGAAACAGAATACATGAAGAGAAGAAGGATACAGATGCTAGGATACAGACGCTAGGATACAGAAGCTTCATGTAAGGACTTAGACTGCAACACCAAAGGTAATTGCAAAAGTGTCTGATAACACACGACATGTTAAGGACACAATTGTCCTTTTTCAAGTGTGAGACACTAAGTCCTTCCATGAAGCATCTCCATCCTTCTTCTCTGCATGTAGAACTGTTCACTCTTAACAACAAAAAACTGGTGACTTGTCAGTTATTTGCCCACAAGACCAACTGCTATTTTTACCAGTTTATTACAGGATTTTGTAACCTAGTAACCTACCTGTCTATTCCTGTTGCAGCCATGCCTTAAGGTTAGTACACACGTGTTTGGGGGTCCCGACCTGCGACGCACGATGTGAACGAACAAAGTTTCAGACGATGATCGGCCCGTATATGGGCACTTTAATAATTAAGTTTGCCCATTGGTATAATCATGTTTGCCCACAGTAACTGGTATAATCATGTTTGCCCACAGTAACTGGTATAATCATGTTTGCCCACAGTAACTGGTATAATCATGTTTGCCCACAGTAACTGGTATAATTAATTTTGGTCACAGTAACTGGTATAATTAATTTTGGTCACAGTAACTGGTATAATTAATTTTGGTCACAGTAACTGGTATAATTAATTTTGGCCACAGTAACTGGTACAATTAATTTTGGCCACAGTAACTGGTATAATCATGTTTGCCCACAGTAACTGGTACAATTAATTTTGGCCACAGTAACTGGTATAATCATGTTTGCCCCCAGTAACTGGTATAATCATGTTTGCCCACAGTAACTGGTATAATCATGTTTGCCCACAGTAACTGGTATAATCATGTTTGCCCACAGTAACTGGTATAATTAATTTTGGCCACAGTAACTGGTATAATTAATTTTGGCCACAGTAACTGGTACAATTAATTTTGGCCACAGTAACTGGTATAATCATGTTTGCCACAGTAATGGTATAATCATGTTTGCCCAAAGTAACTGGTATAATTAATTTTGGTACAGTAACTGGTACAATTAATTTTGGCCACAGTAACTGGTTATAATCATGTTTGCCCACAGTAACTGGTATAATCATGTTTGCCACAGTAACTGGTATAATCATGTTTGCCCACAGTAACTGGTAATCATGTGTTGCCCACAGTAACTGGTATAATTAATTTTGGCCACGTAACTGGTATAATTAATTTTGGCCACAGTAACTGGTGTAATTAATTTTGGCCACAGTAACTGGTATAATCATGTTTGCCCACAGTAACTGGTATAATTAATTTTGGCCACAGTAACTGGTGTAATTAATTTTGGCCACAGTGAATGGTACAATTAATTTTGGCCACAGTAACTGGTATAATCATGTTTGCCCACAGTAACTGGTAAATCATGTTGCCACAGTAACTGGTATAATCATGTTTGCCCACAGTAACTGGTATAATCAAGTTTGCCCACAGTAACTGGTTATAATCATGTTTGCCCACAGTAACTGGTATAATATCATGTTTGCCCACAGTAACTGGTATAATCAAGTTTGCCACAGTAACTGGTATAATCAAGTTTGCCCACAGTAACTGGTATAATCATGTTTGCCCACAGTAACTGGTATAATCATGTTTGCCCACAGTAACTGGTATAATCATGTTTGCCCACAGTAATGGTATAATCATGTTTGCCCACAGTAACTGGTATAATTAATTTTGGCCACAGTAACTGGTATAATTAATTTTGGCCACAGTAACTGGTACAATTAATTTTGGCCACAGTAACTGGTATAATCATGTTTGCCCACAGTAACTGGTATAATCATGTTTGCCCAAAGTAACTGGTATAATTAATTTTGGTCACAGTAACTGGTACAATTAATTTTGGCCACAGTAACTGGTATAATCATGTTTGCCCACAGTAACTGGTATAATCATGTTGCCCAAAGTAACTGGTATAATTAATTTTGGTACAGTAACTGGTACAATTAATTTTGGCCACAGTAACTGGTATAATCATGTTTGCCCACAGTAACTGGTATAATCATGTTTGCCACAGTAACTGGTATAATCATGTTTTGCCCACAGTAACTGAGTAATCATGTGTTGCCCACAGTAACTGGTATAATTAATTTTGGCCACGTAACTGGTTAATAATTTTGGCCACAGTAACTGGTACAATTAATTTTGGCCACAGTAACTGGTATAATCATGTTTGCCACAGTAACTGGTATAATAGTTTTGCCCACAGTAACTGGTTAATTAATTTTGGCCACAGTAACTGGTACAATTAATTTTGGCCACAGTAACTGGTATAATCATTTTGCCCACAGTAACTGGTAAATCATGTTTGCCACAGTAACTGGTATAATCAGTTTGCCCACAGTAACTGGTATAATCAAGTTTGCCCACAGTAACTGGTATAATCATGTTTGCCCACAGTAACTGGTTAATATATGTTTGCCCACAGTAACTGGTATAATACAGTTTGCCACAGTAACTGGTATAATCAAGTTTGCCCACAGTAAACTGGTATAATCTGTTTGCCCACAGTAACTGGTTATAATCATGTTTGCCCACAGTAACTGGTATAATCATGTTGCCCACAGTAACTGGTATAATCATGTTTGCCCACAGTAACTGGTATAATCAAGTTTGCCCACGTAACTGGTATAATTATTTTGCCCACAGTAACTGGTATAATCATGTTTCCCACAGTAACTGGTTAATATGTTTGCCCACAGTAACGGTAAATCATGTTTGCCCACAGTAACTGGTATAATCATGTTTGCCCACAGTAACTGGTATAATCAATGTTTGCCCACAGTAATGGTAAAATGTTTGCCCACAGAACTGGTATAATCATGTTTGCCCACACGTAACTGGTATAATCATGTTTGCCCACAGTAACTGGTATAAGTCAGTTTGCCCACAGTAACTGGTATAATCATGTTTGCCCACAGTAACTGGTATAATTAATTTTGGCCACAGTGACTGGTACAATCAAGTTTGCCCACAGTAACTGGTATAATCAGTTTGCCCACAGTAACTGGTATAATCATGTTTGCCCACAGTAACTGGTATAAGCATGTTTGCCCACAGTAACTGGTATAATCATGTTTGCCCACAGTAACTGGTATAATTAATTTTGGCCACAGTGACTGGTACAATCAAGTTTGCCCACAGTGACTGGTAAAATCAAGTTTGCCCATTACTGGTACGTACCTGAAGTCCAGCTATTTTTCCCTTTTAATTACTTCTCTTTCGGGCCGCGGAGGTTGTTCCCGCCTGTGCCCCAGGATTCTTCCACAGTTCCTCACAGACTCTTCCGGCCGGGCAGTGTCACTGACAGGTCTTTGTATAGAGGAATTTCCGGTCTTTGCCCGGACGTTATATACAGGGACAATGCCGGAACACAGTAGGGGTGCCGGGACACCGGGAAAAGCACCCAAAACTGGAAAAATCGGGATGGTTGTGAGCATCAACACAATGAAAGCCAGTATGCTTTGGAACTTGGAAGGGGGCACTTGGGGGGGCACTGCATCTGTCAACTGGGGCACGTGCCCCATTGTGCCCCAGTGTAGCGCCGCCACTGTATCTGGTTAACTCCATTTGAGATCATCCCTTTAAATATGAGCTGCCATACTGCTTTCCAAGACATTGAGTTATAATGTTGTCATTAGAAAACTTTTCATCTTTACATCATTTTGTACATTTTTGTTTGGCCAACACACTACAGCGTCTAAATCAAGCTTTAGTGGAATCTGCCTTAAAGGGAAACTAAACCTTTTAATACCAGACCCAGAGATCTGCCGAACCTAATGGTTCAGATCATGGGTACTTTAATGGTCAAATAATTTATATGACTCGGAGATCCCAACACAAGAATCTCATTTATTAAAGGGGAACAATTGTGAATTATAACTCATCCTGTGTCAACATTAACTGACCCATTTTCTAATGATGGGTTGGTTGGAGAGGTGACAGACATGCTGGGAAATGTGTATTACCCAGTGGTTCTCCCAATAGGATCGATAGTCCGTTCACGTGGACCAAGTGTTCTTATGTGATCACATACTTGGATTTTACACTTATTTAACTGGCCCGGATGGTACTTTAAGCCTGGTGCAGATACTTTATATTGGGTGAGAGGCCACTCCCCCAGCCCCACCCAATACCACGCCCCAAACAAGTAATTTTGGGGATGGTAAGGCGTCAACATCTGAACAGTAGTTCAGGGCCAATAGAATTTAGAATCTAACAGAGATTCAATGTAAGTCCTTATAATTAAAAAAATGGTGCTAATTTTGCCTCAACCAATCAGATCTTATTTAACATTTGATTGGTTGGGGCAAAATTAGCACAATATTTAAAGATAAGAACGTTTATTGAATCTCCCTGTAAGCTTTTATTTTGATGTGCAGATTTAGGGCCTATTTATAAAAATGTATAATAATCTATTTAAAGGAGAAGTAAACAATTTAAAGGAGAAGTAAACAAATAATTATTAGAATTATTTAAAATCATAATATGAAAAAGTTTCTCCCCAGAACACCTATACATTGTAAGATTCTTCTCTAGTAAGTTGCATTTAGTATATGTCAGTAATAGATTTTGTAACTAAGAAGGTTTCTATGTTGTTGCCAGAGTTTTTTCTATACCGATGTCTCCACACCAATATGGATGTCTCTGATGATGGCCTACTTGGGGCAATACAAAATAGCTATCTGATTTAACTTTTTTTTGCATGTGCTGGGGTGTTTTAGAAGCACACAGCCCATGAGGTCACAGGATCAAACCCATATACATATTACATATAGTATGTCTGTTAGGGTTAAAAGCTTCGCTTTTAGCAAGGGCATGTCCACCCTCAAAACTATAATTTAACCCACTACTGGCCCCACTCTGTAGTGTAATAATAACCTTACCTTACATCCCAGCTCCAAATGGCTGCCCTGCTATGCCCCTCCAAAGTCCCAAAGACTGGCCACCAGGAGCCTGGCAGAGTCCATATAGGACTCTGCCTCCTGTCTCAGTTCAGCCCCCCCCCCTTCCTCCCTCTCCCTCCCATTTTGCTTTCCCTCCCCCTAGCTACAATCCCCTTGGCCATATAGTAGGGCTTCCTCCCCCGGCCCTAACTGCCATAATAGATTTATCAGAAAGTCCCCCAAACTCTACTTACCTTACCTCTCTTCCCCGGCGTTCTAAGCAGCCGGCAGCCGCGTCCGTGATTGGCTGCCACTCAGCCAATCAGGGATGTGGCTGCTGGTCTGACCCCCTGCTTGCCGTTTCAGCTGTGTCACAGACCTAATCAGTGCTGATTACCTGTCTCTTGAATGCGTCAGGCTCGTCCGTGCATTTTACAGCTTAGGTTAGTATATAAGATAATAATTGAAAACGTTTTTTTAAATAGAACATTTCGGGACGTAGCGAAAAACTGTCTGTGGTTACTTTATATCAAAGGTGGAGGGTTAAAAACCTCTGTGAACTGTGTAGTGTCATTGCACCCAATTTAGTCTATGTAATAGGGCAGGGCAACAGTCAGCCTGTTTTTAAACTACAAAATCAGCTCTTAGCTTTTTACTACTTGGCCTACTGCAGGTAGAAAACTTCTGATTGGTAAAAAAACCACAAACAGGTATTCAATTAAAAGTTCTCATAAAATGGTGCTAAGTTTTCCCCAAATTTAGCTTTGAAAAAATGTTAAATAAACAGGCAGTGGGCAAAACTTTTATTTACCAGTTGCTGTGGCAAACTTAATTATCCCAGTCACTGTGGGCAAACTTGATTATACCATTACTGTGGCAAAACCTGATTAACCTGTGGGCAAACTTAAATTATGCCAGTCACTGTGGGCAACTTGATTATACTGGGACAGTGTTATGTAAGAAGAGCGTGGGGTCACTGGGGTGAGTTAAAGTGCGGGAGTGCTAATTCAAGATCTATCTATCTATCTATCTCTATCTACTATCATCATCTATCATCTCCCTCCCTATCTATCTCATATCTATCTGTTTATTTACATACCATATCTATCTATATACCATATCTATCTATCTATCTATCTATCACTGCTATCTATCTATCTATCTATCTACCTATCACTGCTATCTATCTATCTAGATAGATAGATAGCAGTGATAGCTATCTATCTATCTATCTAGCTAGCTAGCTATCACTGCTATCTATCTATCTATATGTCTGTCTGTCTGTCTATTATCTATTATCTATCTATCTATCTATCTATCTATCTATTATCTATCTATCTATCTATCTATCTCTATCTAGCTATCTAGCTACCACTGCTATCTATCATATATATGTCTGTCTGTCTGGTTATCTATCTATCTATCTATCTATTATCTATCTATCTATCTATCTATCTATCTATCTATCTATCTATCTACTATCTCTGCTATCTTCTTCTATCTATCTAGCTATCACTGCTATCTATCTATCTATCTACTCTATCTATCTATCTATATAACTAGCTAGTAGCTAGCTATACACTGCTATCTACTATCTAGCTATCTAGATATCCACAGCTATCTATTTCCATCAGCTATCTATCTAGCTATCTAGCTATCAACTGCTATCTATCTATCTACTCTATCTATCTACTACAATCACAGCTACTAGTCTACTACTAGCAGCACAGCGCAGCAGAGAGCTAGCTATCACGCACCATCATCATCGTACGTACAGCTATACACATCTACACTATCTAGCACATCTATCTACCACGTATCGATCTATCTATCTATCTATCCCCTCCCTACTACTCCATATCTATCTGTATACAACCATATCTATCATATACCATATCTATCTATCTATCTATCTATCTATCTATCGATCTATCTATACTCTATATCTATATCTACCATCATTGCATAGCTATCTATCTAGATAGATAGCTAGACAGAGTGATAGACTATCTATCTATCTATCTAGCTAGCTAGCTATCACTGTCTATCTATCTATCTATCTATCTATCTAATCATCGATACTGTCTGTCGTTCTGGTCTGTCCCTGTCGCTGTCTATCTATCTAGCTATCTAGGCATCTAGCTATCATCTATCTCTATCTATCTCTATCTACTACCTACACGACACTATCTACAAACACACTACACACACCACACACACACATTATCTATCTATCTATCTATCTATCTATATCTATCTATCTATCTATCTATATATCTATCATCTACATCTATCTATCTATCTTAGCTATATATCACTGCTATCTATCTATTATCTATCTATCTATTATCTATCTATCATCTATCTACTGCTATCTACTATCTATCTATATACTAGTATCACTGCATCTATAGCTATCTCTATCTATCTACTATCTATCTATCTATATAACTAGCTAGCTATCACTGCTATCTATCTATCAGTATCTAGCTATCACAGCTATCATCTATCTATCTATCTATCTATCTATAGCTATCTATCTAGCTATCTAGCTTCACTGCTATATCTATATCTACATCTATCATCACTATAACATCATCTATATACTAATCTAACTAGCTATCTTATCACTGCTATCTATCTATCATATCTATCTATTATCTATCATCTATCTATCTATCTATCTATCTACTATCTCTATCTATCTAATATGCTATCTATCTATCTATCTAAATCTATCTATCATCTATCTTATCTATCTATCTATCTATCACGCTAGCTAGACTATCTCTATCTATCATCAATGCATCTAATCCATCACATCATGCTATATACCTACTATATATGTATCTTATCATCATATGTATCTATCTATCTATCTATCTAGCTAGCTAGCTACTAGCTATCACTGCATCTAGCTATCTAGCTATCTAGCTACATGCTATCTATCTATCACTATATACACATATGTGCTACACAAACACAGCATCTATAGCATTATCTATCGTACTATCTATCTATCAGCTATCTATCTATCGCTATCTATCTATCTATCTATCTATCTATCTATCTATCTATCTATCTATCTATCTATCTATCTATCTACTGCTATCTATCTATCTATCTATGCTATCATCTATCTATCTATCACTATCTATCTATCTATCTATCTATCTATCTATCTATACTATCTATCTATCTACTCTATCTATCTATCTATCTATCTATCTATCTATCACTGCTATCTCTCTCTCTCACCTGTAAGGTGTGTCATAGCTGTTTTGTACACCTTACATTATACTGACATAGATATGGTGTTTTTTAATGTGCCCCATTTGTTAGCCTTTGAGCCATGTTGTGCCCCTGGAAAATTCTGGAGCTGGAGCCGCCACTGCTAACGAGTAAAGTTTACGTTTTGCATGTACAAAATGTTGTTGAATTATTGCCCCCAGTTCTGGAGTTAATGGCTCTATAAACACACTAACAATTACATGTTCTGTTCTGCAGACAATAATAATAATAATAATAATAATACGCTGGGTATTTGATCTGTAACGGATTTCGCCCTCAGCAATCGCTGGCAATAGACCTTATCTATCTGACATCACCACACGGATTTACTAGTCTTGTTTGGGGATATAAATTGCTGTTTCATTGGTTTGACGTAATTTAGTTTTATTTTGGTTCATATTGAATTAAAATCTGATGTGAGAGTGTGATACTGCAGTGTTCTGTGTTCCAAAATTTATATAATACATGGCCCCGGGCTTGCTATGTAAAAACACCCAAATAAAGAAATGCAATCCTAACGTTATCAGGATATAAATTCCCATGATATTGATTGCAGGTGTTTTGTTAGCGAAAAGAGTCGCCACCTGAGGGAAGGGCATACCATAAAAGATCTTATCGTAAAAATAGGGCTCATTTTACCCCAAACCAATCAGATGTTAGCTTTCAAAATGTTAAATAATATCTGATTGGTTGGGGAAAAATTAGCCACATTTTTAACAATAAGAACTTTTTTTTTTATCTCCCTGATAGCGTTCCTGAATTCACACAATTGTGCGCTCCTCCGATGTTTCTTCACTTTGGATTACTAGGCCCGTGGAGTAGAGGGCTGGAGGATTGCACTACAGGTTGTCTGGCAAAGCCAACACAGTGTGCTGGAGAGTTCCTGAACTGGAGAGTCACCACACACACACAAATGTTGGGCGAATCGGAAGTCGTGGTCATGCATTGGCTGTACAAATTTATGTCCCTTTAGATACTCGACTCACAATTGTAAAAGTATCTAACGGACAGCTAAGGGCTTTCTTACAATGTAGTGGTATCTTCAGTTTACACAAAGACACCCTAAAAAAAAGACACCATATAAGGAACGGAGACTTCTGGGTAATTTTCATGTTTATTATGGTAGCCCTTACAAAATGCTTCACCTCGTGGAATGCTGTAAAAACCTTTTTTATTTGGTGAAGCATTTGTTAAGGGCTACCAAATAAACATGGAATTACCCAGAAGTCTCCACTCCTTATTGCATATATGAACGGGAGCTGCAAAGCCTATTCTCTCCCCTATTATTTTAATTTATTAGTGATAAACAAAACACTCGCATGTAAATCCATGGTCTGGGTGCGCTAATGTCCCAGACCTTTGATTATGTTGAGTCGGCTCCTTACAAACAAACATCGCAGATTATGAGGCTATGGCCCCACTACAATGCACCTAAATCGCGCACGCAATAGTGAGCGTTATCGCACAACGCGCGTCATTCTTGTGGTTTTCAGTTTTGCGTGCGTTTTGCGCATGCGGATTTTGCCATTTTCCGTTATGGCAACGCATGCGTTAACGCACAAAAATTGTGAACGCATGCGTTACCAAAATGCGCATGGGAAATCGCGGGGATTTTGTGTTCCCCGATTTCCATTATAACCTAATCGCATGCGCTTTCGCAAATGCAAACAGTGTGCGCAAACGCTTAAAAAACGCGTAAGTGGGGCCTAGCCTGAGTGTTCTTATAATGATAGCTCGCACTAAACTGCCCCAGGTCCATGCTAAGGAGAGGAACACTTGGGTATAGGAGAATATGGGGTAATGGTTCACTCCCTCAATGACAATGCAGAAGCCCATAAGTGATTAACAAAGTTTTAGTGGGAATTGGTGCACAGAGAAGACATCACCTGTGAAGCTATCACGAAGAGCTCTGCACTCAAAACGCGTCGGGTGTGTTTTGTTTTCTTTTTGTAAGCAACTTCGGGCTTCTGTATGGTCATTGAAGGAGTGAACCATTACCCCATTTTCTCCTATACTCAACTCTACCCTCCACTCTTATACATTCCCTTATTGTGTGTTAATGAATGTTTACTGGTCTTCCATTGTAGTGGGTTGGGGCTCTGGTACGATCACGTCAAGGATTCTGGGAACAGAAGGACAAACACAACATCTTGTATTTGTTTTATGAGGACCTCCTGAGGGTGAGATTCCTGTTGGTAAATTCTTGATTGAAAATCTATACAAAGTAATATTTGTCTCTGGTGTCTATGTGGGACTTATAGAGTTTGTGCTATTGAATATATATATATATATATATATACAGACCCACTGGAAGAGATTCGTAAAGTGATGAAATTCTTGATAAAAGCCTCCGGAAGAAGTCCTGAGGAAGATAGCCTACCTGACTTCCTTCAGCAAGATGAAAGAGAATCCAATGACAACTATCCACCTTCCCTCGGAAATGATGAATCAGACCCAGTACAAGTTTATGCGCAAAGGTAATGGACCCAGATCCCATATATATATAAATATACCTTACCACAAGACCACCATGATTTTAAAGCACCTTAGCGGAGAGGTGCAAGGGCAACAACTGCTAATGGACTGTTCCTGCAAGTTCCTTTTGTGCTTTTATTGATTTTAATTGCTATGATGAGTTTGATAGCAACCTTATCCGGAGTGCATAGGGTTGGGGGGGCTACACAAGACCAAGCAAGCACCAGAACAGCACAGAATAAAGCCAGCAGTGCCCTAGTGGTAGATAAGATTTAATATATAGAAGTGTCAATTTAAACACATTTTATATTGATCTTGATCTTA
This sequence comes from Hymenochirus boettgeri, assembly GCA_019447015.1. Taxonomy (NCBI): domain Eukaryota; kingdom Metazoa; phylum Chordata; class Amphibia; order Anura; family Pipidae; genus Hymenochirus; species Hymenochirus boettgeri. Next base: position 121,786,469 of record CM033476.1, read on the forward strand.
ACCTATTTAATTTTTGCTTTTACCTGTCCCTTACTCAAACCCCCAAGCACAAGCAGGAAACTTTGAAGATTCATACACAATCAGTGGACAACTTGCAATGCAGTCACCCCCACTCGACTAAATATTCCCTATTGCACCAGAGCAGATTGGTTAAGATCTATAGCTTAGAAATCATTGATAAATAGGTATCAATTGCCTTGTAAGTATTCCTAACCTAACCTAACACTAAACCAAACTACAGTACGGAAATCCTTAGTTACCGCCCCCTTCCCTAGCTCAGTAATCTCAGACACGCTCAGTGTGATTCATCCCCTAGCTGCCTCTTCTGAGCATGCTCAGGCTCAGACAGATCACAAAATTGCTTAGTTTCCATGAGGCATCCCGAAGCATGCAGGCAAAAAGAATGAATTCATAGGACAAACTATGAATATCAACATTTTTAAAGAGGCCATTTGTCTAAAGATGTTATTATGAGGGTGGAGTTGTCCTTTAACAGGTATATCTTTAATAGGAATGCTTGAATGTCAAGTGATAAATCATTTACTTGTCGTTTCTTGGCTATAAGTCAGTGGTAAATGTATTATAAGACTGAGATCTCCTTTAATTGTTAGTTCTGCACTTTGATGTCGAACATTGCCACTTCAGATGTTGGTTGCAAGGCATACTGGAAGTTGTAGTTTCCCAAACATCTGTTCGACATCCGTCACTAGCGCCTCATTAAACGCCGTCCCTTTGTTTTACAGGTCAAGAGGTGACTGGAAATCCCACTTCACTGTTTATCAGAACGATCGGTTTGAAGCAGATTATCAGCGCCAAATGAGCGGGAGCACTTTAAAGTTTCATACTGGAATGTAATAAACTATAAATCCCTCTCTGGGTCATGTGATGATTTCAATAAACTACCCAGTTAACAACATTAGTTAACAGGACACAAACTGGAGTTCAAATACGATTTCAATGGATATAAATGGATTTTATTTGTAAACTGTGCTCCAATTTAGAGTTGTTCTTGTTGCAACCAGCGACGCGCTTTGTATATCGGAAAATAAATTGAGAGCAAATGAACGAGGATAAAAAAATAATAACGATAAACAGACTGGAATGAGATGAGTTACTGTAATATTCAAGGTTTCTTCCCCCCCTTAAATTACTGTATATACTCGAGTATAAGTCGTTCGGTATAAGTCGAAGTCGAGGTACCTATTTTTACCTGAAAAAATTGTAAAAGCAGATTGACGAGTATAAGCGAGGGTAAAATGATCACCACTGCTGCCTTCTGATTCTGTATTGTTTTGTGGCTAAGTTGCCCTTTAAATGAACAGCAGAATTCCCATACATAATCCCATACCTAATAGCCAAATCCAGTACCAGTAAACACCAATTCCTTGGCACTTCAGATGTTTGGAAAATCAACTCCAGCATGCTTTGGTTGCTGGGAGTTTTTTGCCCCAAACTGAGAAGACCCATCAGATTTACAGCATCCAGATGAGCAGAGTGACAGTGCTGAGTGTCTAGCAGCCAGGACTACAGGAACAGGAACGATTGTAAAGGCAGATCAGCTCCTGTAACTTTCTTTGCAGGTGAAGGATTTTTTTTAACTGGTTACAATCCGCAATTGCAGCATTTTGATCTAAATTAGGACTTGACCGAGTATAAACCAAGGTTAGGTTTTCAGGCTAATTTTAAAGCATGAAAATCTCGGCTTATACTCCGTATATACGGTATCTGGTCAGTGGCGGCTCCAGCTCCAGAATTTTACATAGGACAAACATGGGCACAAAGGCTAACAATGGGGCACATTAAAAAAACACCAAAATCTATGTCAGTATAATGTAAGGTGTACAAAACAGCTATACACACCTTACAGTGTGAAGAGAGAGAGATAGCAGTGATAGATAGCAGTGATAAATAGATAGATAGCAGTGATAGATAGATAGATAGTAGATATATAGATAGATAGATAGATCTATGAATTAGCACTCCCGACATTTAAATCACCCCAGTGACCACAGCTTCTTAATAACACTGTCCAGTATAATCAAGTTGCCCACAGTGACTGGATAATCAAGTTTGCCACTGGTAATAATCAAGTTTCCCACAGTAACTGGTAAAATCAAGTTTGCCACTGGTATAATAAAGTTTTGCCCACTGCCTTGTGGCCCTACTGAATGTAGGAGTGTCCACACACTGCACTATTATGGTTTTCTAGTGTCCCTGTCACAGTGAGTGTAGGTAGCATAACTTGTAACTGTGAGAAGCAGACATCCGAGATGTGGGCAGGATCTATCTAGGAGCTGTCCAGCTCTGCCATGGTCCCTCCAACCCAGTGGGGGAACTACCGCCCCCGTCACCTCCACAATTGCGGGGGGCCCAGCCAGATGGTAGTAGGGCCCCCCACAAACCCAAGGTCCTGCCGTGGGCAGCTGTTTTAAACAGCTGATCGTGCGTATAAAAAGATCAGCTGTTAAAAGAGCAGACCCGAACTTCTGGTTCGTTGGGTCCGGTCTTTAAACAGTTGATCACCCGCATGTTTCATTCATACGCGCAATCAGCTGTTTAAAAACAGCTGACCGCGGCAGGGATCTTGGATAGGGGAAGGGGGTCAGGGGCCCGGCCTCCATTCTTGGGGGGGGGGGTCCCTGCAGGTACGCCCTGTCCAACCCCCTGATTGTCTACCCACATTTTTGTTAACTGTAGGTATAGTGAACATGTTGTTACGGGAGGGCTTACTACAGGAACTAAAACTAAGTAAAGTCAATATAAACACACTGGGGCTTGTTATTGGCTCCTCCCCCCAGCTGTCCAAGCTGACCTTTAACTTTAGGCTGCTCCCCTTACTACATTATTCATGTCATTGCACCAACTGCCGCCTGTTCTTTAATGCAATTTGAGATCACCAAATGAATGGGCCAGATAGAAACATCTCAAGATAAAATCGCTGCTTTTCAATGTGATCTTTAGACATTAGACAGATATCTCAAATCTATCTAATATCTGCCTGTGTATGGCCAGCTTTAGGCTTTGTGCTTCTTCATACAAACTGTGCACGTGATGAGTCATAGCTCCACCCCTTTATGCAAATAGCTAGTGATGTCATAACTGTTTAGCTGTTAGAAGGTCTTTAATAACATAAAAGGTAGAATAGCTGGGCACGGTGGCTAGTGGTTGCACTGATGCTGCAGCGTGGAGACGGTTCAATTCCAACCTAGGACACGTCTGCATGGAGTTTGTATGATCTCCCCGTGCCTGCGTGGGTTCCTCCGGGCACTCCGGTTTCCCCCACAATCACCAAACATACTGATAGGATGTAGAAATCACAACACAAATTGCTTAAAATCTATGTTCCACAGGTGCTGCATATGGGTTTGTCTATAACAGATGCTGATGCTGCAACTAACGCTGGCTGGAATATACCTGTGAGGTGACACTATAGGTAAAAGGTTAAGTCTCCATCATAGGCCATCATAGGCATAGTGTATATCAATGAAGGTCCACACTAACTGGCTGTAAATTCCCTCTAGTGCACTGCCCTAGGAAACAGAAAACATGAAGAGAAGAAGGATACAGATGCTAGGATTACGACGCTAGGATACAGAAGCTTCATGTAAGGACTTAGACTGCAACACCAAAGGTATTGCAAAAGTGTCTGATAACACACGACATGTTAAGGAACAATTGTCCTTTTCAAGTGTGAGACATAAGTCCTTCCATGAAGCATCTCCACCTTCTTTCTGCATGTAGAACTGTTCACTCTTAACACAAAAAAACTGGTGACTTGTCAGTTATTGCCCACAAGACCAACTGCTATTTTTTACCAGTTATTAAAGGATTTGTAACTAGTAACCTACCTGTCTATTCCTGTTGCAGCCATGCCTTAAGGTTAGTACAACGGTTTGGGGGTCCCGACCTGCGACGCACGATGTGAACGAACAAAGTTTCAGACGATGATCGGCCACGTTATGGGCACTTTTATAATTAAGTTTGCCCATGGTATAATCATGTTTGCCCACAGTAATGGTATAATATGTTTGCCCCCAGTATGTATAATATGTTTGCCCACAGTAACTGTATATCATGTTTGCCCACAGAACTGGTATAATTAATTTGTCACATACTGGTATAATTAATTTTGGTCACGTAACTGGTATAATTAATTTGGTCACAGTAACTGGTATAATTAATTTGGCCACGTAACTGTACAATTAATTTTGGCCACGTAACTGGTATAATCATGTTGCCCACAGTAATGGTACAATTAATTTGGCCACAGAACTGGTATAATCATGTTTGCCCACAGTAATGGTATAATATGTTGGCCCACAGTAACTGGTAATAATGTTTGCCCACAGTAACTGGTATAATCATGTTGCCCACAGTAACTGGTATAATTAATTTTGGCCACAGTAAACTGGTATAATTAATTTTGGCCACAGTAACTGGTACAATTAATTTTGGCCACCAGTAACTGGTATAATCATGTTGCCCACAGTAACTGGTTAATCATGTTTGCCCAAAGTAACTGGATAATTATTTTGGTCACAGTACGGTACAATTAATTTTGGCCACAGTAAACTGGTATAATCTGTTGCCACAGTAAATGGTATAACATGTTTGCCCACAGTAAATGGTATAATCATGTTTGCCCACAGTAACTGGTATAATCATGTTTGCCCACAGTACTGGTTATAATATTTTGGCCAGTAATGGTATAATTAATTTTGCACGTAATGGTACAATAATTTGGCCACAGTAACTGTATAATATGTTTGCCCACAGTAACTGGTATAATTAATTTTGGCCACAGTAACTGGTATAATTAATTTTGGCCACAGTAACTGGTACAATTAATTTTGGCCACAGTAATGTTAATCATGTTTGCCCACAGTAACTGGTATAATCCATGTTTGCCCACAGTAACTGGTTAATCATGTTGGCCCACAGTAAACTGGTATTATAATCAGTTTGCCCACATAACTGGTATAATCATGTTTGCCCACAGTAACTGGTATAATCATGTTTGCCCACAGTAAACTGGTATAATCAAGTTTGCCCACAGTAACTGGTATAACATGCCCCAGTAACTGGTATACATGTTTGCCACAGTAACTGGGTAATCAAGTTTGCCCACAGTAACTGGTATAAATATGTTTGCCCACAGTAAACTGGTATAATCAGTTTGCCCACAGTACTGGTATAATCAGTTGCCCCACAGTAACTGGTAATTAATTTTGGCCACAGTAAACTGGTATAATCATGTTCCCACAGTAACTGGTTTAATCATGTTTGCCCACAGTACGGTATATAATCATGTTTGCCACAGTAACTGGTATAATATGTTTGCCCACAGTAACTGTTAATCATGTTTGCCACAGTAAATGGTAAGCATGTTTGCCCACAGTAACTGTATAATCATGTTTGCCCACAGTAACTGGTATAATCAGTTTGCCCACAGTACTGGTTAAAGCATGTTTGCCCACAGTAACTGGGATAATCATGTTGCCCACAGTAACTGGTTAGAATTAATTTTGGGCCACAGTGACTGTACAATCAAGTTGCCCACAGTAACTGGTATAATCATGTTGCCCACAGTAAAAATGGTTATAATCATGTTTGCCCACAGTAACTGGTATAAGCATGTTTGCCCACAGTAACTGGTATAAGCATGTTTGCCCCAGTAACTGGTATATCATGTTTGCCCACAGTAACTGGTAATAATTTTGCCACAGTGATGGTACAATCAAGTTTGCCCACAGTGACTGGTAAAATCAAGTTTGCCATTACTGGTACGGACCTGAAGTCCAGCTATTTTTCCCTTTTAATTACTTCTCTTTCGGGCCGCGGAGGTTGTTCCCGCCTGTGCCCCAGGATTCTTCCACAGTTCCTCACAGACTCTTCCGCCGGGCAGTGTCACTGACAGGTCTTTGTATAGAGGAAATTCGGTCTTTGCCCGGACGTTATATACAGGGACAATGCCGGAAACAGGAGGGTGCGGGACACCGGGAAAAAGCACCCAAAACTGGAAAAAATCGGGATGGTTGTGAGCATCAAACAATGAAAGCCAGTATGCTTTGGAACTTGGAAGGGGGCACTTGGGGGGGCACTGCATCTGTCAACTGGGGCACGTGCCCCATTGTGCCCCAGTGTAGCGCCGCCACTGTATCTGGTTAACTCCATTTGAGATCATCCTTTAAATATGAGCTGCCATACTGCTTTCCAAGACATTGAGTTATAATGTGTCATTAGAAAACTTTTCATCTTTACATCATTTTGTACATTTTTGTTTGGCCAACACACTACAGCGTCTAATACAAGCTTTAGTGGAATCTGCCTAAGGGAAACTAAACCTTTTAATACCAGACCCAGAGATCTGCCGAACCTAATGGTTCAGATCATGGGTACTTTAATGGTCAAATAATTTATATGACTCGGAGATCCCAACACAAGAATCTCATTATTAAAGGGGAACAATTGTGAATTATAACTCATCCTGTGTCAACATTAACTGACCCATTTTCTAATGATGGGTTGGTTGGAGAGGTGACAGACATGCTGGGAATGTGTATTACCCAGTGGTCTCCCAATAGGATCGATAGTCCGTTCACGTGGACCAAGTGTTCTTATGTGATCACATACTTGGATTTTTCACTTATTTAACGGCCGGATGGTACTTTAGCTGGTGCAGATACTTTAATTGGGTGAGAGGCCACTCCCCCAGCCCCACCCAATACCACGCCCAAACAAGTAATTTTGGGGATGGTAAGGCGTCAACATCTGAACAGTAGTTCAGGGCCAATAGAATTTAGAATCTAACAGAGATTCAATGTAGTCCTTATAATTAAAAAATGGTGCTATTTTGCCTCAACCAATTCAGATCTTATTTAACATTTGATTGGTTGGGGCAAAATTAGCACAATATTTAAAGATAAGAACGTTTATTGAATCTCCCTGTAAGCTTTTATTTTGATGTGCGTAGATTTAGGGCCTATTTATAAAAATGTATAATAATCTATTAAAGGAGAAGAACAATTTAAAGGAGAAGTAAACAAATAATTATTAGAATTATTAAAATCATAATATGAAAAAGTTTCTCCCAGAACACCTATACATTGTAAGATTCTTCTCTAGTAAGTTGCATTTAGTATATGTCAGTAATAGATTTTTGTAACTAAGAAGGTTTCTTATGTGTTGCCAGAGTTTTTTCTATACCGATGTCTCCACACAAATATGGATGTCTCTGATGATGGCATCTGGGGCAATACAAAATAGCTATCTGATTTAACTTTTTTTTGCATGTGCTGGGGTGTTTTAGAAGCACAAGCCCATGAGGTCACAGGATCAAACCCATATACATATTACATATTAGTTGTTAGGGTTAAAAGCTTCGCTTTAGCAAGGGTAGTCCACCCTCAAAACTATAATTTAACCCACTACTGGCCCCACTCTGTTGTAGTGTAATAATAAACCTTACCTTACATCCAGCTCCAAATGGTGCCCTGCTATGCCCCTCCAAAGTCCCAAAGACTGGCCACCAGGAGCCTGGCAGAGTCCATATAGGACTGCCTCCTGTTCAGTTTAGCCCCCCCCCTTCCCCCTTCCCTCCATTTTGCTTTCCTCCCCCAGCTACAATCCCCTTGGCCATATAGTAGGGCTTCCTCCCCGGCCCTAACTGCCATAATAGATTTATCAGAAAGTCCCCCAAACTCTACTTACCTTACTCTCTTCCCCGGCGTTTAAGCAGCCGGCAGCCGGTCCTGATTGGCTGCCACTCAGCCCAATCAGGGATGTGGCTGTGGTCTGACCCCTGTTGCCGTTTCAGCTGTGTCACAGACCTAATCAGTGCTGATTACCTGTCTCTTGATTACATTCACCTGTCACAGACCTAATCAGCACTGATTACATGTCTCTTGATTACATTCAGCTGTGTAACATGCCTAATAGCGCTGAAACTGTCTCTTGGTTACATTCAGTGTGTCACAGACCTAATCAGTGCTGATTACCTGTCTCTTGATTACATTCACTGTCACAGACCTAATCAGCATGATTACCTGTCTCTTGATTAACATTCAGCTGTGTCACATGCCTAATCAGCGCTGATTACCTGTCTCTTGATTACATTCACCTGTCACAGACGTAATCAGTGCTGATTACCTGTCTCTTGATTACATTCACTGTCACAGACTAATCAGCGCTGATTACCTGCCCCTTGATTACATTCAGCTGTGTCAAATGCCAAATCAGCACTGATTACTGTCTCTTGATTACATTCAGCTGTGTCACAGACTAATCAGTGCTGATTAACGTCTCTTGATTACATTCACCTGTCACAGACCTAATCAGTGCTGATTACCTGTCTCTTGATTACATTCAGCTGTATCACAGAAACTAATCAGCGCTGATTACCTGTCTCTTGGTATATTCACCTGTCACAGACTAATCAGTGCTGATTACCTGTCTCTTGATTACATTCAGCTGTATCACAGAACTAATCAGCACTGATTACCTGTCTTTGGTTATATTCACCTGTGAGCAGACTTAATCATTGCTGATTACCTTCATCGTTATCCTCTTTTTTAAAGCTTTGCCCAGACTTTTTGAGCAAGAGTCACAAAGCTCAGTACAGAAAGTTCAGTAGGAGAGGTGTGGTATTACCTTGCTAAGGAATTAGTCAAATCTGTCTTGTTGAATTTACAGACTTTTTTTGTGCTTAGACTTTAATGAATGTGCTGCCGGCTGAGTAGCAACTCTTAATTGCATACAGTTGTGTCACTGTCGTCCATATGGAGATGTATAACATCTATTATATAGTGTAATGTTAGATATCTGTATGGAATATTTAATCTATTATAACGGTAATGTTAGATATCCCAATAGGATTGTTAGTCTATTATATTGGCTCAGGATCCAGATACACCCAGTTTTATAAAGTCAATCCCCAAGTTCCAACCTTCCTACACCTCCCCCGTTAGATTCTGTTTAGTAGACATTGAGTCTTCCAGTGTCAGAGGACCTGATTGAAGAGATCTCACTATCTCACTGGGAGGAAGATGTCCGGACGGTTAAAGATCATGGAAGGGCTCCCAGTAGCAGAAGTTATCGCCTCTAATTGGGGGAGAATTCGCACCTTCCAAGCAGACCTGGAGACATACTGATAGCCACCTATCCCCAATCAGGTAAGTACCTACAGATCCTACAGCTCTGGTTTTATGTTAATATGTCAGATGGTTCTTAATGCTGTAACCATGATGTTGTAATGGATTAATAATGGAATAAGGGGATTACATAAAGGAACATCTACTCTTAGGGCTGGGGGGGGGATTCACATTTAATAAAACATATTGGCATTCTAAGGCAATTCAACTTTTAAATTAGGTCAGGCCTATTCAGTATGGTAGCTCCATCTCCTTAGTAAACATGTAAAATATAGACAGAAACAAATATTCTGTGAATGGGGAAAAAACAAACTCTGAAAAATTAGCTCTTTGCCAACAGTATGGCAGCTCTCATATATAATGATTAATCACAAGACACCATAATAATAGAATACACTAGATAGTCTTGTGTGTGATTGGCAGGTACCAAGTGGATCAAGAGATTGTGGATCTTGAATGAATGAAGGAAATGCAGACATTTGCAGTCGATCACCTACACATGAAAGGATTCCCTTTATAGAACTGCTACATCTAATGGAACAGGTGAGTCCCTTTGTTCCGTTCCAATAGCTTATTGTGTACAGAAACATTCCATCTCTGTATATTTAAACATATGGGTGGGAGCTGCCATATTGTTTCCCTTAGACAGTACAGTATAAGGGTATAGCTATTGTGACAGAACATTCCTCTCTGTATATTTAACATTTGGGTGGGAGCTGCCATATTGTTCCCTTAGACAGACAGTATGAGGTATAGCTTATTGTATGTACAGAACATTCCTTCTCGTATATTTATATTTATACATCTGGGTGGGAGCTGCCATATTGTTTCCTTAGACAGTACAGTATGAGGGTATAGCTTACTGTGTGGTACAGACATTCCTTCTCTGATATTTAATTTATCATAGGGTGGGAGCTGCCATATGTGTTCCCTTAGACAGTACAATATGAGGGTATAGTCCTGTGTGTATCAGAACATTCCTTCTCTGTATATTATATTATACATATGGGTGGGAGCTGCCATATGTTTCCTAGACAGTACAATATGAGGGTATAGCTTATGTGTGTGTACAGAACATTTCTTTTGTATATTTATATTTATACATGGGTGGGAGCTGCCATATTGTTTCCCTTAGACAGTACATATGAGGGTATAGCTTATTGTGTGCACAGAACATTCCTTTCTCTGTATATTTATATTTATAACATATGGGTGGGAGCTGCCATTAGTGTTTCCCTTAGACAGTACAGTAGGAGGGTTATAAGCTTATTGTGTGTACAGAACATTCCTTCTCTGTATATTTATATTTATACATCTGGGTGGGAGCTGCCATATTATTTCCCTTAGACAGTACAATATGAGGGTATAGCTTATTGTATGTACAGAACATTCCTTCTCTGTATTTTGTATCCAAACCTCCTTTGTGTTAATACCTGATTTAAGGTTCGTACACACGTGTGATGGCGGGTCCTGACCCGTGACGCATGATTTGTATGGCCGATAATCGTCCCGTGTATGGGCACTTTATTTGCCGAAATGGCTGCTCGTTCAGAGATCCGCTCGGCCGGTTGGGCAATGATCCCCGACCGAACGCCCGTTTCGGGGCGATAAAGTGCCCATACATGGACCAATTATCGCCGGAAATGGACGTTCGTACACATTTTGCTTTGTGGGTCGGACCCGCGATCGCACGTGTGTACGAACCTTAAGGCTCTGTACTGTAGATAACAAAGCTGGATCAAGGGCGGGAGACAGATGAGTAATAGATGATAAAGTTTTGTACAAATCTGTTCAGTATGAGAAAATAATATAATTCATTTCTGTAAAATGAAATCCTTGTAGGACTGGAAGAAGTTATCGCCAGGCCATCCCCGAGAGTTCTAAAGACCCACCTTCCTGTTCACCTTGTACCGCCGTCATTCTGGGAACTCAACTGCAAGGTGGGATGATAAGGTCACATGGAGAAACAGCATAAGAAATAAACCCAAACACGATTAAAGGGGAAGTCTAGACCTTAAATGAAAAATATTGGTAAATCACCCCAAACTGCAATAGTTAGAAAGCGGAAAGTTATAAGCCCAATGGGTCCCATACACACTCCAATCCCGGTCGTACGATATCGCTATATGCCGATATTGTACAATCGTTGGTTCGTTTATGGCCAAGTGTTTTTTTTCTCTATCAGACCAAAGGAAACATTTTTATTGGACCAATAAATTGCACAATATCCAGTTTCCCTTGTTTCTGCTTCCTGGTTCTTCCTTTTAGCAGGTGTCAGTCATGTATATGACAGATGACATCACAGCCAATGACCAAATACTAATCCCCTAGCTGCTTCCCCTGAGCATGCCCAAGCTCATAAGTACATTTCTGAAAGGGGCGTGAACAAATATAGCCAGTACCGCACACTACCCTTTCATTTCCAAGAGGCATCCAGGAGCATAAAAGGCATAAGGGAATGATTCCAGAGGACAAGGTACGATATCCATTCTGTTGGGGTCACAGGTAGATAACTGACAAGTCACCAGTTTTTTGTTTTAAGGGTGAACTTGCCCTTTAATATTTTATTGATTATGCACATGTTTTCAATAACATGGACCCATCATATACCACTCACTGTCCGTCTTTTACAAACTTTCTCTCTCGCTCTAGGTGATTTATGTAGCTCGTAACGCCAGAGACACTATGACCTCATATTACTATTTCGACCACATGGTTCAAATCCATCCTAACCCGGGGACTTTGGATCAGTTCATGCAGAGATTTATGAAGGGTGACGGTAAGATCTGGGGAAATTAAAGGGCATCTTCACTATGCTGAATAACTTTTGGTATAATGTAGGGAATCCCTGCCCACCCCCAGCCTCTATGTTAGATTGTTAAGCCAAACTCTACTTACAGCCCTTTGCTCCTGCGGCACTCTGATCTGGCTCCCTGCAAACAGGACTCGCAGCCGCATTTGTGATTGGCTGAGAGGTCAACGGAGAGTGCCGTGGGAGTGAAAGGGCTGTAAGGAGGTGGGCAGAGGTGTAGCCTACACTACAGCAAACTGGTTTTGTGCTACGTGAAGTGCAGTCAGAGAGGGACATGGAGGGTGGGAGGTAGAGGGGGGGAGGGCTCCCCTGCGCATGTCACACTACCTCTCGGAGGACAGATTAGAGGCAGAAACCTTTCATACAGGAAGACAGCTCCTACTCTTCAGTTTCCTGGACTTTGGACAAGCACTGCAGGAGAACCATAAGGAGCAGAGATGTAAGGTAAGGATTTTTTTAAACTACACAGTGGGGCCAGTAGTGGGTTAAGTTTTAGTCTGGGGGTGGACGTGCCCTTTAACAAGTCAAGATGAACATTTTTGCATTGAAACGATAAAATGATATATAAACATCTGTCCAGATATTGACAAAGATCTAAAATGTAGAATTCATTTCATGGGTCTTCCTTTAGTTTAGTTTTAGTTTTAGAGAGAGGTCACAGTCAGTCCAGCCCGTAGATAATTGTCAGTTTTTGGGCATTGAGAGTTGGAAGATACAGCTGTACAAAAATGATCAAATGTATAGAGGGTCATTTTATTTAGCTTTAGTTATACTAGAAATGTATTTTGATTGTTACACAGATCCTCCTTGCTACTTTCTGTTTCTCCATAGTGGGTTGGGGCTCCTGGTACGATCATGTTAAAGAATTCTGGCAAGTGAAGGATAAACACAATATCCTGTACTTGTTTTATGAAGACATTAAACAGGTGAGATCCGTTTCTTTAACACAGTAGGATTCATTTTCCCAGGCTGGTCTAGTTACAAACCTTGAATAGGGTTAAAGCGCTAATCGTAAAATACACAAATTATTTGTATTTGAAAAGATTAAAACTCATCTTATTTATCCTTGAGAAGCTTATTAAAGGACAATTATACTAACCTTTCCTCTTCTCCTCACCTCTGGGTACAGATCAGCTGGAATACTTACATAAAGTTTCCCTCAACACTCCACCCCCTGTTACTGTCAATGACAGTCCAAGATCTCACCAATGGGAAGACAGGCCTCTTTGCAAAGCAATTCTTCCCATTGGCTACATTGCAGGCAGAATCAGGAAGGGGGCTGGATCGACGAGAGAACCTTCATTTAAGTATTACAGCTGATCTGTAAAGTACCCAGGGATGAGGATTTAGATGTTTAGGTCTTTGCCCTAGGTACTTTTAATGGGTGTAAGGTGAGTATATTTACCCTCTAATAATATCAAGGGACCTTGAGAAAAACTCTGAAGCTTTTCATATAAGCTATTTCATAGGGTAAAGTATCCCAGATACCTTTTTGGATGATCGTAAAATAACAGCAGCATTTTTCGACGTTACTTGCTGTAGATTCCTTGAATGTAACTTAAATCCATTGACCAATCGAACTGTACATTCCATGACAGCTGTCCTTCCTTCCTATTATCCATTTTTCACCTTCAATGTGTAGAATCCCATTCACGAAATCCGCAAGGTGATGAGGTTCTTGGATAAAGACCTCCCTGGGGATGTTATACAGAAGATAATGCACTTGACTTCCTTTGATCAGATGAAAGAAAACCCAATGGCAAATTATTCTACCTTCCCTTCAGATGTAATGGACCAGTCCACGTATAAATTCATGAGAAAAGGTTAGAAGAACAAAGAGGCACCACAACATTTATTGTGTTAAAGGGCATGTTCACCCCTTTAATAGGTACATCACCTCCGAAACCCGGAGTTCATACAGAGGTTTTTTTTTAATCTTTAACCACTAGCAAGTGGCTAGCCAGGACGAATCACTGAGGGGTGGACTTGCCCTTTAAATGTTGCCCTTTAACATAAACCTTGAAAAGCATCTGTGTTCCTTCTACAGGGAAGGTGGGTGATTGGAAAACCCTACTGACAGACCAACAGAATAAGTTGTTTGAAGAGGATTATCAACAGCAGATACAGGGTTCTACATTGAGATTTCGTAATGAGATCTGAGCTCTAGTCAAGGAGAAATGCAAGATACTTTCCCTTTAAAGCTGATATATCTTCTTTCTGTCAATAAATATATTTATATTCTCTGCTATTGTATTGTTTCTGAATTCTCTCCTGCCATGTTAATCTGCCCAGTGGGTGTTGAGGGTGTGTCTTATCTGCTTGGGATGTTAGTGGCGCCATCTGCAGGTTGCACGTACTCCCCCCCTCCCCCCAGTAATCTTACATTTTTTTATGTAAAGGAGTCATTAAAGCAATAAATTAGTTCATGTGTACATGATCTCTCAGTTTGTGTATACATTTGCTATCTTTGTAACAATCCTTATGTACTGATGAAGAACAGACTCCTTTCTAATACACAAACTGGAACATATGTCTCAAGTAAATAACATATGGAGGACATTACCCTATATCACAATTCTTTACATTACACACATTTAATTAGAAACATATCCATCATGTTTCTAGAGATCCAAGGGGTCCATGTCATGTATACCTCCTATAGTCATGCCACGTCTACGCACAGTTTTGTATATTGATTATGTCATTCTATAAAAATACAATTTTAACCTTGGTAAAGTATTATTCTATATCGGCACTGACTATCATTCTGTATACAGAGACATCAGTGATCACAGAGGTAAAGTTGGATATGTAGATTTTTACATATCCAGTTACTGATTGGCTAGTCCACAACCTCCCAAGTGCAAATAATGGGCATCCCATGAGGTCCCACCTACTTTGTTGGGGTTTGTGATTTATTTCCCAGCATTCCAGTATCACATAGTTTGGTCACTGACCATTATGTTCTTTACACATGCTCAGTCCTAAATAGTGCAGATGGTCACACCCACTAGTAGCCTCTAGCCAATCCTTTTACAGGACAAAATAGGCAAGGGAGCATGTGACTGAGATCAAGGGTGTGGCCAGTCACTGCACATACACAGTTATTTCATCCAGTTTACATTTACTTCACTATAATTTACGGGCATGTTTTGCAGGTTTTTTTGTGAGTGTGTGTGTGGGGGTCAGATTCTTGACATTTAGGTTTAGTTCTCCTTTAAATTTGGTTTTGGTTGACAGCCCTGTCGCTGCCGCATCTCACAGGTATGGTTTGTTGTATACACTTAGTTTTATTGTTATATTTGAACTATACATAGCAGTCAACCAGTCAAGGGCTACGTTAGCATTATCTTTGAGCTGCTGGTAGGCTTCTCCCTTCCTCCCCATCAGGTAACACTCCCCTCTTTCCTCTTAGCATAGGGTGATACAAAGTATCTGATTGGAGGCTTCCTCTGTCTCTTCTTGGTAGACACTGAGCATGCCTAAGATCACAGAGCTAGAGGAGGGGGCAGTAACTGCATGGATGTCGATATTAAAATACGAGATACATCATGAAATCTTTAGTTACAGGTGTCTGGTTTTGTTTCAGTAAGTTCAGCTTACTGAAGCAATGTTCAGTTTAGAACATTGTGTTCTAAAAAGTGGTGAGCGAACTTTGCACAGGTTTCCTTTCTAGTACAGCTGGGGATAGATGGAACGTATCCAACAAAGAAAAAGGATCAAACACACTTTATGAAGTGCACAATAAAAATTAACATAGAACAATGTTCCAAGGGACTATACTGCCTCCTTTCTCGCGTGCACCTATGCAAAGGGGCACTGAAAAATTGTATATAGAATATTGGGCTGTTGTACATATTAAAGAGCAACTAGAAACCAAAAATACAATACAAACAAAAAATACCATTCTAGTGCACAAACAATTCTAATTGCATATTGGCTACCTCCTTAAGTACAATTTCCCAGCCCAATTTTTTATATATTATGTGTTACATTGAAATTGTACTCCGCTCAGAGTTAGGTCATTGAGCAAAGTACTTTAAACTAGAGAGTCAGCTTTAAGCATCCAGGCCACACAGGAGAAGCCGTCAGCTCATGTAACCAAAAAGGCAAGTACCAGTAGGTTAGGATCCAGCTATATAAAGCAACCTTGACTTGGTAGCTGAGCTTAAAATAATTTGGCCAACTTATTGAACTAATTGCTTTTATTTATCCAGGGTTTAGCAGGCTGTTTGTAGTAGAACCTTATGGAGGGAGCCAATATGCAATTAGAATTGTTGGTGCACTAGAATTCTATTTTTTATATGCACTGAAACATTGTGTTATATGTGCCATTTTATTACCTGCAGTAATAATACTTAAAGGAATAGTACACTTAGAAAGTAAACTATACCTTTACTGCATTAATGGAAGAACGGGAGGTAAAAGTAGTTATGCCTTACCTAACCCCGTTCTTCAATGACCTCCCGGTCTTCAATCAATACATTAAAGAAATAGTTCACTTTTCGATGTAATAAAAGTTCTTATTGTTAAAAATGGTGCTAATTTTGCCCCAACCAATCAGATGTTATGTACTATTTGAAAGCTAATGCAATTGATCTGGTGTGGCACAGTAACCGATATACTAAGGGACCGTGTGTATACGCTATATATCTAGAGGTGCCTTAAAGGGTATACAACCGTACAAACCTAAATGGGGGCCAAAAGAAAAAAAAAGAAAAAGTCGTTTTTCTGGGGAGCTGTCTTTTGGCCCCCATTTAGGTTTGTACTCTTTGAAAGCTAACATCTGATTGGTTGGGGCAAAATTAGCACCATTTTTAATGATAAGAACTTTTATTGAATCTCCCTGTAAGTGTAGAATGCAGCAATCCCTATCCCAAAAGGTAACAGTCGTCCATAACCAATTAGGGGAATGTTTTAAAAGTGCAGTCAATACTAACCCCTCCTCTTTGTCACTGGTTCAGGCACGCTCAGTGACCTTCAGCCACTGCGTTGTTCTGAAATCAGAGATACAGAATGCTTACAAGTCAATGAAAATGATGGGTTTCTCATATCCAGGAAGCATGCACTGTCATTAGTCATGGCCGTAACATGGCCTGTTGTTTTACTTGGGAACCCTGCCAATAGCGGAAATCTGAGCAATACAAATCTGGATTTTGCTTATTTTGGACTTGCAATGGTAACGTGTGTAATGAACCTTTATAGTGGCGTGCACAGACACAGCTGTTTAAGATTTAAGAGTTCCTTTCTTATCACGAGGTGCAGATCGACTGTTAACCCCTTTACATACATTCCGAGAGATTCAATAAAAGTTCTTATCTTTCTAAACGGTGCTAATTTTGCCCCAACCAATCAGATCTTATTTAATATTTGAAAGCCAACATCTGATTGGTTGGGGCAAAATTAGCACCATTATTAAAGGGTATCTCCACTCATATTTTGAAGATTTGGGAATCCAGTTCTATTGAAGAACGGGAGGTAAAGGAGCTGTGCTTTACCAAATCTTGAAAATACGAGTGGAGATACCCTTTAATGATAAGAACATTTATTGAACCTACCTGATTTAAAAATCACTAGCAACACTCTTCTATATTCTATTTATTGTATATTCTATTTATTTGATATTCTATTTACCTATTGTAGAAATTCACCCTAAAATAATTTTTCCCCAAATAATGTCAGAAACTGCTGCTTTAATAAGGACCCATCTCTTGTCTAAACTATGTCATTCCTAATCAATGACACACAGTGAAATCTTTCAGTACTCTGCAGTTACAGCCCTGACTCAGTGTGATTACTCAGGGAGAGAGTGGGGAACTGTCCTAAAAGGGACGGGTCTCTGTATTGAAAGATTGAACTCAGACAGGTATATCTTAAAGGGTCACTTAGACAACTTTACATTATTTTTCATGTTTAATATAGAGTGCCCCCCAATCCATTACTCACTGCCCTCTTGTAGTGTCTGTGACACTAATAAGTTCTTTACAGCCTCACCATCTCCCCCTCCCTCCCTTTCTCTGCTGATTCTTTTAATTGTTGCAGAAAGTGTGCTTGCAGGCAGCCAAATATCCTAGTAAGAGGTCAGGGGAAGGGCACATATTGTTTTCTGGTTTGAGTGACAGGTCTTTCCCTGTAAATGCTGTGATTTCTCAGAATCTACAACTCGGATTTAAAATCCGAAAACAAGTTTTGGAGTAGCGGGCTCTCGCTTTAAATTTCTGAAAATTCAACTTTGTAGAGAAAAGATAACTTTTAAGTAAGTAATTGCATACAAAGTGACACAGAGACCCTTTTAAGTATACATATGCCAGTTAAAGGGCAACTAAAGCCCCAGAACAACACTGAACCAGAAGACAGACCACCTTGATACAAGACCAGTAATCTGTATCTTACCTCTCATTTTGGTACAGGCGTTGGGAAATTTACCAAAATAACATGGTTTGTTTGGTTCACAGCATTCTAGTATCACACAGTTTGGTCAACGCCCATTATGTTCTGCACATGCTCAGTCCTTAGCTATGGCACAAACTTGTTACAGTTGGTCACACCCATTAACAGTCTAGCCAATCCTTTTACAGGACAGATAAAGCAAGGAAGCATGTGACTGAGGTCAGGAGGTGTGGCCTCACACTGCACCTACACACAGATACTTTATCCATTTCTTAACAGGCTTACATTTACTTATACAATTTACTGAAGTGGGATTTTATAGCTTATTGGTGTTTTTAGGGGGGTTGTTTTCAGTATAAAAAATTGGGTTTAGTTCTCCTTTAAGTATAAAGAAATAGAGATGTACGTTGGTCAGGAAAGTGACATTGCATTTGTTTTTATGCAGAGATAAGAACATGTTGTGATGAACAGATTATTAAAACTAATAAGCAGGTGGACTTATAGACAGGCTGTTTTAGGAATCAATCTGTGGTGTGTCTAATCTATCAGATAATGAATCTGAAGGGGTATTACATCTAAAGATCCCCATGTTATATGTATTGCTTTCTGTAAGTAAACAGCTGCAAAAGAAACCGCTTCCTCCCAACACGCTTAATTGAAACATTCTGGTAAAAGTTATCAAAGCTAGTAAATCTTTATTTACCTACAGAATTGCCAACACTATAAACCATTCACCCACTGTATAGAATCCGATTTACAGCATTCATTGTAAAAAAGAATCCAGCAGCCCAAGTGCTTTACATTCCAATGTCCACATTTTATCATCACCCAACAGGTTTGTGGTTTTGATGCAGATCGTCTGTATTAAAGGGACAGTAACAATGTGTCTTACAAAGCTATTTTTTGTATAAACTTCTTGCACCATAGGTAAGTGGTAGCTGCACACAATCCGTACCTGTAAGCAAGAACACGGAAAAATTCAAATTCAGTCTATGAAAATCTTCAGTCTTCCTAGTGACATCTATCACTTACCATGTGATAATGTACTGCATGTGCTCATTTCTCAAGGTCACCCTTGTCTGTCCTCCAATTGGTCCACCTGGGACAGTACTACCTGTAAGACAAGGAGAATTGTTTATGTTACTAGACAAGGGGGCATTGACAACCATTACTTAAGCTGCTCCTAACCAGGATATCCAGCAGTAGGGGAATGCTGGGAGTTGTAGTTTTGAAAACATCTGCCGGTAGGACACCCCCCTCCCCCCACAATAAACTTTATTAACTATTACAAAAATCAAAAGGACAGATTTCTCTAGGTGTCTTGTTTTTAGTTTTACCTCTATCAGCATCTATGAGTATTGGTTCTGCCCCGGTGACTTGCGCCATGGCATTCAGGTCTTTATAATGCCAATGGTTCTTCGATGGGTCATTATGAGGAACAAAAGGTTTCCGAGTCTCTGTGAGTCTTACTGCTCCTACCAGATCTACTTCTCCGGTAATCTGCAGAAAAAGAAAACATGGACTTGGAACAGTTGAAGGGACAATAGTCTATTTTCTAATTGGTCTGGGAAGCACTATTTTTTTAAATACCGAGAGCCAAGTGAAATTAAAGGCCCAGTAAAAAATTGGCAGAGCATGGGGGTCACTGATTATGAACATGAACAAGTCATCACCCTACCCATGTGTGTATTTAGTTACCTGATTCTGTCAAATGAGCTTAAAAGGGCATGTCCAACCTGAAAATGAAAACGAGCCCCCTTTATCCACTTTTTGCTATACTTCTAACCTAACTTACACAACCCCCATCCCTCACTGGCTGGAAAACACTTCCTCTGCTGCTGTGTAATTTACATGCCGCACAGAAGCATCTTCAGTTATGGCCTTCAGTCATTGGCCGTGACGGCTTTGAGAGAGAGAGACCAAGAATGGTTTGTGTAAGTGGTAAAGGTAAATATAGTAACAATTGGGTTTGGGGGGGCTCCTTATTAAGTGTATACATTTTTATTCGGGAGGGACACGCCCTTTAAGTGTGGCACAACTGATCCCCTTTATAATTCCTTATCTCAAAGGTGTCTATTTCCTAGATTGAGACCATCAAGTCAGATCCAATTCATTATATGTGTGATGCATTCACATTATCGGATTCTTAGAAGCTTTGTGCTATTGTTATTATTGCTAACCTGTCCCTTGGCACGAGTTTCTGGATTGATCTTCTTCTTGGGGACAAACCCTCTATTCACCAGGATTGTGATTCTGCCAGAAATAAAACAAAATACTAATTGAATTAAGGTTAGAAATGTTGTATAAAGTCCAGTGTTCTCCTTTAAGCACAGATAATACTATAGATTATCTCATCTCTTTCCGATATTTCCAACACAGTGGGGACACAAAGAAGACACAGAACTTACATCTTATGGATTTTAAACCCTCACATAATTGTGTCTAAATGAAGAAATCTGGTGCAGAATTCAAAATGTTTTTCGCTATTTAAAGGGGAACTGAGGGCTGCATACAAGGTGCTTTTAGAGCACATTCCTACCTTTAAAGGATCATGCTTCTAGTTGCAGTCTATCCAAAGTTACAGCAGTATAAAGGGTGGATTTACTGCTTAATACTGTGATCTGTGACATCACCAGCTCCACTGCTCTGCCCACTGGGGGGACAAAGCATTATCAGCTGCACCATAAGTCCCATCTCTGAACTTCTACATCATTTTTAAAGCTAGCCACAAGCCTAAAAAGATGTTTTTCTCTCTACCATTACCATGGGTAATGGAACGGCTACAGAATGGTTCCAGGTCTGTAACTAGCTTCAGAAAAGATTTTTTGAGGATGGGGCTTCTTACACAGCATATCATGTGACTGTCACCTGTGAGCGTGTGTGAGCTTGTAAAAGGGATTGGAGAGGAGGTGAAAACCATTTGATAGGCAGAGGTAAGGGGGAGAAGAACATTTCACTGCATAACAGGTTAGTCCTACATCTCTCAGGATTTTTAATTTTCCATTTGAGGGGGTAATCATGCCCTTTAAAGGGCATGTCCACAATAATAAAATATATAATGTAGGGCACCCATGCCCACCCCCAACCAGAATGTTAAAGAAAGATTTAGAATGTTACTTACAGCCCCTTGATTCTCTGGTGTACTGATGCTGGAACTTGCAAGCATGGGCAGGACCAGCAGCCGTGTCTGCGAGAGATTGGCTGAGAGGAAGCCAATCATAGACGCCGCTGCCGTCAATGGAGAACACCGCGGGAAAAAAGGGCTGTAAGCATCATTCTAGGTCTTTTTTTAACAAAATGTGTGGGTATGTGTCTGATGAAGGTGCATGGGCACCGAAACGTTACGTGGTGTTTTTGAAGAACCAATAAACACCTGTTGCATCAAGTCAGTTGTGCACAATTTTCTTCGTTTGATGTATGACATGGGGGTGGTGCCCTACACAATAAAGGAAAAGGAATTAATGCTAAGTGGATAGCCAGCCATGGATGGATCTGGATGGTGGGAGGGATGGGGTGGGGGAGTGCTCCCCCGTGCATGCCAGAATACCTCCAGGAGGCAACACAGGAGAAAGAGACCTATTTTCAGGAAGACAGTTACTATTCTTCAGTTTCCTGGACTTTGGACAAGCACTGCAGGAGAACCATCAGGAGTAGAGATGTAAGGTAAGGATTTTTTAAACTACACAGTGGGGCCAGTAGTGGGTTAAATTTTAGTTTGGTGGTGGACATGGCCTTATAATCAAGATATAGTTCTTGCAATAGGACAAACATTGCTTGGGGGAATAGAATAGTAAGTGCAGATAAGCAAATATAATCTCAGGCTGTAATGTGAGTAATTGGTGAAGGCAGTGTCTTACCCAAGATCAGTGCAATAAAAGGGGGTTATGACATTGGCCCCACTCTGGGTGTTTGATGATATCTGTCCAGCTTCCCGAGCTTCCCTTTCAGGATCTACCAAGGTGCGAGGCAAAACGTACAGTTCCTTAGAATGGTCGAACTGACCTCTGACCTTCACAGGGCAGTACTCTAATGTTCTAAGCTCCATCGGGCTGCAGGGAATGTAGAGTAATAGAGACAGTCAACAGATATATTGCAGATATATATATATATAACAGATATATATAGAACTCATGAAATAGACACAGTATGTGTGCGTGTGTGTGTTTGAATGAGTTTACCGAGTCAGATGGTGTTTTGTGACACACATGCCCGCTGTGCTTTGGTATCAAGCGTGGCCAAGATGTGCTTATTGAGCAGACATGGTCAATCACATACACCTCAACCTGCCCCAAATGTCACCAGACAGAGGCGGACTTCATTCATCTCATATGGGAATGCCCCGAAGTATTTAAATTATAAAATGAAAAAGTAAATGTCCCTCACTTTCTAACGGACCGGACGCTGCTTCTTATCCGGCCCACACCCTCAATATATTTGTTCGATTTGATGGAGGAGGATAAATGTTCTAGTGGCGAATACAATTCATACAATCCGCACTGTTTTACGCATGGAAAACCATTACTCTATGATGGCTGGAATTCCCTAACACGCTATATTAACTAAAGGAAACCTTCACCAAATAATCATACTAGGTCATCATTTCCCCAACTGATTGTAATGTGATATCGGCCTCTGGCATGGACCCAGGTGGGTGAGCACTGAACCAGCATCCATACTATAAATATTCATAAGCAGGTAATCAAAAATGAACAGCCACATGCCTACATTTATAATGTAAATAGTTTATTTAGTATAAATGAAACCTGTTAAAACACAACCATGCAACTTTCATACCTGTATTTATGTCAAAAGTACAATTAACTAACCATGTATGTACCATATATTATTATTGCGGATTTATATAGCGCCAACATATTATGCATTTCAATGCGTCTGTATTGCAGCTAATGGGCTAACTGGCCCACAGGAAATGACAGGGACAGTCAGACTGGGTAACTGTGCCACAGGAAATGACAGGGACAGTCAGACTGGGTAACTGTGCCACAGGAAATGACAGGGACAGTCTCCTGCCTTTTATTCAATTCTCTCAAACTAGAGCCCTATTGCTAGCCAGGAAGATACATGCTGATGTGTAACACCCATCTAAAGATTCTGCATCTGGTGACCCCATCTGGAGACCCCTAATAAAACACCAACTTGGCACTACACATGGTTCAACAAGGCCTAGGCAAATAGAGAACCAAATGACTCATGTCTGTGTGTCCTGTTTAAAACAATATGGGGTAGAAGCTAAAAGCAGTTCATTTCTTGCAAGAAAATGCCAAGTACAATGTGCAGGAAGAAACGAAAGAGACTGTAGGATATCCCTTACTCAACTGGCAGTGGAATTGGTTTAGCAGTAACTCGAGTTTCCAGTTCCTGTATCAGTTTTAGCTTCCATCTGCGCCTCTGAACCTGAAAAACAAGAAATTGAATAAAACAGGAAGTTTATTTCCTAGATGGATCTTTGGCTGCTGTAAACCTAAAGATTTAGTTTGGGAGGTGGAAATACCCTTTCATAACCCAAATGCAACTAGTAAGTTGCCGATCAAGGGGAACTGTGGTCTCAATACGACAGAAAATAAATGTTTTATACCTTTTAAACAAGCCTAGGATGAGGTCTCTAGCTGCTTTGAATCTTAATATAGGCTTGTAAAGTTACACTTCCTGGTGCACTGTCTTTCTGAGCACATTCTGATGTGTAATAAGCCTTACCACCACGAAAAATGTATATTTTAAAAAGCTAGTTACAGCACTGAAAATACCTGCCAGGTTCCCAAGCTAAACGTTGCCACTGGGATTAGCAGGAGAATCCATTTGAGAATCGAGTCTTCACTGGATTCCGTTGTACTGGATACTGAACTGTAACATCTTCCTGTAATGAAGTGGAGATCTAAAAAAAAACAAGAAAGTGTGTAATTGTTACTAACAAAGTAAGGAAATCTGAAAAGAAAATGCAATTTTGACCTACTGTAATATACCATGACCTATCGGAACACAAACCGTGAGGTATAACTTTGGTTAAAAAAAAAAAAGAATTTTGATTCCATCCAAATAGTACAGAAATACCTTGTGATCTTGTACCTAACCTTGTTGTGTTCTGTTACGTTTTTATTTTAAATGTCCTCTATGTCTAGTTATTTTTTTTAGTAATCCTAGTCCTAATTAGAGTTTTTACAAAGGAATTAATGTTTTTCTCTAATTGTAGATTTACTTCCACATATTTTTACTTACTTTTTGGTAATACCTTTGGACTGCAACATTTTGTCCATACACAGGCAGGTGTGGTATGAGATAGTCTGATTGGGTTGCTTAGTATCTGTAACAAAAAATACACCTTAGTATCATAATATCAAGGGTCTGCTGCCCACAATAATAATGCAGAATAAAAGATGAAATAAACATCCCAAACTCAGTTTTACCTTTACAGCTATTTAAACGGCAGTGATATTGTCTGCCTCATACTTAAAGGAGCCACATCATGCTGATGTTGAACTGGGTTGGATTGTGCATACAAATAAGTACACCCCCTCCTACCCCCTTTATGCCAGGACATGTGTAACACTAGCTGCAATGGGGATGCATGATTTTGCTCTATTACCGGGGATGGAAGTAATAGAGTGACTACACCTGTTTAGCGGGAGCGTCCATCCAATGAATTAACCTGGTGCTGCAGAAATGCCTGCAATAGTACCATCTCCTCCACGGTCAAACAATTAAACACCAAGGAACTGTTACTGGGATGCACAACCTCTGTTCCAAATATATTCAATGGCTATTGTCAAGTATAGTGCTGTTCGGAAGTACAGCTAAAAGTATCAAGGCTACATGGCAACATTTTATATCTTTAGAATGTTAATACTTGCACCGTACTGACGATTTTATGAAGGGCTAGAAAGAAAGCACAGACTGCAACACTGACTTGGAATAGTAAAAATAAAACCCGCCTTTATTTAATCAATATTTAAACCAAAGAGTAAAAAGAGATCAACCCATGCAGGTTACATAAAACATGGTTATAAATATCAGTCTAGGTCAGCGAATATCACAGCCAAAGGGCGTCGTGAATGGTTTGTACATTGTATACCAGTGTTTCTCAATCTTTTTTTCTTTATGGAACCCTTGAAAAAATGTAAATATCTCAGGGAACCCTTACATAAAAATATTCTTATTTATATTTATTTATCTCTCAGACATCAATACACCAAACAAATAATTCCTACAAATATAGAACATTGATAAATGTATCTGTATTCATTACAATGGTGGATCCATACAGTTTCTGTCAATCTCTTGAGGACCCCCAGTTGAGAATCGCTGCTGTATACTATGATGCAGGGTGATTCTAGGTCAGCTGAAGGATTGTAAATATGCATCATTTTAAATGTTTTTAATCTAAGTCCCTGAAATATGGATCAAATAAAGGACGGTTTTATTTTTATTTTCCAAGTCAGTGTTGCAGTCTGTGCTTTCTTTTTATCCCTTCATGTGCACCACTCTTTCATTGGTGTAGCCACGCACTATAGTGCGGTGCAGAAAGGGAATACCAAATTACTTAAAACGCTAAGTCCAAAAGCATAGACACTCTTGGTAAGAAAGTTCCCATATACACTGCAGCCAGCTAGTAACACCACCTTAATATAATCAAAATGATTTCAACCTTTATTAATTGTACCTGCTAGAAGCTAGAAAGTTCACTGAGCATGTGCAACTGTGTCTCTGTAAGGAGAGAGCAGATTTCCACACAAAGTGGTGACACAGTATTTGTTGTTATTTACATTTAACATGTTCATTTTAGAAAATATAAAGCTTTCTGCCTTAGTTCTCCTTTAAACCATAAGTGATTTCACTTATAGAATGAACACACATGGCAGCCTTGACCCCCCTTTCCTTTACCTGAGTGGGCAGGACCAGCAGCTTTCTAATCTGAACAGCCCCAATCATCACCCTGATCCCGGGCAGCGCCATGAAGACCTGGGGAAATGTCAAACACCTTCATCCGCACGCGACTTCCTGTTTACATCCATCACTTCCGGATTCCCAGCAGCCACTTCCTCTGATGCCATGAGATCTCCTCTCTATGATCAAGTCGGCTAACTAACCCCGTCTCTATGGTAACCATCCTTTCCGCCGCTGCACGTGGGCTGGATGGAGCAGCTGCCTGAGGAAGTTCGGGGTTTCTTACAGCAATACCCCAACCTGCAACTCATCCCTGGGAATAAGGTGGGTACATGGGTGGGGTCCTGGCACTAAATGGGAACAATTCTGACCCCCCATAGACACGTCATAGACCCCCCATAGACACTTCATAGACACTCTATAGACCCACCCATAGACACTCTATAGACCCCCCATAGACCACCCCATAGACACTCCATAGACCCCCCCATAGACACTCCATAGACCCCCCATAGACACTCCATAGACCCCCCCATAGACACTCCATTAGACCCCCAAATAGACAATTTACCCATCCCATAAACACTCCATAGACCCCCCCATGACCTCATAGGACCCCCATAGACCCACTCCATAGACCCCCCCCCCCATAGGACCACACCCCCCCCCCCCATATAGACAACTCCCCATAGCCAACTGCCATCAGACCCCCCCCATAGACACTCCATAGCCCTCCCCCATAGACACCTCCCATAGCCTCCATATCCCATAGACACTCCATAGCCCTCCCCATAGACACTCCATAGACCTCCCCATAGACAGCCATAGACCTCCCCATAGACACTCCCATAGAACCTCCCATAGAACTCCATAGACCTCCCCATAGACACTCCATAGACCTCCCCATAGACACTCCATAGACCTCCCCATAGACACTCCATAGACCCCCCATAGACATCCAAGACCTCCCCATAGACACTCCATAGACCTCCCCATAGACACTCCATAGACCCCCCCCATAGACACTCCATAGACCTCCCCATAGACCCATAGACACTCCATAGCCCTCCCATAGACACTCCATAGACCTCCCCATAGACACTCCATAGACCTCCCCATAGACTCCTCCATAGACACTCCATAGACCTCCCCATAGACACTCCATAGACCTCCCCATAGAACACTCCATAGACCTCCCCTAGACACTCCATAGACCTCCCCATAGACACTCCATAGACCTCCCCATAGACATCCATAGACCTCCCCATAGACACTCCATAGACCTCCCCATAGACACTCCATAGACCTCCCCATAGACACTCCATAGACCTCCCCATAGACACTCATAGACCTCCCCAATAGACCACCCCATAGACCACTCCATAGACCACCCCATAGAACTACATAGAACCTCCATAAACCCCCCCATGCTCTCAAAGACACTCAAGACCCCCACATAGATCCCCATAACAACTCCATAGTCCCCATCCATACTTCCATGACAGTTTCCCACATCCCCCATAGACACCCCCCTTAGACCCCATAAACACTCCATAGACACCCCCATACTTTCCATTGACACCCCCATAGACACTCCACAACCCCCCATACTCCATAGACACCCCAATACTCTCCATAAACCCCCCATAGGACAACTACATAGACACTCCCACAACAACACCCCCCATGCTCTCCATAGACTTCCATATAGACCCCCATAAACACTCCATAGTCACCCCCCCATAGACCCCATAAACTCTGCATAGTCACCCATAAACACTCCATAGTCACACACCCCCATAGACACTTTATAGACACTCCATATACCCCCCCAAGACCCTCCATAGACCCACCATAGACACTCCATAGACCCCCCATAGACACTCCATAGACCCCCCATAGACACTCCATAGACCCCCCCCATAGACACTCCATAGAACCCCCCATAGACACTCCAGAGACCCCCCATAGACTCTGTAGACCCCCCATAGACACTCCATAGACCCCCCCCCATAGACACTCCATAGACCCCCCCCATAGACACTCCATAGACCCCCCCCATAACCTCCATAGACCCCCCCCCATGCACTCCCCATAGACACCCCCCCCATAGACACTCCATAGACCCCCCCCATAGACACTCCATAGACCCCCCCATAGCACTCATAGACCCCCATAGACCTCCATAAGACCCCTAGCCTCCTAGACCCCATAGCACTCCATAGACCCCCCATAGACACTCCATAGACCCCCCATAGACCCACTCCATAGACCCCCCCCATAGACACCCCCCATAGACACTCCCATGCTCCCCATAAACACTCCATAGTCACCCCCCATACTCTCCATAGACACAGCTTCCATGACCTGGATGAATGAATATTACAGATATACCGTGACCTGATGAATGAATATTACAATATACCGTGACCTGGATGGATGAATATTACAGATATACCGTGAACCTGGATGAATGAATATTACAGATATTACCGTGACCTGGATGAATGAATATTACAGATATACCATGACCTGGATGAATGAATATTACAGATTACCAGTGACCTGGATGGATGAATATTACAGATATACCATGACCTGGATGAATGAATTTATTACAGATATACCGTGACATGGATGAATGATATTACAAGATATACCGTGACCTGGATGGATGAATATTACAGATATAACAGTTGACCTGGATGAATGAATATTACAGATATACCGTGACCTGGATGGATGAATATTACAGATATACCGTGGCCTGGATGGATGAATATTACAGATATACCGTGGCCTGGATGGATGAATATTATAATAATTTGGCCACATGGGACTGGTTACAATCAAAAGTTTGACCACAGTGAATGGTAAAATCAAGTTTGCCCATTACGGTACGTACCTGAAGTCCAGCTATTTTCCTTTAATTACTTCTCTTTCGGGCCGCGGAGGTTGTTCCGCCTGTGCCCCAGGATTCTTCCACAGTCCTCACGACTTTCCGGCCGGGCAGTGTCACTGACAGGTCTTGTTAGAGGAATTTCCGGTCTTTGCCCGGACGTTATATACAGGGACAATGCCGGAACAAAGTAGGGGTGCCGGGACACCGGGAAAAGCACCCAAAACTGGAAAAAATCGGGATGGTTGTGAGCATCAACACAATGAAAGCAGCAGTATGCTTTGGAACTTGGAAGGGGGCACTGGGGGGCACTGCATCTGTCAACTGGGCACTGCCCCATTGTGCCCCAGTGTAGCGCCGCCACTGTATCTGGTTACTCCATTTGAGATCATCCCTTTAAATATGAGCTGCCATACTGCTTTCCAAGACATTGAGTTATAATGTTGTCATTAGAAAACTTTTCATCTTACATCATTTTGTACATTTTTGTTGGCCAACACACTACAGCGTCTAAATCAAGCTTTAGTGGAATCTGCCTTAAAGGGAAACTAAACCTTTTAATACCAGACCCAGAGATCTGCCAACCTAATGGTTCAGATCATGGGTAATTTAATGTCAAATAATTTATTGACTCGGAGATCCCAACACAAGAATCTCATTTATTAAAGGGGAACAATTGTGAATTATAACTCATCCGTGTCAACATTAACTGACCCATTTCTAATGATGGGTTGGTTTGGAGAGGTGACAGACTGCTGGAAATGTGTATTACCCAGTGGTTCTCCCAATAGGATCGATAGTCCGTTCACGTGGACCAAGTGTTCTTATGTGATCACATACTTGGATTTTTACACTTATTTAACTGGCCCGGATGGTACTTTAAGCCTGGTGCAGATACTTTATATTGGGTGAGAGGCCACTCCCCCAGCCCCACCCAATACCACGCCCCAAACAGTAATTTTGGGGATGGTAAGGCGTCAACATCTGAACAGTAGTTCAGGGCCAATAGAATTTAGAATCTAACAGAGATTCAATGTAGTCCTATTAATTAAAAAAATGGTGCTAATTTTGCTCAACCAATCAGATCTTATTAACATTTGATTGGTTGGGGCAAAATTAGCACAATATTTAAAGATAAGAACGTTTATTGAATCTCCCTGTAAGCTTTTATTTTGATGGTGCAGATTTAGGGCCTATTTATAAAAATGTATAATATCTATTTAAAGGAGAAGTAAACAATTTAAAGGAGAAGTAAACAAATAATTATTAGAATTATTTAAAATCATAATATGAAAAGTTTCTCCCCAGAACACCATACATTGTAAGATTCTTCTTAGTAAGTTGCATTTAGTATATTTCAGTAATAGATTTTGTAACTAAGAAGGTTTCTATGTTGTGCCAGAGTTTTTTCTATACCGATGTCTCCACACCAATATGGATGTCTCTGATGTGGCCTACTTGGGGCAATACAAATAGCTATCTGATTAACTTTTTTTTGCATGTGCTGGGGTGTTTTAGAAGCACACAGCCCATGAGGTCACAGGATCAAACCCATATACATTACATATAGTATGTCTGTTAGGGTTAAAAGCTTCGCTTTTAGCAAGGAGTGTCCACCCCTCAAACTATAATTTAACCCACACTATGGCCCCACTCTGTAGTGTAATAAAACCTTACCTTACATCCCAGCTCCAAATGGCTGCCCTGCTATGCCCCTCCAAGTCCCAAAGACTGGCCACCAGGAGCCTGGCAGAGTCCATATAGGACTCTGCCTCCTGTCTCAGTTCAGCCCCCCCCCTTCCTCCCTTCCCTCCATTTTGCTTTCCCTCCCCCAGCTACAATCCCTCCTGGCCATATAGTAGGGCTTCCTCCCCGGCCCTAATGCCAATAGATTTATCAGAAAGTCCCAAACTCTACTTACCTTACCTCTCTTCCCCGGCGTTCTAAGCAGCCGGCAGCCGCGTCCGTGATTGGCTGCCACTCAGCCAATCAGGGATGTGGCTGCTGGTCTGACCCCCTGCTTGCCGTTTCAGCTGTGTCACAGACATAATCAGTGCTGATTACCTGTTCTCTGATTACATTCACCTGTCACAGACCTAATCAGCACTGATTACATGTCTCTTGATTACATTCAGCTGTGTAACATGCCTAATCAGCGCGTGATATGTCTCTTGGTTACATTCAGCTGTGTCACAGACCTAATCAGTGCTGATTACCGTCTCTTGATTACATTCACCTGTCACAGACCTAATCAGCATGATTACCTGTCTCTTGATTACTTCAGCTGTGTCACATGCCTAATCAGCGCTGATTACCTGTCTCTTGATTACATTCACCTGTCACAGACGTAATCAGTGCTGATTACCTGTCTCTTGATTACATTCACCTGTCACAGACCTAATCAGCGCGATTACCTGCCCCTTGATACATTCAGCTGTGTCAAATGCCAACAGCACTGATTACCGTCTCTTGATTACATTCAGCTGTGTCACAGACCTAATCAGTGCTGATTACTGTCTCTTGTTACATTCACCGTCACAGACCTAATCAGTGCTGATTACCTGTCTCTTATTATTCAGCTGTATCACAGAACTAATCAGCGCTGATTACCTGTCTTGGTTATATCACCGTCACAGACCTAATCAGTGCTGATTACCGTCTCTTGATTACATTCAGCTGTATCACAAACTAATCAGCACTGATTACTGTCTCTTGGATTATCACCTGTGAGCAGACTTAATCATTGCTGATTACCTTCATCGTTATCCTCTTTTTTAAAGCTTGCCCAGACTTTTGAGCAGAGTCAACAAGCTCAGTACAGAAAGTTCAGTAGGAGAGGTGTGGTATTACCTTGCTAAGGAATTAGTCAAATCTGTCTTGTTGAATTTACAGACTTTTTTGTGCTTAGACTTTAATGAATGTGCTGCGGCTGAGTAGCAATCTCTTAATTGCATACAGTTGTGTCACTGTCGTCCATATGGAAGATGTATACACATCTATTATATAGTGTAATGTTAGATATCTGTATGGAATATTTAATTATTATACACGGTAATGTTAGATATCCCAATAGGATTGTTAGTCTATTATATATTGGCTCAGGATCCAGATACCCCAGTTTTATAAAGTCAATCCCAAGTTCCAAACTTCCTACACTCCCTGTTAGATTCTGTTTAGTAAGAACATTGAGTCTTCCAGTGTCAGTAGGACCTGATTGAAGAGATCTCACTATCCACTGGGAGGAAAGATGTCCGGACGGTTAAAGATCATGGAAGGGCTCCAGTAGCAGAAGTTATCGCCTCTAATTGGGGAGAAATTCGCACCTTCAAGCCAGACCTGGAGACATACTGAAGCCACCTATCCCAAATCAGGTAAGTACCTAGATCCTACAGCTCTGGTTTTAATGTTAATATGTCCAGATGTTCTTAATGCTGTAACCATGATGTTTAATGGATTAATAATGGAATAAGGGAGTAAATAAATGGAACATCTACTCTTAGGGCTGGGGGGGGGGATTCACATTTAATAAACATATTGGCATTCTAAGGCAATTCAACTTTTAAATTTAGGTCAGGCCTATTCAGTATGGTAGCTCCATCTCCTTAGTAAACATGTAAATATAGACAGAAACAAAATATTCTGTGAATGGGAAAAAACAAACTCTGAAAAATTAGCTCTTTGCCAACAGTATGGAGCTCTCATATATAATGATTAATCACAAGACACCATAATTAATAGAATACACTAGATATGTCTCTGTGTGTGATTGGCAGGTACCACGTGGATCCAAGAGATTGTGGATCTTGTAATGAATGAAGGAAATGCAGACATTTGCAGTCGATCACCTACACATGAAAGGATTCCCTTTATAGAACTGCACATCTAATGGAACCAGGTGAGTTCCTTTGTTCGTTCCAATAGCTTATTGTGTACAGAAAATTCCATCTCTGTATATTTAACATATGGGTGGGAGCTGCCATATTGTTTCCCTTAGACAGTACAGTATAAGGGTATAGCTTATTGTGTACAGAACATTCCCATCTTGTATATTTAAACATATGGGTGGAGCGCCATATGTTTCCTTAGACAGTACAGTATGAGGTATAGCTTATGTATGTACAGAACATTCCTTCTCTGTATATTTATATTTATACATCTGGGTGGGAGCTGCCATATTGTTTCCCTTAGACAGACAGTATGAGGGTAAGCTTACTGTGTGTACAGAACATTCCTTTCTCTGTTATTTATATTTATACATATGGGTGGGAGCGGCCAATAGCTGCCATATTGTTTCCCTTAGACAGTACAATATGAGGGTATAGCTCATTGTGTGTACAGAACATTCCTTCTCTGTATATTTATATTTATACATATGGGTGGGAGCTGCCATATTGTTTCCCTTAGACAGTACAATATGAGGGTATAGCTTATTGTGTGTACAGAACATTCCTTCTCTGTATATTTCACGACCTATCAGCGCTGATTACCTGCCCCTTGATGTACATTCAGCTGTGTCAAATGCCAAATCAGCACTGATTACCTGTCTCTTGATTACATTCAGCTGTGTCACAGACCTAATCAGTGCTGATTACTGTCTCTTGTTACATTCACCGTCACAGACCTAATCAGTGCTGATTACCTGTCTCTTATTAAATTCAGCTGTATCACAGAACTAATCAGCGCTGATTACCTGTCTTGGTTAATCACCTGTCACAGACCTAATCAGTGCTGATTACCTGTCTCTTGATTACATTCAGCTGTATCACAAACTAATCAGCACTGATTACTGTCTCTTGGATATATCACCTGTGAGCAGACTTAATCATTGCTGATTACCTTCATCGTTATCCTCTTTTTTTAAAGCTTGCCCAGATTTTTGGAGCAGAGTCACACAAGCTCAGTACAGAAAGTTCAGTAGGAGAGGTGTGGTATTACCTTGCTAAGGAATTAGTCAAATCTGTCTTGTTGAATTTACAGACTTTTTTGTGCTTAGACTTTAATGAATGTGCTGCCGGCTGAGTAGCAATCTCTTAATTGCATACAGTTGTGTCACTGTCGTCCATATGGAAGATGTATACACATCTATTATATAGTGTAATGTTAGATATCTGTATGGAATATTTAATTATTATACACGGTAATGTTAGATATCCCAATAGGATTGTTAGTCTATTATATATTGGCTCAGGATCCAGATACCCCAGTTTTATAAAGTCAATCCCAAGTTCCAAACTCCTACACTCCCTGTTAGATTCTGTTTAGTAAGAACATTGAGTCTTCCAGTGTCAGTAGGACCTGATTGAAGAGATCCACTATCCACTGGGAGGAAAGATGTCCGGACGGTTAAAGATCATGGAAGGGCTCCAGTAGCAGAAGTTATCGCCTCTAATTGGGGAGAAATTCGCACCTTCAAGCCAGACCTGGAGACATACTGAAGCCACCTATCCCAAATCAGGTAAGTACCTAGATCCTACAGCTCTGGTTTTAATGTTAATATGTCCAGATGTTCTTAATGCTGTAACCATGATGTTGTAATGGATTAATAATGGAATAAGGGATACAATAAATGGAACATCTACTCTTAGGGCTGGGGGGGGGGATTCACATTTAATAAACATATTGGCATTCTAAGGCAATTCAACTTTTAAATTTAGGTCAGGCCTATTCAGTATGGTAGCTCCATCTCCTTAGTAAACATGTAAATATAGACAGAAACAAAAATTCTGTGAATGGGAAAAAACAAACTCTGAAAAATTAGCTCTTTGCCAACAGTATGGAGCTCTATATATAATGATTAATCACAAGACACCATAATAATAGAATACACTAGATATGTCTCTGTGTGTGATTGGCAGGTACCACGTGGATCCAAGAGATTGTGGATCTTGTAATGAATGAAGGAAATGCAGACATTTGCAGTCGATCACCTACACATGAAAGGATTCCCTTTATAGAACTGCACATCTAATGGAACCAGGTGAGTCCTTTGTTCCGTTCCAATAGCTTATTGTGTACA
This sequence comes from Hymenochirus boettgeri, assembly GCA_019447015.1. Classification (NCBI taxonomy): domain Eukaryota; kingdom Metazoa; phylum Chordata; class Amphibia; order Anura; family Pipidae; genus Hymenochirus; species Hymenochirus boettgeri. The sequence goes on from CM033476.1 coordinate 121,821,634, forward strand.
GAAACATTCCATCTCTGTATATTTATACATATGGGTGGGAGCTGCCATATTGTTTCCCTTAGACAGTACAGTATAAGGGTATAGCTTATTGTGTACAGAACATTCCATCTTGTATATTTAAACATATGGGTGGAGCGCCATATGTTTCCTTAGACAGTACAGTATGAGGTATAGCTTATGTATGTACAGAACATTCCTTCTCTGTATATTTATATTTATACATCTGGGTGGGAGCTGCCATATTGTTTCCCTTAGACAGACAGTATGAGGGTAAGCTTACTGTGTGTACAGAACATTCCTTCTCTGTTATTTATATTATATACATATGGGTGGGAGCGCCATATTGTTTCCCTTAGACAGTACAATATGAGGGTATAGCTCATTGTGTGTACAGAACATTCCTTCTCTGTATATTATTTATACATATGGGTGGGAGCTGCATATATGTTTCCCTTAGACAGTACAATATGAGGGTATAGCTTATTGTGTGTACAGAACATTCCTTCTCTGTATATTTATATTTATACCTATGGGTGGGAGCTGCCATATTGTTTCCCTTAGACAGTACAATATGGGGTATAGCTTATTGTGTGCACAGAACATTCCTTCTCTGTATATTTATATTTATACATATGGGTGGGAGCTGCCATATTGTTTCCCTTAGACAGTACAGTAGGAGGGTATAGCTTATTGTGTGTACAGAACATTCCTTCTCTGTATATTTATATTTATACATCTGGGTGGGAGCTGCCATATTATTTCCTTAGACAGTTACAATATGAGGGTATAGCTATTGTATGTACAGAACATTTTCTCTGTATTTTGTATCCAAACCTCCTTTGTGTTAATACCTGATTTAAGGTTCGTACACACGTGTGATGGCGGGTCCTGACCGTGACGCATGATTTGTATGGCGATAATGTCCGTGTATGGGCACTTTATTTGCCGAAATGGCTGCTCGTCCGAGATCCGCTCGGCCGGTTGGGCAATGATCCCCGACCGAACGCCCGTTTCGGGCGATAAAGTGCCCATACATGGACCAATTATCGCCGGAATGGACGTTCGACACATTTTGCTTTGTGGGTCGGAACCGCGATCGCACGGTGTACGAACCTTAAGGCTCTGTACTGTAGATACAAAGCTGGATCAAGGGCGGGGACAGATGAGTAATAGATGATAAAGTTTTGTACAAATCTGTTCAGTATGAGAAAATAATATAATTCATTTCTGTAAAATGAAATCCTTGTAGGACTGGAAGAAGTTATCGCCAGGCCATCCCCGAGAGTTCTAAAGACCCACCTTCCTGTTCACCTGTTACCGCCGTCATCTGGGAACTCAACTGCAAGGTGGGATGATAAGGTCACCTGGAGAAACAGCATAGAAATAAACCCAAACACGATTTAAAGGGAAGTCTAGACCTAAATGAAAAATATTGGTAAATCACCCCAAAAGCAATAGTTAGAAAGCGGAAAGTTATAAGCCCAATGGGTCCCATAAACACTCCAATCCCGGTCGTACGATATCGGTATATGCCGATATTGTACAATCGTTGGTTCGTTTATGGCCAAGTGTTTTTTTTCTCATCAGACCAAAGGAAACATTTTTATTGGACCAATAAATTGCACAATATCCAGTTTCCCTGTTTCTGCTTCCTGGTTCTTCCTTTTAGCAGGTGTCAGTCATGTATATGACAATGACATCACAGCCAAGACCAAATACTAATCACCCTAGCTGCTTCCCCTGAGCATGCCAAGCTCATAAGTACATTTCTGAAAGGGGCGGGAACAAATATAGCCAGTACCGACCACTACCCTTTCATTTCCAAGAGGCATCCAGGAGCATAAAAGGCATAAGGGAATGATTCCAGAGGACAAGGTACGATATCCATTCTGTTGGGGTCACACAGTAAAACTGACAAGTCACCAGTTTTTTGTTTTAAGGGTGAACTGCCCTTTAATATTTATTGATTATGCACATGTTTTCAATAACATGGACCCATCATATACCAACTCACTGTCCGTCTTTTACAAACTTTCTCTCTCGCTCTAGGTGATTTATGTAGCTCGTAACGCAGAGACCTATGACCTCATATTACTATTTCGACCACAGGTTCAATCATCCTAACCCGGGGACTTTGGATCAGTTCATGCAGAGATTTATGAAGGGTGACGGTAAGATCTGGGGAAATTAAAGGGCATCTTCACTATGCTGAATAACTTTTGGTATAATGTAGGGAATCCCTGCCCACCCCAGCCTCATGTTAGATTGTTTAGCCAAACTCTACTTACAGCCCTTGCTCTGCGGCACTCTGATCTGGCTCCCTGCAAAAGGACTCGCAGCCGCATTGTGATTGGCGTGAGAGGTCACGGAGAGTGCCGTGGGAGTGAAAGGGCTGTAAGGAGGTGGGCAGAGGTGTAGCCTACACTACAGCAAACTGGTTTTGTGCTACGGGAAGTGCAGTCAGGAGAGGACCTGGAGGGTGGGAGGGTAGAGGGGGGGAGGGTCCCCGCGCATGTCACACTACCTCTCGGAGGACAGATTAGAGGCAGAAACCTTTCATACAGGAAGACAGCTCCTACTCTTCAGTTTCTGGACTTTGGACAAGCACTGCAGAGAACCATAAGGAGCAGAGATGTAAGGTAAGGATTTTTTTAAAACACAGTGGGGGCCAGTAGTGGGTTAAGTTTTAGTCTGGGGTGGAGTGCCCTTTAACAAGTCAAGATGAACATTTTGCATTGAAACGATAAAATGATATATAAACATCTGTCCAGATATTGACAAAGATCTAAAATGTAGAATTCATTTCATGGGTCTTCCTTTAGTTTAGTTTTAGTTTGAGAGAGGTCACAGTCAGTCCAGCCCGTAGATAATTGTCAGTTTTTGGGCATTGAGAGTTGGAAGATACAGCTGTACAAAAATGATCAAATGTATAGAGGGTCATTTATTTAGCTTTATTATACAGAAATGTATTTGATTGTTAACACAGATCCTCCTTGCTACTTCTGTTCTCCATAGTGGGTTGGGGCTCCTGGTACGATCATGTTAAAGAATTCTGGCAAGTGAAGGATAACAACACTAATCCTGTACTTGTTTTATGAAGACATTAAACAGTGAGATCGTTCTTTAACACAGTAGGATTCATTTTCCCAGGCTGGTCTAGTTACAACCTGAATAGGGTTAAAGCGCTAATCGTAAAATACACAAATTATTGTTATTGAAAAGATTAAAACTCATCTTATTTATCCTTGAGAAGCTTATTAAAGGACAATTATACTAACCTTTCCTCTTCTCCTCACTTGGGTACAGATCAGCTGGAAACTTACATAAAGTTTCCCTCAACACTCCACCCCCGTTACTGTCAATGACAGTCCAAGATCTCACCCATGGGAAGAAGGCTCTTTGCAAAGCAATTCTTCCCATTGGCTACATTGCAGGCAGAATCAGGAAGGGGGCCGGATCGACGAGAGAACCTTCATTTAAGTATTACAGCTGATCTGTAAAGTACCCAGGGATGAGGATTTAGATGTTTAGGTCTGCCCTAGGTACTTTAATGGGTGTAAGGTGAGTATATTACCCTCTAATAATATCAAGGGACCTTGAGAAAAACTCTGAAGCTTTTCCTAAAGCTATTTCATAGGGTAAAGTATCCCAGATACCTTTTTGGATGATCGTAAAATAACAGCAGCATTTTTCGACGTTACTTGCGTGAGATTCCTTGAATGTAACTTAAATCCATTGAACAATCGAACTGTACATTCCATGACAGCTGTTCCTTCCTTCCTATTATCCATTTTCACCTTCAATGTGTAGAATCCCATTCACGAAATCCGCAAGGTGAGGGTTTGGATAAAGACCTCCCTGGGGATGTTATACAGAAGAATGCACTTGACTTCCTTTGATCAGATGAAAGAAAACCCAATGGCAAATTATTCTACCTTCCCTTCAGATGTAATGAGACAGTCCACGTTAAATTCATGAGAAAAAGGTTAGAAGAAAAAGAGGCACCACAACATTTATTGTGTTAAAGGGCATGTTCACCCCTTTAATAGGTACATCACCTCCGAAACCCGGAGTTCATACAGAGGTTTTTTTTTAATTTTAACCACTAGCAAGTGGCTAGCCAGGACGAATCACTGAGGGGTGGACTTGCCCTTTAATGTTGCTTAACATAAACCTTGAAAAGCATCTGTGTTCCTTCTACAGGGAAGGTGGGTGATTGGAAAACCTACTGACAGACCAACAGAATAAGTTGTTTGAAGAGGATTATCAACAGCAGATACAGGGTTCACATTGAGATTTCGTAATGAGATCTGAGCTCTAGTCAAGGAGAAATGCAAGATACTTCCCTTTAAAGCTGATATATCTTCTTCTGTCAATAAATATAATTATATTCTCTGCTATTGTATTGTTTCTGAATTCTCTCCTGCCATGTTAATCTGCCCAGTGGGTGTTGAGGGTGGGTCTTATCTGCTTGGTGGTTAGTGGCGCCATCTGCAGGTTGCACGTACTCCCCCCTCCCCCCAGTAATCTTACATTTTTTATGTAAAGGAGTCATAAAGCATATATAGTTCATGTGTACATGATCTCTCAGGTTGTGTATACATTTGCTATCTTTGTAACAATCCTTATGTACTGATGAAGAACAGACTCCTTTCTAATAACAAAATGGAATAGTCTCAAGTAAATAACATATGGAGGACATTACCCTATATCACAATTCTTTACATTACACACATTTAATTAGAAACATATCCATCATGTTTCTAGAGATCCAAGGGGTCCTGTCATGTATACCTCCTATAGTCATGCCAGTCTACGCACAGTTTTGTATATTGATTATGTCATTCTTAAAAAATACAATTTTAACCTTGGTAAAGTATTATTCTATATCGGCACTGACTATCATTCTGTATCAGAGACATCAGTGATCACAGAGGTAAAGTTGGATATGTAGATTTTACATCCAGTTACTGATTGGCTAGTCCACAACCTCCCAAGTGCAAATAATGGGCATCCCATGAGGTCCCACCTACTTTGTTGGGGGTTTGTGATTTATTTCCCAGCATTCCAGTATCACATAGTTTGGTCACTGACCATTATGTTTTTACCATGCTCAGTCCTAAATAGTGCAGATGGTGGCACACCACTAGTAGCCTCTAGCCAATCCTTTTAACAGGACAAAATAGGCAAAGGGAGCATGTACTGAGATCAGGGTGTGGCCAGTCACTGCACACACAGTTATTTCATCCAGTTACATTACTTCACATAATTTACGGGCATGTTTTGCAGGTTTTTTGTGAGTGTGTGTGGGGGTCAGATTCTTGACATTTAGGTTTAGTTCTCTTAAATTTGGTTTTGGTTGACAGCCCTGTCGCTGCCGCATCTCAAGGTATGGTTTGTTGTATACACTAGTTTTATTGTTATATTTGAACTATACATAGCAGTCAACCAGTCAAGGGCTACGTTAGCATTATCTTTGAGCTGCTGGTAGGCTTCTCCCTTCCTCCCCATCAGGTAACAATCCCCCCCTTTCTCTTAGCATAGGGTGATACAAGTATCTGATTGGAGGCTTCTGTCTCTTCTGGTAGACACTGAGCATGCCTAAGATCACAGAGCTAGAGGAGGGGGCAGAGTAACTGCATGGATGTCGATATTAAAATACGAGATACATCATGAAATCTTAGTTACAGGTGTCGGTTTTGTTTCAGTAAGTTCAGCTTACTGAAGCAATGTTAGTTTTAGACATTGTGTTCAAAAAGTGGTGAGCGAACTTTGCACAGGTTTCCTTTCTAGTACAGTGGGGATAGATGGAACGTATCCAACAAAGAAAAGGATCAAACACACTTTATGAAGTGCACAATAAAAATTAACATAGAACAATGTTCCAAGGGACATACTGCCTCTCTTCTCGCGTGCACCTATGCAAAGGGGCAATGAAAAATTGTATATAGAATTGGGTGTTGTACATATTAAGAGCAACTAGAAACCAAAAATACAATACAACAAAAAAATCCATTCTAGTGCACAAACAATTCTAATTGCATATTGGCTACCTCCTAAGTACAATTTTCCCAGCCCAATTTTTTATATATTATGTGTTACATTGAAATTGTACTCCGCTCAGAGTTAGGTCATTGAGCAAAGTACTTTAAACTAGAGAGTCAGCTAAGCATCCAGGCCACACAGGAGAAGCCGTCAGCTCATGTAACCAAAAAGGCAAGTACCAGTAGGTTAGGATCCAGCTATATAAAGCAACCTTGACTTGGTAGCTGAGCTTAAAATAATTTGGCCAACTTATTGAACTAATTGCTTTTATTTATCCAGGGTTTAGCAGGGCTGTTTGTAGTAGAACCTTATGGAGGGAGCCAATAGCAATTAGAATGTTGGTGCACTAGAATTCTATTTTTTATATGCACTGAAAACATTGTGTTATATGTGCCATTTTATTACCTGCAGTAATAATACTTAAAGGAAATGTACACTTAGAAAGTAAACTATACCTTTACTGCATTAATGGAAGAAAGGGAGGTAAAAGTAGTTATGCCACCTAACCCCGTTCTTCAATGACCTCCGGTCTGTCACAATACATTAAAGAAATAGTTCACTTTTCGATGTAATAAAAGTTCTTATTGTTAAAAATGGTGCTAATTTTGCCCCAACCAATCAGATTATGTACATTTGAAAGCTAATGCAATTGATCTGGTGTGTGGCACAGTAACCGATATACTAAGGGACCGTGTGATACGCTATATATCTAGAGGTGCCTTAAAGGGTATACAACCGTACAAACCTAAATGGGGGCCAAAAGAAAAAAAAGAAAAGTCGTTTTTCTGGGGAGCTGTCTTTTGGCCCCCATTTAGGTTTTGTACTCTTTGAAAGTAACATCGATTGGTTGGGGCAAAATTAGCACCATTTTTAATGATAAGAACTTTTATTGAATCTCCCTGTAAGTGTAGAATGCAGCAATCCCTATCCCAAAAGGTAACGTCGTCCATAACAATTAGGGGAATGTTTTAAAAGTGCAGTCAATACTAACCCCTCCTCTTGTCACTGGTTCAGGCACGCTCAGGACCTTCAGCCACATGCGTTGTCTGAAATCAGAGATACAGATGCTTACAAGTCAATGAAAATGATGGGTTTCTCATATCCAGGAAGCATGCACTGTCATTAGTCATGGCCGTAACATGGCCTGTTGTTTTACTGGGAACCTGCCAATAGCGGAAATCTGAGCAATACAAATGTGATTTTGCTTATTTTGGACTGCAATGGTAACGTGTGTAATGAACCTTTATAGTGGCGTGCACAGACACAGCTGTTTAAGATTTAAGAGTTCCTTTCTTATCACGAGGGCAGTCGACTGTTAACCTTTACATACATTCCGAGAGATTCATAAAGTTCTTATCTTTCTAAACGGTGCTAATTTTGCCCCAACCAATCAGATTATTTAATATTTGAAAGCAACATCTGATTGGTGTGGGCAAAATTAGCACCATTATAAAGGGTATCTCCACTCTATTTTGAAGATTTGGGAATCCAGTTCTATTGAGAACGGGAGGTAAAGGAGCTGTGCTTTACCAAATCTTGAAAATACGAGTGGAGATACCCTTTAATGATAAGAACATTTATTGAACCTACCTGATTAAAAATCACTAGCAACACTCTCATATTCTATTTATTGTATATTCTATTTATTGATATTCTATTTACCTATTGTAGAAAATCACCCTAAAATAATTTTCCCCAAATAATGTCAGAAACTGCTGCTTTAATAAGACCCATTCTCTTGTCTAACTATGTCATTCCTAATCAATGACACACAGTGAAATCTTTCAGTACTCTGCAGTTACAGCCCTGACTCAGTGTGATTACTCAGGGAGAGAGTGGGGGAATGTCCTAAAAGGACGGGTCTCTGTATTGAAAGATTGAACTCAGACAGGTATATCTTAAAGGGTCACTTAGACAACTTACATTTATTTTTCATGTTTAATATAGAGTGCCCCCCAATCCATACTCACTGCCCTCTTGTGTGTCTGTGACACTAATAAGTTATTTTACCGCCTCACCATCTCCCCCTCCCTCCTTTCTTGCTGATTCTTTTAATTGTTGCAGAAAGTGTGCTTGCAGGCAGCCAATATCCTAGTAAGAGGTCAGGGGAAGGGCACATATTGTTTTCTGGTTTGAGTGACAGTCTTTCCCTGTAAATGCTGTGATTTCTCAGAATCTACAACTCGGATTTAAAATCCGAAAACAGTTTTGGAGTAGGGGCTCTCGCTTTAAATTTCTGAAAATCAACTTTGTAGAGAAAAGATAACTTTTAAGAAGTAATTGCATACAAAGTGACACAGAGACCCTTTTAAGTATACATATGCCAGTTAAAGGGCAACTAAAGCCCCAGCAACAACACTGAACCAGAAGACAGACCACCTTGATACAGACCAGTAATCTGTATCTTACCTTCATTTTGGTACAGGCGTTGGGAAATTTACCAAAATAACATGGTTTGTTTGGTTCACAGCATTCTAGTATCACAGTTTGGTCAACGCCCATTATGTTCTGCACATGCTCAGTCCTTAGCTATGGCACAAACTTGTTACAGTTGGTCAACACCCATTAACAGTCTAGCCAATCCTTTACAGGACAGATAAGCAAGGAAGCATGTGACTGAGGTCAGGAGTGTGGCCTCACACTGCACCTACACACCGATACTTTATCCATTTTAACAGGCTTACATTTACTTATACAATTCTGAAGTGGGATTTTATAGCTTATTGGGGTTTTTAGGGGGGTTGTTTTCAGTATAAAAAATTGGGTTTAGTTCTCCTTTAAGTATAAAGAAATAGAGATGTACGTTGGTCAGGAAAGTGACATTGCATTTGTTTTTATTGCAGAGATAAGAACATGTTGTGATGAACAGATTATTAAAACTAATAAGCAGGTGGACTTATAGAACTGGGTTTAGGAATCAATCTGTGGTGTGTCTAATCTATCAGATAATGAATCTGAAGGGGTATTAATCAAAGATCCCCTGTTATATGTATTGCTTTCGTAAGTAAACAGCTGCAAAAGAAACCGCTTCCTCCCAACACGCTATTGAAACATTCTGGTAAAAGTTATCAAGCTAGTAAATCTTTATTTACCTAAAGAATTGCCAACACTATAAACCATTCACCCACTGTATAATACGATTTACAGCATCATTGTTAAAAGAATCCAGCAGCCCAAGTGCTTTACATTCCAATGTCCACATTTTATCATCACCCAACAGGTTTGTGGTTGATGCAGATCGTCTGTATTAAAGGGACAGTAACAATGTGTCTTACAAAGCTATTTTGTAAAACTTCTTGCACCATAGGTAAGTGTGTAGCTGCCACACAATCCGTACCTGTAAGCAAGAACACGGAAAAATTCAAATTCAGTCTATGAAAATCTTCAGTCTTCCTAGTGCAATCTATCCACATGTGATATGTACTGCATGTGCTCATTCTAAGGTACCCTGTCTGTCCTCCAATTGGTCCACCTGGGACAGTACTACCGTAAGACAGGAGAATTGTTATGTTACTAGACAAGGGGGCTTGACAACCATATTAAGCTGCTCCTAACCAGGATATCCAGCAGTAGGGGAATGCTGGGATGTAGTAGTTTTGAAAACATCTGCCGGTAGGACACCCCCCTCCCCCCACAAAACTTTATTAACTATTACAAAAATCAAAGGACAGATTTTCTAGGTGTCTTGTTTTTAGTTTTTACCTCTATCAGCATCTATGAGTATTGGTTCTGCCCCCGGTGACTTGCGCCATGGCATTCAGGTCTTTATAATGCCAATGGTTCTTCGTGGGTCATTTGAGGAACAAAAGGTTTCCGAGTCTCTGTGAGTCTTACGCTCCTACCAGATACTTCTCCGGTAATCGCAGAAAAAGAAAACATGGACTTGGAACAGTTGAAGGACAATAGTCTATTTTCTAATTGGTCTGGAAGCACTATTTTTTTAAATACGAGAGCCAGTGAAATTAAAGGCCCAGTAAAAAATTGGCAGAGCATGGGGGTCACTGATTATGAACATGAACAAGTCATCACCTACCCATGTGTGTATTTAGTTACCTGATTCTGTCAAATGAGCTTTAAAGGGCATGTCCAACCTGAAAATGAAAACGAGCCCCCTTTATCCACTTTTGCTATACTTCTAACCTAACTTACACAACCCCCATCCCTCACTGGCTGGAAACACTTCCTCTGCTGCTGTGTAATTTACATGCCGCACAGAAGCATCTTCAGTTATGGCTTCAGTCATTGGCCGTGACGGCTTTGAGAGAGAGAGACCAAGAATGTGTTTGTGTAAGTGGTAAAGGTAAATATAGTAACAATTGGTGTGGGGGGCTCCTTATTAAGTGTATACATTTTTATTCGGGAGGGACACGCCCTTAAGTGTGGCACAACTGATCCCCTTATTTAATTCCTTATCTCAAGTGTCTATTTCCTAGATTGAGACATAAGTCAGATCCAATTCATTATATGTGTGATGCATTCACATTATCGGATCTTAGAAGCTTGTGCTATTGTTATTATTGCTAACGTCCCTTGGCACGAGTTTCTGGATTGATCTTCTTCTTGGGGACAAACCCTTATTCACCCAGGATTGTGATTCGCCAGAAAAAACAAAATACTAATTGAATTAAGGTTAGAAATGTTGTATAAAGTCAGTGTTCTCCTTTAAGCACAGATAATACTATAGATTATCTCATCTTTCCGATATTTCCAACACAGTGGGGACACAAAGAAGACACAGAACTTACATCTATGGATTTTAAACCCTCACATAATGTGGTCTAAATGAAGAAATCTGGTGCAGAATTCAAAATGTTTTCGCTATTTAAGGGGAACTGAGGGCTGCATACAAGGTGCTTTAGAGCACATTCCTACCTTTAAAGGATCATGCTTTAGTTGCAGTCTATCCAAAGTTACAGCAGTATAAAGGGTGGATTTACTGCTTAATACTGTGATCTGTGACATCACCAGCTCCACTGCTCTGCCCACTGGGGGGACAAAGCATTATCAGCTGCACCATAAGTCCCACTCTCTGAACTTCTACATCATTTTTAAAGCTAGCCACAAGCCTAAAAAGATGTTTTTCTCTCTACCTTACCATGGGTAATGGAACGGCTACAGAATGGTTCCAGGTCTGTAAATAGCTCAGAAAAGATTTTTGAGGATGGGCTTCTTACACAAGCATATCATGTGCTGTCACCTGTGAGCGTGTGTGAGCTTGTAAAAGGGATTGGAGAGGAGGTGAAAACCATTTGATAGGCAGAAGTAAAAGGGGGAGAAGAACATTTCACTGCATAACAGGTTAGTCCTACATCTCTCAGGATTTTTAATTTTCCATTGAGGGGGTAATCATGCCCTTTAAAGGGCATGTCCACAATAATAAAATATATAATGTAGGGCACCCATGCCACCCCAACCAGAATGTTAAGAAAGATTTAGAATGTTACTACAGCCCCTGATTCTCTGGTGTACTGATGCTGGAACTTGCAAGCATGGGCAGGGACCAGCAGCCGTGTCTGCGAGAGATTGGCTGAGAGGAAGCCAATCATAGACGCCGCTGCCGTCAATGGAGAACAAGCGGGAGAAAAAAGGGCTGTAAGCATCATTCTAGGTCTTTTTTAACAAAAGTGTGGGTATGTTCGTGATGAAGGTGCATGGGCACCGAAACGTTAAGTGGTGTTTTTGAAGAACATAAAAACCTGGTTGCATCAAGTCAGTTGTGCACAATTTTTTCGTTTGATGTATGACATGGGGGTGGTGCCTACACAATAAAGGAAAAGGAATTAATGCTAAGTGGATAGCCAGCCATGGATGGATCTGGATGGTGGGAGGGATGGGGTGGGGGAGTGCTCCCCCGTGCATGCCCGAATACCTCCAGAGGGCAACACAAGGAGAAAGAGACCTATTTTCAGGAAGACAGTTACTATTCTTCAGTTCCTGGACTTTGGACAAGCACTGCAGGAGAACCATCAGGGGTAGAGATGTAAGGTAAGGATTTTTTAAATACACACAGTGGGGCCAGTAGTGGGTTAAATTTTAGTTTGGTGGTGGACATGGCCTATATCAAGATATAGTTCTTGCAATGGACAAACATGCTTGGGGGGAATAGAATAGTAAGTGCAGATAAGCCAATATTAATCTCAGGCTGTAATGTGAGTAATTGGTGAAGGCAGTGTCCTTACCCAAGATCAGTGCAATAAAAGGGGGTTATGACATTGGCCCCACTCTGGGTGTTTGATGATATTGTCCAGCCTTCCCGAGTTCCCTTCAGGATTCACCAAGGTGCGAGGCAAAACGTACAGTTCCTTAGAATGGTCGAACTGACCCTCGACCTTCACAGGGCAGTACTTAAGTTCTAAGCTCCATCGGGCTGCAGGGAATGTAGAGTAATAGAGGACAGTCAACAGAATTGCAGAATATATAGATATATAACAGATATATATAGAAACTCATGAAATAGACACAGTATGTGTGCGTGTTGTGTGTTGAATGAGTTTACCGAGTCAGATGGTGTTTTGTGACACACATGCCCGCTGTGCTTGTGGTATCAAGCGTGGCCAAGATGTGGCTTATTGAGCAGACATGGTCAATCACATACACCTCAACCTGCCCCAAATGTCACCAGACAGAGCGGACTTCATTCATCTCATATGGGAATGCCCCGAAGTATTTAAATTATAAATGAAAAAAGTAAATGTCCCTCACTTTCAACGGAACCGGACGCTGCTTCTATCGGCCCACACCCTCAATATATTTGTTCGATTTGATGAGGAGGATAAATTTCTAGTGGCGAATACAATTCATACAATCCGCACTGTGTTTTACGCATGGAAACCATTACTCTATGATGGCTGGAATTCCCTAACACGCTATATTAACTAAAGGAAACCTCACCAAATAATCATACTAGGTCATCATTTCCCCCAACTTGATTGTATGTGATACGGCCTCTGGCATGGACCCAGGTGGGGTGAGCACTGAACCAGCATCATAATTAAATATCTAAGCAGGTAATCAAAAAGACAGCCACATGCTACATTTATAATGTAATAGTTTATTAGTATAAATGAAACCTGTTTAAAACACAAACCATGCAACTTTCATACCTGTATTTATGTCAAAAGTACAATTAACTAACCATGTATGTACCATATATTATTATTGCGGGTGATTATAGCGCCAACTATTATGCATTTCAATGCGTCTGTATTGCAGCTAATGGGCTAACTGGCCCACAGGAAATGACAGGGACAGTCAGACTGGGTAACTGTGCCACAGGAAATGACAGGGACAGTCAGACTGGGGTAACTGTGCCACAGGAAATGACAGGGACAGTCCGACTGGGTAACTGAGCCAAAGAAAGACAGGGACAGTCCGACTGGGTAACTGTGCCACAGAAAGACAGGGACAGTCAGACTGGGTAACTGTGCCACAGGAAATGACAGGGACAGTCAGACTGGGTAACTGTGCCACAGGAAATGACAGGGACAGTCAGACTGGTAACTGTGCCACAGGAAATGACAGGGACAGTCAGCTGGGTTAACTGTGCCACAGGAAATGACAGGACATCGACTGGGTAACTGTGCCACAGGAAATGACAGGGACAGTCCGACTGGGTAACTGTGCCACAGGAAATGACAGGGACAGTCCGACTGGGTAACTGAGCCAAAGAAAGACAGGGACAGTCCGACTGGGTAACTGTGCCACAGAAAGACAGGGACAGTCAGACTGGGTAACTGTGCCACAGGAAATGACAGGGACAGTCAGACTGGGTAACTGTGCCAAAGAAAGACAGGGACAGTCAGACTGGGTAACTGTGCCACAGGAAATGACAGGGACAGTCAGAATGGGTAACTGTGCCACAGGAAATGACAGGGACAGTCAGACGGGTAACTGTGCCACAGAAAGACAGGGACAGTCAGACTGGGTAACTGTGCCACAGGAAATTGACAGGGACAGTCAGACTGGGTAACTGTGCCACAGGAAATGACAGGGACAGTCAGACTGGGTAACTGTGCCACAGGAAATGACCAGGGACAGTCAGACTGGGTAACTGTGCCACAGGAAATGACAGGGACAGTCAGACTGGGTAACTGTGCCACAGAAAGACAGGGACAGTCAGACTGGGTAACTGTGCCACGAGGAAAGACAGGGACAGTCAGACTGGGTAACTGTGCCACAGGAATGACAGGGACAGTCGACTGGGTATGTGCCACAGGAAATGACAGGGACAGTCAGACTGGGTAACTGTGCCACGAAAGACAGGGACAGTCAGACGGGTGGGAACTGTGCCACAGGAAATGACAGGGACAGTCAACTGGGTACACTGCTGCCACAGGAAATGACAGGAACAGTCCGACTGGGTAACTGTGCCACAGGAAATGACAGGGACCAGTCAGACTGGGTAACTGTGCAGAATGACAGGCAGTCGATGGAATGGGCACAGAATGAACGGACCAGTCAGACTGGGGGTTACCTGTGCCACAGGAATGACAGGGACAGTCGACTGGGTAACTGTGCCACAGGATAATGACAGGGCACAGTCAGACTGGGTAACTGTGCCACAGGAAAGACAGGGACAGTCAGATCTGGGTAACTGTGCCACAGGAAATGACAGGACAGTCAGAGACTGGGTAACTGTGCCACAGGGAATGACACAGGGACAGTCCGACTGGGTAACTGTTGCCAAGGGAAATGACGAGGGGACAGTGGCCGACTGGGTAACTGTGCCACGGAAATGGACAGGGACAGTCGACTGGGTAACTGTGCCACAGGGAAATGACAGGGACAGTCAGACTGCGGTAATGTGCCACAGGGAAATGACAGGGACAGTGCAGACGGGTTAATGTGGCCCAGAAAGAAGGGACAGTCAACGGTAACTGTGCCACAGGAAATGACAGGGACAGTCAGACTTGGGTAACTGTGCCACAGGAAATGACAGGGACAGTCGACTGGGTACTGTGCCACAGGAATGACAGGGACAGTCAGACTGGGTAACGTGCCACGGAAATGACAGGGACAGTCAGAACTGGTACTGTGCCACAGGAATGACAGGGACAGTCAGACTGGGTAACTGTGCCACAGGAAATGACAGGGACAGTCAGACTGGGTAACTGTGCCACAGGAAATGACAGGGACAGTCAGACTGGGTAACTGTGCCACAGGAAATGACAGGGACAGTCAGACTGGGTAAGGCCAGAAATGACAGGGACAGTCCGACTGGGTAACTGTGCCACAGAAAGACAGGGACAGTCAGACTGGGTAACTGTGCCACAGGAAATGACAGGGACAGTCAGACTGGGTAACTGTGCCACAGGAAGACGGACCAGTCAGACTGGGTAACTGTGCCGCACAGGAAAAATGGCAGGGACCGTCAGACTGGGTAACTGTGCCACAGAAAGAAGGACAGTCAGACTGGGGAACTGTGCCACAGGAGGAAATGACAGGACACAGTAGGAATTGGGTAACTGTGCCACAGGAAATGACAGGGACAGTCAGACTGGGTAACTGTGCCACAGAAATGACAGGGACAGTCCGACTGGGTAACTGTGCCACAGGAAATGACAGGGACAGTCAGACTGGGTAACTGTGCCACAGGAAATGACAGGGACAGTCAGACTGGGTAACTGTGCCACAGAAAGACGGCAGTCAGACTGGGTAACTGTGCCACAGGAAATGACAGGGACAGTCCGACTGGGTAACTGTGCCACAGGAATGACAGGGACAGTCCGACTGGGTAACGTGCCACAGGAAATGACAGGGACAGTCCGACTGGGTGGGTAACTGTGCCACAGGAAATGACAGGGACAGGTCAGACTGGGTAATGTGCCACAGAAATCAGGGACTCAGCACTGGGTAACTGTCCACAGAAATGACAGGGCAGTCAGACTGGGTAACTGTGCCACAGGAAATGACAGGGACAGTCAGACGTGGTAACGGTGCACAGGAAATGACAGGGACCAGTCGAACTGGGTAACTGGTGCCACAGGAAATGACAGGGACAGTCAGACTGGTTATGTGCCACAGGAAACTGACAGGGACAGTCAGACTGGGTAACTGTGCCACAGGAAATGACAGGGACAGTCAGACTGGGTAACTGTGCCACAGGAAATGACAGGACAGTAGACTGGGTACTGTGCCACAGAAATGACAGGGACAGTCAGACTGGGTAACTGTGGCCACAGGAAAATGACAGGGACAGTCAGAGGGTAAAACTGTGCCACATGGGAAATGACAGGGACAGTCAGACTGGGTAACTGTGCAACGAAAGACAGGGACAGTCAGATGGGGTAATGTGCCACAGGAAATGAAGGGACGTCCGACTGGTAAATGTGCCACAGGAAATGACAGGGACAGTCAGACTGGGGAACTGTGCCACAGGAAATGACAGGGACAGTCAGACTGGGTTAAACTGTGCCACAGGAATGACAGACAGTCAGTGGGTAACTGTTGCACAGAAAGACGGGAGACGTCAGACGGTAACTGTGCCACAGGAAAGAAATGACAGGGACAGTCAGACCTGGGTATGTGCACAGGAAATGACAGGGACAGTCGAACTGGGTAACTGTTGCCACAGGAAATGACAGGGACAGTCACGGACTGGGTAACTGTGCCACAGAGACATGACAGGGACAGTCAGACTGGGTAACTGGTTGCCACAAGGAAATGACAGGGACAGCAGGACTGGGTAACTGTGCCACAGGAAATGGACAGGAGACAGTCCGACTGGGTAACTGTGCCACAGGAAATGACTAGGGACAGTCAGATGGGTACGTGCACAGGAAAGGACAGGGACGTCAGACTGGTGTTAAACTGTGCCACAGGAAATGACAGGGACCAGTCAGACTGGGGACTGTGCCACAGGAAATGACCGGACAGTCATGACTGGGTAACTGTGCACACAGGAAATGACAGGGACAGTTCAGACTCTGGGTAACGTGCCACAGAAAAGACAGGGACAGTCAGACTGGGTAACTGTGCACAAGGAAATGACAGGGACAGTCGTACGGGGGGTAACTGTGCCACAGGAAATGACAGGGGACGTCACGGACTGGGTAACTGTGCCACAGGAAATGACAGGGACAGTCCGACGGCTGGGTAACTGTGCAAAGAAATGACAGGGACAGTCAGACTGGGTAACTGTGCTCACAGGAAATGACAGGGACAGTCGACTGGGGTAACGTGCCACATGGAATGACAGGGACAGTCAGCGATCTGGGTAACTGTGCCACGAAAGACAGGGACAGTCCAGACTGGTAAATGTGCCACAGAATGAAGAGGGCCAGTCAACTGGTACTGTGCCACAGGGAAATTGGACGGGACAGTCGACCCTGGGTAACTGTGCCACAGGAAATGACAGGGACAGTCAGACTGGGTAAACTGTGCCACAGAATGTACAGGGACAGTCAGACTGGGTAACTGTGCCACAGGAAATGACAGGGACGTCAGATCGGGTAACTGTGCCACAGGAAATGACAGGGACAGTCAGACTGGGTGGTAACTGGCCACAGGAAATGACAGGGACAGTCAGATGGGTAAACTGTGCCACAGGAAATGAAGGGACAGTCAGACTGGTAACTGCCCAAGGAAAATGAAGGGACAGTCAGACTGGGTAACTGTGCCACAGGACAGACTTCAACACTGGACGGAAATGAAGGGACAGTCAGACGGTAACTGTGCCCCAAAAGACAGGACAGTAGACTGGGTAAACTGTGCACAGGAAATGACAGGGACAGTCAGGACTGGGTAACTGTGCCACGAAAAATGACAGGGACAGGTCGTAAGACTGGGATACTGTGCCACCAGAAATGACAGGAACAGTCAACTGGGTAACTGTGCCACAGGAAATGACAGGACAGTCAGAATGGGTAACTGGCCACAGGGGAAATGACACAGGGACAGTCAGACGGGGTAACTGTGGCCACAGGAAATGACAGGGACAGTCAGAGTTGACCTTTGGGGCAACTGTGCCACAGGAAATGACAGGGACAGTCAGACTGGGTAACTGTGCCACATGAAAGACGGACTCAGAAATTCAGACTGGGTAACTGTGCCACAGGAAATGACAGGGACAGTCGCAGGGGTAATGTGCCACAGGAAATGACAGGGTCAGTCCGACTGGGTCAACTGTTGCCACAGGAGAATTGACACCGGGACAGTCCGACTTGGGTACACTGTGACCACAGAAATGCACGGGACAGTCAGACGGGTAACTGTGCCACAGGAAATGACAGGGACAGTCGAACTGGGGTAACTGTGCCACATGGAAATGACAGGGACAGTCAGACTGGGTAACTGTTGCAACAGGCAATGACAGGGACAGTCAGACTGGGTAACTGTGCCACAGGAAGGAACGACAGGGACGTCAGACTGGGTAACTGTGCCACAGGAAAGGACAGGGACATCAGACATGGTAACTGTGCCACAGGAAATGGACAGGGACAGTCAGACTGGGGTAACTGTGCCACAGGAAATGACAGGGGACAGTTCGACCGGGTTACTGTGCACAGGAAATGACAGGGACAGTCAGACTGGGTAACTGTGCCACAGGGAAATGCCAGGACAGTCCGACTGGGTAACTGTGCCACAGGAAATGACAGGGACAGTCAGACTGGGTAACTGTGCCACAGGAAATGACAGGGACAGTCAGACTGGGTAACTGTGCCACAGGAAATGACAGGGACAGTCAGACTGGGTAACTGTGCCACAGGAAATGACAGGGACAGTCAGACTGGGTAACTGTGCCACAGGAAATGACAGGGACAGTCAGACTGGGTAACTGTGCCACAGGAAATGACAGGGACAGTCAGACTGGGTAACTGTGCCACAGGAAATGACAGGGACAGTCAGACGGGTAATGGCCAAGAAAAGAAAGACAGGGCACAGTCAGAACTGGGTAACGTGTGCCACAGGAAATGAAAGGGACAGTCAGACTGGGGGTAACTGTCCACAGGAAAGGACAGGGACAGTCAGACTGGGTAAGTGGTAACTGTGCACAGGAAATGACAGGGACAGTAGACTGGGTAACTGTGCCACAGGAAATGACAGGGACAGTCAGGACTGGGATAAATGTGCCACAGGAAATGACAGGGACAGTCAGACTGGGTAACTGTGCCACAGGAAATGACAGGGACAGTCAGACTGGGTAACTGTGCCACAGGAAATGACAGGGGGACAGTCAGACTGGGTAACTGTGCCACAGGAAATGCAGGGGCAGTCGACTGGGTAAAACGTGCCACCGGAAATGACAGGGACAGTCAGACTCGGGTAACTGTGCCACAGGAAATGACAGGGACAGTCCGACTGGGTAACTGTGCCACAGGAATGACAGGGACAGTCAGAATGGGGGTTACTGTGCCACAGGAAATGACGGGAAGTCAGGAATGGGTAACTGTTGCCACAGGAAAGACGGGCAGTCAGCTGGGTAACGTGCCACGGAAATGAAGGGACGTCAGACTGGTAACGGCCACAGGAAATGGACAGGGACAGTCAGACTGGGTAACTGTGCCACAGGAAATGACAGGGACAGTCAGGCGGGTAACGTTGCCACAGGAAAAGACAGGGACAGTCAGACTGGGTAACGGTGCCACAGGAAATGACACAGGGACAGTCAGACTGGGTAACTGTGCACAGGAAATGACAAGGGACAGTCAGGACTGGGTACTGTGCCACAGGAAATGACAGGGACAGTCAGACGGGTAAACTTGCCACAGGAAATGACAGGGACAGTCCGATGGGTAACTGTGCCACAGGAAATGACAGGGACAGTCAGACTGGTAACTGGGCCACAGAAACGACAGGGACAGTCAGGGAATGGTTAACTGTGCCACAGGAAAGACGGCAGTCAGACTGGGTAACTGTGCCACAGAAAGACAGGGACAGTCAGATGTGGTAACTGTGCCACAGGAAATGACAGGGACAGTCAGACGGGTAACTGTGCACAGGAAATGACAGGGACAGTCTCCTGCCTTTTATTCAATCTCTCAAACTAGGAGCCCTATTGCTAGCCAGGGGAAGATACATCTGTGTGTGTAACACCCATCTAAAGATTCTGATCTGGTGACCCCATCTGGGGAGACCCCTAATCAAAACACCAACTTGGCACTACAACATGGTTCAACAAGGCCTAGGCAAAATAGAGAACCAAATGAATCATGTCTGTGTGTCCTGTTTAAAACAATATGGGGTAGAAGCTAAAAGCAGTTCATTTCTTGCAAGAAAATGCCAGTACAATTGTGCAGGAAAAACGAAAGAGACTGAAGGATATCCCTTATCAACTGGCAGTGGAATTGGTTTAGCAGTAACTCGAGTTTCCAGTTCCTGTATCAGTTTTAGCTTCCATCGCGCCTCTGAACCTGAAAAAACAAGAAATTGAATAAAACAGGAAGTTATTCCTAGATGGATCTTTGGTGCTGTAACCTAAAGATTTAGTTTTGGGAGGTGGAAAAATACCCTTCCATAACACAAATGCAACTAGTAAGTTGCGATCAAGGGGAACTGTGGTCTCAATACGACAGAAAAAAATGTTTATTACCTTTTAACAAGCCTAGGATGAGGTCTCTAGCTGCTTTGATCTTAATATAGGCTTGTAAAGTTACCAACTCTGGTGCACTGTCTTCTGAGCACATGATGATGTGTAATAAGCCTTACCACAACGAAAATGTATATTTTAAAAAAGCTAGTACAGCACTGAAAATACCTGCCAGGTTCCCAAGCTAAACGTTGCCATGGGATAGCAGGAGAATCCATTTGAGAATCGAGTCTTCACTGGATTCCGTTGTACTGGTACTGAACTGTAACATTTCTTGTAATGAAGTGGAATCTAAAAAAAAAAGAAGAAAGTGTGGAAGTGTTACTAACAACAGTAAGGAAATTGAAAAAGAAATGCAATTTGACCTACGTTATACCAGACCTATCGGCACACAAACCGTGAGGTAACTTTGGTTAAAAAAAAAAAAGAATTTTGATCCATCCAAATAGTACAGAAATACCTTGTGATCTTGTACCTAACCTGTTGTGTTCTGTTACGTTTTATTTTCAATGTCCTCTATGTCTAGTTATTTTTTTTAGTCATACTACTAGTCCTCATTAGAGTTTTACAAAGGAATTAATGTTTTTCTCTATTGTAGATTTAATTCCACCTCTCATATTCTTGTCCACTTTGTACGTGATTACCTGTCTCTTGATTACATTCACCTGTCACAGACCTAATCAGCGCTGATTACCTGCCCCTTGATTACATTCAGCTGTGTCAAATGCCAAATCAGCACTGATTACCTGTCTCTTGATTACATTCAGCTGTGTCACACTGGGGGGTTTGTTGGGTTTAAGGTCTGGGGGTTTTGTTGGTAACGGTGACGTCGGTGTAGGGTGGTGGTGGGTAACTGTTTGCCACAGGCAATGCCAGGGGGAGGACGACAAGGAGGGACAGGGACACAGTCAGCAAGTTTTTTTTTTTAGACTGGGGTAAGGTAAAACTGTGCCACAGAAAGACAGGGACAGTCGAAGACTGGGTTGGGTTAACTGTGCTTTTTTTTTTTGCCACAGGCAAGGATATTGGAAAGGATTAAAGGCCAACCCAAAATGGGAAATGACAGGACAGTCAGGACTGGGTGGGTGGGGGTTGTAACGGTGGTGGCGGGTTGGTCGTGGTAAGGTTATTTTAGACTGGGTGGGAAACTGTGCCACACAGGAAATGAAGGGACAGTCACAGACTGGGTAAATGGGGTTATAATGTGCCACAGGAAAAAAGGAACCCCAATGACAGGGAACAAATGAACGGGGGGACAGTCATTTTTTTCAGATGGGGCTACACCTTTTTTTGGTGGTAAGGTTGGTCCTCTTCGCACTGGGTAACTGGACCACAGAAAAGACCAATTTTGGGAGGGACGCAGACTGGGTGGTAAACTGTGCCACAGGAAAAGAAAGGCCCCCCCCCCAGGAAGAACAAGACAGGGACAGGATAGGGAAAAAACAGTCATTAGGGGACTGGCCCCGTAAACTAGTGCCACAGGAAATGACAGGAGGGGACAGCTCACCGATTTAGGGTAACTGTTGCACAGGAAATTTTCAGGAAAACAGGAAAAATGAACACCCCCGGGAACAAGGGAAGGGACAGAGGGACCCCCCAGGGACAGTTCAGATCCCCTGGGTGGTAACTGTGCCACTAGGAAATGACCGGGCAGGGACAGTCAGCAGAATGGGTTGGTAACTGTTGCCACCAGGAAAATTAATGACAGGGACAGTACAGGACCTGGGTAACTGTTCCCCTGCTGCCACAGAAAGACGCGGAAGTCAGAATGGGTAGGTAAATATGTGGTTACCCCCACCTGCTCCGATCACAGGGAAAGGACAGGGGACAGCCGGACGGGTTAGGGGTTTAACTGTGCCACAGGAAAGACAGGGACAGTCAGGGGGACCATGGGTAGGGTCAACTGCGACCCCACAGGAAAATGACAGGGAAAGTCCGAATGCGGTGGGTAACTGTGCCACAGGAAATGGACAGGGACAGTCCGACTGGGTGGTAATTTTTTGGTAGGTCGTGGTGGTAACTGTGCCCACAGGAAAACATGACAGGCGGACAGTCAGGACTGGGGTGGTAACTCCGTTGCCACAGAAGAAAGACAGGGGACAGTCCAGAACTGGGGTTAACTGTGAAACAGGAAATGAGTCCCAGGGACAGTCAGACTGGGGTTGCCGCCCCCCCGTACACTGTGCCACCAGGAAGGATGGAAATGACAGGGACAACAGGGCCAGTCAGCAGACATGGGTGGGTGGGAACTTTGCCAAAGGAAATGACAGGGACATGTCAGAGGGGTAACTGTGCACCACACACCCGGGACATGACAGGGCAAGTCAGACGGGTACTGCTGCCACAGGAAATGCCAGGACCAGTCAGACACTGGGTTTTTTTTAAACTTGTGCCCACAGGACATGACAGGGACCAGCCCCCCCAGACCCCCCCCCCCCCCCCCCCCCCCCACTGGGTCCCCCCCCCCCCCCCCCCCGGTCCCCCCCCCCGATTTGGGGGTGGGTAACTGTGCAACAGAAATGACAGGGGACGTCAGACTGGGGGGTAACTGTGCCAACAGGAAATGACAGGGACAGTCAGAGACTGGGTAACTGTGCCACAGGAAATGGACAGGGGGACAGTCAGGACTGTTGGGTGGTGCCCCGTTAAATGTGCCACAGGGAAAGGAAAGTAACAGGAAATGACACAGGACAGTCAGCCTGGGGTAAATGTGCCAACAGGAAATGACAGGACAGTCAGACTGGGGCAACTGTGCAACCCCACCGGGAAATTGACCCCCCCCCCCACCGGGACAGTCAGACCCCATGGGAAAAACTGTGCCACAGGAACAAGGAAATGACAGGGGACAAGTTCAGACTGGGTAACGAACTGTGCTCATTTCATGGAAATGACTAGGGACGGTCAGGGACTGGGTTACGGAGCCAAAGAACGACAGGCCCAGAGAATGGGACTGTGCCCCAAGGGAAAATGACAGGGACAGTCAAGACGGGTTAATGTGCCACCAGGAAAGGAAGGGACAGTGGGGGGGGGGTGGTTGGGGGGGGGGGGTGGGCGGGGGGGTCAGACTGGGTAATGTGACCCAAGGAAATGACACGGGGACAGGTCAGACCCCCCCTGGGTAACTGGCCACAGAAATGACCACGGCGAAAGTAAGGGGACGGTAACGTGCCACAGGAAATGAAAGGACAGTCAGACTGGGGGAAACTGCGCCACAGGAAAGAGGAATCGCACCCCCCACACGGGACAGTCAGACGGGGTAATACTGTTGCCACAGGAAAGGACAGGGACAGTCAGACTGGGTAACATGTGCCACAGGAAATGACAGGGACAGTCAGGACTGGGTAGGCTAACTGTGCCAAGGAAATGACAGGACAGTCAGATGGGTAACTGTGCCACAGGAAATTTATGGTACAGGGACAGTCAGAATGGGTAAACTGTGCCACAGGAAATCCAGGGACATCAGAACTGGGTAACTGTGCCACAGGAAATGACAGGGACAGTCGACTGGGTACTGTTGCCACAGGGAAATGCACCCCCCCAGGGACAGTTCAGTCAGACTGGGGAACTGGCCACCAAAGGAAATGACAGGGAAAGTCAGACTGGGTTAACCTGTGCCACAGGATAATGACAGGGGACAGTCAGACTGGGTAACTGTGCCCACAGGACCAGGAAAATGAACAGGCAGTCAGACTGGGGTACCACCACCCCCCCCCGGTTGCCACAGAAGAAGGGACAGTCAGACTGGGTGGTAACTTGTGCAACAGGAAAGGACAGGACAGTCAGAATTGGGTAACGTTGCCACAGGAAATGCCCAGCAGGGACAGTTCAGGCCAGAATGGGCCCCCGGTAAACGTTGACCACAGGGAAATGACAGGGACAGTAGACTGCGGTAACTGTGCCACAGGGAAAAGACAAGGTATTGAAGGGACAGGTCGAACAGGGACAGTCAGAATGGGTGGAACTGTTGACCACAGGAAAGGAACCCAACAATGACAGGGACAGTCAGGCACTGGGTTTAATTGTGCCACAGAAGACAGGGACACAGTTCAGCTGGTAACTGGCCACAGGAAAGGACCAGGGACAGTCACACAGACCTGGGTAAACATGGCCACAGAAAGCCAGGGAGGACAGTCAGGACTGGGTAAATTGTGCCACAGAGGAAAAGGCCACCCCCCCAGGGACAGTCAGGACTGGTTCCCCCCTGGGTTAACTGTGCAACAGGAAATGACAGGGAGGACAGGGACAGTCTCTGCACTTTTATTCAATTCTCTCTCAAAATAGAGCATATTGCTAGCCAGGAAGATTACATGGCTGTGATTGGTAATCACCCACTAAAAGATTTGTTATTTTTTTGCCATCTGGTGACCCCATTGGAGACCCCCTAATAAAACATCCAACTGGGCATACACATGGTTTTTCAAACAAGGGCCTAGGCCAAAATAGAGACAAATTGAATCATTCCCCCCCCCCACCCTTGTTTCTGTGTGTCTGTTTTTTTAAAAACAACCCCCCCTAAGGGGGTAGTAGAGGTAGCTAGTAGGTAGAGTTCGAAGGAAAGCTACAGCCACGTTCATTTTCTTTGCAAGACAAATGCAGTTACGCACCCCCCAGTACATTATTTATTTTTTGACAACTGTGCAGGTTATTTGGGAGAACCCCACGAAAGAGACTGTAGGATTTAGGGGATATCTTACTCAACTGGCTTAGATGGAGTTGGAATTGTGGAATTGGCTTTCTTTTTTTTTAGAAGTTAAGCCTAACTACGAGTTTCCCAGTTCCTGTTTGTCATCCAGTTTTTTAGATTCCATCTGCGCCTCTGACATCTGAATCTCTGATGAAAAACAAGAAATTGAATTAATTTTTTTAAAATTATTGAATAAATATAAAACAGGAAGTTTATAGTTTGATTTTCCTAGATATGCGGATTTTTGCCGCACCTGCAATCCTCCTGTAAACCTCCTAAAGCTTTAGTTTGGGAGGTGGAATCCATTGGTGGAAAATTACCCTTTCATTATACCCACCCAAAACCCCCTTGCAAAATATGAAACCCGGTTCTGCGCCCCCCGCTTTCTCCCCCCCCCGCCGGTATAAATCAAGGGGTGGTCGTGCGCTTCATTCTGGGGAACCTTTTTTTTTTTTAGGAAACTACCCTTCCCCCCTTACTCCCCCCCCCCGCCCCTTTTCTCGGCCTCCTTTTTCGCCTTGCGCCCGCCCCCCCCCCCCCCCTCCCCCCCCTTCCGTATAGCGGACCCCCCCGGCCTTTGGGTTTGGGTCCTTACTTTTTTTTTTCCCCCCTTTTTTTTTTCCTTTCCCCCCCCCCCCCTCTTTTTTTTCCCCTTTTTTGCCCCCCCCCTCTTCCCCCCCCCCTTCTCCCCCCCGCCACCCTGCTTCCCCCCCCTTTTTCCCCGTTCCCCCCCCGTCCCCCCCGACCCCCCCCCACCCCCTTCTTCTCACCCCCCTCCCCTTTTGTTCCCCCCCCCCCCCCCCTCTCCCTTGGACCCTTTTTTGGTCCCTTTGTGCTTGTTTTTCTCAATACGAAAGAAGAATAAAGTGTTTTCCCCCCTCTTTTCTCGTGTTTTACCCCCCTATCTTTTAACCTTTTTTTACTGTTAAAAAAGCCTATGGTTATGAGGTCTTACTAGATGTCTTTGAATCTTTATATAGGCTTGTTCAAGTTACACTGTCCCTGGATTTTGTGTGGTGGGTCTTGGTGCCCCCTGCTGTGCACTGTCTCCCGTTCCTGATGAGCCACCTTTTGATGTGTATATAAGCATTACCACCCGAACAATGTATATTTTTTTAAAAAGCATTAGTTATCCAGAACTGAAAATAAAAAACCTGACAGGTTGCCCCAAGCTAAACGTTTGCACTGGGTACTGATTTAGAGGAGAATCCCATTGGAATCGAGTCTTCACTGGATTCCGTTGTTTGTATGTGTACGGGATACTGAAACCTCTGTAAACATCTCTTCTTCCTGTTAATGACCCGTTGAAGTGGAGATCTAAAAACAAAAAACAAA
This sequence comes from Hymenochirus boettgeri, assembly GCA_019447015.1. Classification (NCBI taxonomy): domain Eukaryota; kingdom Metazoa; phylum Chordata; class Amphibia; order Anura; family Pipidae; genus Hymenochirus; species Hymenochirus boettgeri. The sequence goes on from CM033476.1 coordinate 121,848,225, forward strand.
GAAAGATCGCGTATCACACAAAGAAAACGAAAGAAAGTGTGTAAAGGGACGACAGGGTAAGTGTTACCTAAACAAGTCAGGAAATCTGAAAAGAACGCAAAAATGCAATTTTGACTCATCCTACGTAATCCCATTACACCATGACCTATCGGAACACAAAACCGTGAGGTGGTGAGGTTGGAGGGGCTGATTAACTTTGGTTTTTAAAAAAAGAAAAAAAGAAATTTGATATTGCATTCAAATCGGACAGAAATACCTTGTGCCTGGTATCCTTAAACCCGTGTTGTGTTCTGTTCGTTTTTATTTTAAATGTCTCATCTATGTTCTATAGTTATGTTATTTTTTTTAGTAATCCTAGTCCCTTACTCTCTAATAGATGTTTTTACAAAGGAATTAGGAATTAAGCTTTTTCTTACTTGTCGATTTACTTCCCACCATATTTTTACCTTACTTTTTGGTCTATCTAAGAACTTTGGATGAGCAACCAACATTTTTCCCCCTGTCCCCATAACTTTACAGGCAGGTGTGGTACTATTTTTTTTTTAGGGTATGAGATATTGTGGTTATGAGATAGTCTGATTGGGTCCCCTTTTTTTGGGCTTCTTGTTTTTTTTTTTTTGCATAGTACGTATCTGTAAACACAAAAAATAACCTTAGTATCTACATCCCTATTCAAAGGGGTTCCCTGCTGCCACCGCCCCACAATAATAATGCAGAATAAAAGATGAAATAAACATCCCCAAACTAAGTTTCCTAGTTTACCTTCTAACGCTATTGTAAAACGCAGTGGCACTAGTGAGTGAGTGAAGTGATAGTGTCCCCGCATACGCTGAGTGATTCACTGATGCAGTGCTAGTGAGTATGTTGTTCTTTAGTGATAGTTTGATTAGTGACTATTGTCTGCCTTAATCACTAAAGGAGCCACATCATGCTGTGATGATGTTGAACTGGGTTGCCCTCTTTTTTGGATTGTCTGCATACAAATAAGTACACCACTTCTTACCCCATCCTTTATGCCAGGAAATGTGTTGTCCCCTGTAAAAAATGTATTGTTTGTAATTGTTTGTGTTGTAATGTCACCGGACATTTGTGTAGGTTTGTGTTACACACTACGCGAAGGGGAGGGATGCCACTCATTGATTTGCGCTCTACCGGGAGGCACGGGGGATGGAAGTAAGTAGTCCCAAGTCCCCAGTCCCAGCTACCACCCCATGGGACCCCTGTGTCCGCTCCCTCCCCTGGGAATGGACCAGTAGTACCGTCAAGCCCCTAGTAACCAGCTGCCAACCCCCCCCCCCACCAGTAAGTAAAGTAGTAACATAGGAGTGACTAACACTGTTTAGCGGGAATTTTTGGCGTCATCCATCCATTCCAATGAATTAACCTGGTGGCAGAAATGCCCCTGCCACTCTGACCCCCCCCCCCCCACCATCCCTCTCGCCGCCCACCTCCCCCCTGCCCACAGAGCCCCACCACCCACCCCCCCCCCCCCCCCCCCCCCCATCCCCTCACCACTCCCCCCCCCCCCCACCCGGTCACCCTCAACACCAACTATAACCCTTATCCCCCCCCCTATTACCCACCCTTTTTTCACTACACCCCCCAACCCCACCACAACGCGAACCCCCAAAGGATACTGTCCTATGGCCGCCCCCCCCCCCCCCACACCCCCCCCGCCCCCATGCCCCACCCCCTCTGTTCCACAAATATATTCAATGCCGACCTCCCCCCATTGTCCCCCCCCCCCAACCCCCCCCCGCCATAGTGACTGTCTCGGGCCACCCCCCCCCCCCCCACCCAGTCACCCCTACGCATCACCCCCCCCACCCCCCCCGCCCCCCCCCCCGCGAGCAACCCCCCCCCGTCACCCCCCACCCCCCCCCCCCACACGGCCCCCCACGTCCACACCCACCCAGCCTACAGCTTAACCCACCCCACAAACACCTCCACCAACCCCCACCCAAGTACCCCACTCCACCACCGGCACCCCCAACCCCCCCTACCACCCATCCAACCACACCCCCACCCGGCCCCCCCAACCCATTTTCTATCTTTCGAAACCCCCCCGTAATACTTGCCCACCGTACTGACCAACGATCCACCCTGACCCCCCCCCAATGGACAGGGCTTAGCCCACCCCACCCCCCCACCTACCCGACCCACCACAAGACACCAGCCCACGACACAACACACCCCACCGACTCGCCAACACAACCAGACACTCGGGAATTAGTTAAAAATCACCAAAACCCGCCTTTAGTTAATCACTATTGTTAAACCAAAGAGTAAAAGAGATCCAACCTGCAGGTTACATAAACACATGGTTAAATAAATATCAGTCTAGGTCAGCGAATTCACAGCCAAAGTGCGTCGTGAATGGTTTGTAAATTGTATACCGATTGTTTCTACAATCTTTTTGTTCTTATGGAACCCGAAAGAAAAAAGTGTAAAATATCTCAGGGAAAACCCTTACATAACAATAGTCTTTTATATTTATTTAATCTTCAACATCAATACACCAAACAAATAATTCCTACAAAATATAGAAACATTGATAATGTATCTGTATTCATTACAATGGTGGGATCCTACAGTTCTGTTTCTGTCAACTCTTGAGGACCCCACCGTTGGAGCGCTGTATCGCTTTTGCTGTATACTATGATGCAGGGTGATTCTAGGTCAGCGACAGGATTGTAAATATCATCATTTAATGTTTTTAATCTATCCTCTGAAATATGGATCAATAAAGGACGGTTTATTTTTATTTTCCAATCGTGTTGCAGTCTGTGCTTTCTTTTTTCCCTTCATGTGCACCACTCGTTTCAGGTTTTGGTTGTAAGCCACGCACATAGGCGTTTGCAGAAAGGGAAATACCAAATTGACTTTAAAACGCTAAAGATCCCAAAAGCAGAGACACTCTTGGTAAGAAAGTCCCATATACACTGCAGCCAGCTATAACCCACCTTAACTTAATCAAAATGTTTCAACCGTATTAATTGTAACCCTGAAACGACAAGTAAATTCACTGCAGCTGTGCAACTGTGTCGATCGTAGGATAGAGCAGATTTCCACACAAGATTGGTTTGACACAGTATTTGTTTTATTATCTATTTAACAGGTTCATTTAGAAAAATAAGCTTTCTGCCTAGTTTCTCCTTTACAAACCATAAGTTGATTTCAACTTATAGAGATGAACACACATGGCAAGCCTTGACCACCCCTTTCCTTTCCCTGAGTGGCAGACCCGCACCACTTTCTAATTCTGGAACAGCCCAATCATCACCCTGACCAGGCAGCGCATGAGACCTGGTGAAATGTAAAAACCTTCATCCGCACGCGACTTCCTGTTTACATCCTCACTTCCGGATTCCCGCAGCCATTCACCTCTGATGCCATAGATTCTCCTCTCTATGATCAAGTCGGACTAACCAACCCCGTCTCTATGGTTACCATCCTTTCGCCGCGCACGTGGCTGAGATTGAGCAGATTCGCCTGAGGAATTCGGGGGTTTTACAGCAATACCCACCATGGACAACTCATCCCTGGGAATACGGTGGGTACTTTGGTGGGGTCCTGGCATCTAAATGGGAACAATTCTGACACCCCATAGACCAGTCCTAGGCCCCCCCATAGACCTTCATAGACATCTATAGACCCACCCATAGTACACTCTATAGACCCCCCCAATAGACCCACCCCATAGACACTCCATAGACCCCCCCATAGATACACTCCATGAACCCCCCATAGACACTCCATAGAACCCCCACCCCATAGACACTCCATAACCCCCAAATAGACAATCCCATATTAGAACCTCCCATGAGACCCCCCTGACTCTATTAGGACCCCATAGACACTCCATAGACCCCCCCCCCATAGACCCCCCCCTATAGACTCCTGCCATATGACCCCCCCATAGACACTCCAATAGCCCTCCTCCCATAGACACTCCCATACCCTCTCCCATAACACTCCATAAGCCCTCCCAAGACACTCCACTAGACCTCCCCATAGACCCCATAGACCCTCCCATAAGAACTCCTGGAATTCCAAAACTCATAGACCTCCCCATAGACAACTCCATAGACCTCCCCATAGCACTCCATAGAACCTCCCCATAGACCACATAACCTCCCATAGACACTCCCATGCATGCAGAACCTACCCATAGGACACTATAGACCCTCCCCATAGACGCCCTCATTAGAATCCCCCCATAGACACTCCATAGTAACTCCCACCATAGACCCATAGGACTTACCCCTGACCCATAACACTCATAGGCCTCCCCATAACACTCCATAGATCCAATCCCCCATAGACTCCCATAGATCCTTACCTCATAGACCTCCCCATAGACCCTCCATAGACTCCCCAAGAGACACTCCCATTAGACCCGTCCCCTAGACACTCCATAGACCTCCCCCTAGACCACTCATAGACTCCCCCAATGGCACTCCATAGACCTCCCCATAGACACTCCATAGACCTCCCCATAGACACTCCATAGACCTCCCCATGGAAGGACACTCCATACGACTCCCCCATAGACACTCCAATAGACCTCCCCATAGACACTCATAGACCTCCCCATAGACCACCCCATAGACCACTCCATAGACCACCCCATAGACACTACTTAGAAAACTCCATAAACAACCCCCCCATGCTCTCAAAGACACTCATAGACCCCCACATAGATCCCATAACAACTCCATAGTCACCATCCATACTTCCATCGACAGTTTCCCAATCCCCCATAGACACCCTAGACCCCATAAACACTCCATAGACACCCCCATACTTTCCATTGACACCCCCATAGACACTCCACAACCCCCCCATACTCTCCATAGACACCCCAATACTCTCCATAAACCCCCCATAGACAATACATAGACACTCCCACAAACACCCCCCATGCTCTCCATGAACTTCCATATAGACCCCCATAAACACCCATAGTCACCCCCATAGACCCCATAAACTCTGCATAGTCAACCCAATAAACACTCCATAGTCACACACCCCCATAGACACTTTATAGACACTCCATATACCCCCCATAGACCCTCCATAGACCCACCATAGACACTCCATAGACCCCCCATAGACACTCCATAGACCCCCCATAGACACTCCATACATAGACACCCATAGACCCCCCATAGACACTCCATAGACCCCCCCCCACTTGAAACCTGCTAGACCCCCCCCATAGACACTCCATAGACCCCCCCCCATAGACACTCCATAGACCCCCCCCATAGACACTCCATAGACACACCAATAACACCATAGACCCCCCCCCATGCACTCCATAGACACCCCCCCCATAGACACTCCATAGACCACCCCCATAGACACTCCACAACCCCCCATACTCTCCATAGACCCCCATAGACACTCCATAGAACCTAGCCAATCCTAGACCCCTAGGCCACTCCATAGACCCCCCCATAGACACTCCATAGACCCCCCATAGACTACACCCCACCCCATAACACTCCATGCCTGTATCTAAACACTCGCATAGTCACCCCCCATACTCTCCATAGCACAGCTTCCCTGACCGGATGATGAATATTACAGATATACCGTGACTGGATGAATGAATATTACAGATATACCGTGACCTGGATGGATGAATATTACAGATATACCGTGACCTGGATGAATGAATATTACGATAACCGTGACCTGGTGAATGAAATTTACAGATATACCATGACTGGATGAATGAATATTACAGATTACAGTGACCTGGATGGATGAATATACAGATATACCATGACCTGGATGAATGAATTTATTAGATATACGACATGGATGAATGATATACAGATATACCGTGACCCTGGATGGATGATATTACAGATATAACGTGACCTGGCTGAGGATGAATATTACAGATATACCGTGACCTGGATGATGAATATTACAGATATACGTGGACCTGGATGGATGATATTACAGATATTCGTGACCTGAGAGATGATATTACAGATACCGTGACCTGGATGGATGATATTACAGTACCGCTAACGTCGCCTGAGAATGATTTACAGAATTACAGTGACCTGGATGAATGATGAATGACATACAGATATACCGTCACCTGACCTGGATGGATGATATTACAGATATACCGTGCACCTGGATGATGAATATTACAGATATACCGTGACCTGGATGATGAATATTTACAGATATACCGTGACCTGGATGATGAATATTACAGATTTATACCGTGACGCTGGATGAATGAATAGTACAAGATATACCAGGTGACCTGGATGGATGAATATTACAGATATCCGTGACACCTGTATGATGAACTATTACAGACTATACCGTGACCTGGATGGATGATATTACAGATATAACCGGACCTGGATGGATGAATATTACAGATATACCGTGACCGGGCTGGATGAATATTACAGATATACCGTGACTGGATGAGTGAATATTACCAGATATACCGTGACCTGGATGGAGAATATACAGATATACCGTGCGACCCTCGGATGGATGAATATTACAGCTATACCGTGACCTGGTTATGGATGAATATTACAGATATACCGTGCCTGGATGTGATGAATATTACAATCCGACTCGCCATACAGTGCCCGGATGGAAGTGCCCATATTAAGATATACGGTGACCTGGATGGATGGAAATTAGCTATACCTGGACCTGGATGCCAAGTCGCAATATTACAGATATACCCGTGACCCTGGATGAATGAATATGACAGATTACTACCGTGACCATGGGGCCTTTCCTCGATTGAATGAATATTACAGAATACTGACCGGATGGATGAACTTCGATTAGGGACTGGCATGATGAATATTACAGTATACGTGACCTGGATGAATGGACATTAGCACTTACCGCATATCAGTGACCTGGATGACACGAATTACGATATACCTACAGGATGATTACAAATAACGCGGACCTGGAGATGAATATTAAGATATACAGTGACTGATGAATGAATATTCAGACTATACCGTGACCTGGAGGGAACCCCATGAATATTACAGATATACCGCTACCGGGATGAATCTGAATACTCCTCCAGCACCTCCATACCGTGACCTGGACTGGATGAATATTACCAGAATATACGTGACCTGATGGCTGAATATTACGATATACGGACCGGATGATGATGTCGAACCGTCGGATGGAGAATATTCAGATATTACGCCCTGACCCTGGATGGATGAACTTTCCACCCATCTTTAAGATAACATACACCCTTGTTGGAGCTTATTACGATGATGTGCTATAGTTAACTGTGAACTTCCCCTAAACCACATCTTTTAGGATATCGCTAAGAAAATTCCCATATTGTGTTTAGGTAATTCCCGCAACCTCCGGCATGCTATGCCCTCAGCTTACGAAGACATTGCGAAAACGCTCACATGTTCGCTCCTTCATCTCCTCCCTAGGGGTGTCCACTCCGCGCTGAGCTGAATCTACCGACGTCTAGACCATGAGCGTTCAGAGATTGACACCGTGCTTCCCTGCTCTTTTATTACAGCATTTTGGACTCTGCTTGCTGCCCCAGCTCTAAAACCGCCCCTTACTGTGTGCTCGTTATTCTTTGCAATATTTAAGCACACAGGAACACAGTCTCCCAAATTCACTTAGTTATGCGTGTTGGACTCTGTAGATCTTGTCCCTTATAAACCATCGTGTTTTTACCTATTGATTAATTTACCTGATTGCACCTCAGTGCTGAACGCGTTATCATCATACTATCACTCCACCCAGTTCCAAAACATCTACTTTTGACACTTGACTTATTTAGATACTCCCGGTCATTTGCGTCTCAGAAACGCAGTGTGTTCTTAACTCTACTCTACTTCGTCACACCTCAAACGCCGATCCCCAGACACACAGCCCCGTCAGACGTACCGCAGGGCACGCTACACACACAGCTTCTTGCGCAACTGTGAGGCGACTTGAATGTTAGAGATGGATCGCAGTCTGCCTACGACCTATAAGAATTACTGTCCTACAACCAAGTAAAAATTCAATAAATGTTCTTCAACCGACACAGTTTCATTCTACTACCTGTTTACTGACTCGGAGCAGTATAACGACCCCCCCCCGTATCCCCCCACCCCCCCCCCCCCAACCCCCCACGGTACCCACATTTCAGACTCTCCCAACACCTAATAAAGTTTGACCATAGCCCAGTTATAAACGAGGCGCACCGGTAGAAATGCAACTCCACTGGACAGTTCAAGATGTCTCGGACCCTAACACAACCTCCCAGCCATGCTATTAGCTAGACGGCGCAGTTGTCACGTTCCCAATTCATCTAGGCCGAATCGCCACGTGACAGGGTGGCCATTCAAGCATCGTTTGGGAAACTACACTCCCGCCTGCTTTAATACCGGCACCAGGAGTTGTTGTGATTCCCCCAAACATCTGAATGCCCACCAGCTGAGGGTGGCACCTTCAAGAGGATGTCAGAAACTACACCACTACCCGCATAGCTCATGTTGATAGCTGGGAGTTGTAGAGTTCCAAACATCTTGAATGCCACCTCACTTGGCATCAAAGATTGTTGGAAAAACTGCCAACTCCGCTTGTTCTATTGTTATAAGCATGCTGGGAGGGTGAGTTCACAACATATCTGAATGCCCCTCCCCCCCAGTTCAGTTTGTACATGTGGGCCCTCGCTTTCCCTGTGGGCATCTTCTGGCTTTCTTCTCCCTGTGGGCTTCTTCTCCCCCGTATCGGCACTTCTGGCAGGCATTCCGGCAGCCGCGCGCTCAATTCTTGTACGAGAGCGCCGGCTGCGTCACGCCCGGCGCGCGGCAGTGACGTCAGGCCGTGCGCGCCAGTACAGAAAAGATTCGCGCGGCTGCCGAGATGCCCAGGTAAGCTCCTGCTCGAGTATAAACCGAGTCCCAGTTTTCAGGTGATTTTTCAGCCTGAAAAACTAGGTTATACCGAGTATATACGGTAAGGTGCCTGAAGCGAATGAGAATATATACCGCTGTACTTGTGTAATAGATGGGCAAAGGTTTAACATTGCACCAATCAAATGGTACTTTTTAATGGTCTCTGCAAGAAAAAAATGCTTCTTAAAGAATCAACTTCCGTTTGCAGGAAGAAGTCTGCCCTGACTTAGCCACTGACTTGCCCAGTAGAAATATGGGAAATATGTTTGACCTAATCAGCCAACAGTAGTAAAATGTTATTCTGTGAAGATTGGAAAGTTGACAGAAAACCAAGAACCAAAAATGGCAGATCACAAATGGCCACAGCAATGGGTATTAATATAGAGCCTATGTAGGACACCTATATATGTGTAATTTAATTCATTTTAAAATTGTTTCACTGAACTTCCCTTTTAAGTTATAACTTCACTTAGTTATCCTTTAATGTGTGCATGGAAGCTTTGTATTCATTTCAGTGTGTGTTTGCTTAGTGCCCATCTCAGCAGAAGTAAGATCTATTGTAGACTGTAATCAATATTATTGTTGTAGTGGGATTGTCATAACGAGCAACATGTATAAAACCAGAAAGATATGTTATGTGTATAACAGTATGCCCTCAAATGGTGTGTAAGTAATATACTTGTTTATGATACTTTCCACTTGTCCAAATTTGCAGACCTGCACATAGAGGTTAAAATAGCAAGTGCACAAAATTGTCTGTTTTGGATGTAGCACAGATAAATTAAATTAAAAAGTGACAAAGTGAGATGGATATGAGAAACTCGTAGTGTCCTATACACATTCATACATAGGAGGCAGACGGGATTCTATCAGCTGGTAGTCAATGCAAATCTGATCTACAGAGCTTACATTCATTTCTTTGTGCAGATGAAGAATGCAAAAAGCAGGGAGTGGAGTTTGTCCCTGCCTGTCTTAAGAACAGAAATAAACCAAAAAACTGGGGAGATGAGCAGCGCGCAGGAAGGAAGGATGTATGGGAGCCTCCTGCCAGCGACTCAGAGGAGAGTGACTCCGGAGACAGCATGAGTGATTTGTATCCAGGTATTTTACTCTCTTCGGTTTATGAATCTAATACCTAGAAATGCAGTGATGTGTTACTATAACGGTTCAGTTCAGAAATAAATTATATTTATATTATAAAAGGTAAGAGGATTAAAGGGCATGTCCACCCTTTGAATAAACTTTTAATATGTTATAGGTATTGCTCCCTCAGCCACAACCGCATATTATTTGCAGAAAGTCCCACGAAAATGACTTACCTTACCTCTATCCTCCGCCGCACTGCCTGGAACTGCAAGCAGGGGGCGGGACCGGCAACCGCGTCCGTGATTGGCTGAGAGGCAGGCAATCACGGACGCGGCTGCCGGCAGTTCAGAACGGGGCTGGGGGAGCAATACCTATAGCATGTAAAAAGGGATTTACACTAGGCGGAGGGAGACCAAAACGGGAGGCAGAAACAATTTCCCCCTCTGCTAGGCTCCTGGTGGCCAGTTTTCTGGACTTTGGAGGGGCATTGCAGGGCAACTATTTGGATCTGGGATGTAAGTTAAGGATTTTTCTACACTACAGAGTGGGGCCAGTAGTGGGTTTAATTATAATTTTGGGGGTGGACATGCACTTTAAGTTGTTATGGGAGCAGCAGTGAAATATTTTCTTATAATAATCACTCAGCTATGTCACTGAGTGCATATTATAAGATTGATTATAGGAAGTGATACTAACAGCCCAAAGGACACGATAGGTCCTAAAGGTCTAAAGTACAATTGTTCTTTCTTCTCAGCCCAGATGTTCCCAAGAAAGAATCCAGAGAAGAAGGAAGATGATGAATTCCAGACAGACAGCGATGAAATGGAGATGGAAATTGATTCCACACAAAAAGATGACAAAAGACAACAGGTATGTTTGTCATTAAAGGAAAAACAAAAAGTTTGCCTGTGCTAAAAATTCTGCTGTACCGCCACTAATTTAGTCATCCAGAATAGTTTTAAAGAAGAATTATGTTTATTGCAGTAACTGAATTCTTTTTGTCAATATCTGACCTTTCAAGCCCCTCCCCCTATCCATTAATATATGAAAATATGTTCTCCAGTGTCAAAGATGGGAGAATGGTCAGTGACAATGACTGTGGGAGGAGTCAGTTACCACTTGAGTATAATTTTTATTTAATGAAAACGAATGCAACAGCTAATAAAAAATGGCAGTATCAATTAAAGAATTAACCAACAAAATCTAATCTGTGTTGTGAACTGCCCCATGTGTGTAGTACAGTCCTATTTAACGGGGTTATACTATGTAGCCCCACCTCTGATTCTCCCAAACCATTCCCCAGAACACCCAGGCCATGCCCAACTGCGGGTCCGCAAAGCATTGCGGGAGGCCTGTGCATCACTGATTTTGAGTAATTGTCACAGTATAATATATGAATTGTGTGCTAAACACATTCAGTTGTAACATTGTTTTGGTTTCTGTTCACAGAGGCAGAAAGGTCCTGCCAGAAAGAAATTCAAAAATCGCCATCAGAAATCCAAGCCTTACAAAAAACCTGCAGCTAAATAAAGTCGATTTGTTATTTGTACGTTTTCTACATCATGTTATGGTATTTTGTAGAGGGGGGACCATGGAATGATCTAGATTGTATTTCATTCCTAAGCAAAGGTATACCTGTGTAGAATTATCTGCAGCAAGTTAAAGGGCTATAACTGATGTAGCTAGAAAACCATGTGCCCACTGTCATAGTAAATACCAACAGAACCTTAGAATACGAAGGGCTAACTCTTTTCCCTTTACAATTTTTAGCTGGTGGTATTATAAAATAAATGGGGTAACTCCGTATGGAACAAATATTGGCTGCACTACGAGGAATGCCAGAACGAAGGGAACATTGTTTAAATCCATTAACTTTTATTGCAGGCGCATTTGTTTAGATCTGGCAACAGATCTAGGCCACACCAGCACGTTTTTTTTGTGCGTTTGCGCATGCAATTTTGGTTACAGTGGAAATTGCTGGAATGCAAAAATTTTACATTTCGCTGCGCATGCGGTTCCCTTTTGCCTGCACCATTATTTAACACAATCGCATTCGTTTTCTCATTGAGAAAAGAAATAATGTGCACGGTTCTGGTGCATTGTAGTGTGGCATCAGCCTTAGAGCCCGGAATTGCAACTAGTATAATATTTCTACTGGTATTACCAGAATCGAAAGGGCCAGGGATTATGCATACACCTGGACTACTCTGTTATTACATGTAAACCGGACTTATTATATTTTGCATTGGAGACCTCCGCCACAATAATGTTTTGCTGTTAACTCATTGTATGGGTTCTGTTTTTAAGAACAACTAAAGGAACATAGTGTGGAGTTTCCATGTGTTATGCTGGCCATACAATTTGGGTCGTACTACCTGTCATTCTGAACAGGGCTTGGGCCCGATAGTTTTGGAAATTAACTTTCGGTTGCAAGGTGAATGGGCCAGAGTGTGGAATATCAGCAGGTAAAACTAGGTGTAATAAGAAAATATCTCTGTTGAATAGCCTTTTATGTGAAAATAAAACCCTGGGCAGTTCCTATAACACCCCTTAGCCACAATCACGCCTTGAATTCAGAAGGTCCCTAACACCTGGCTGTGATATGCTAATTGGGATTTTCCAGGGTACTTGTATTGCAAACAGATTCTTGTACAAGTCATTCTGAATTGAGAGATCCAGTCGGATGACTAGTGAAACGTCTTCAAGAACTAAACTTTAAGTCCAGTTAAACTAATTGAATACAGATATCATTACCTGGATGAATGACAGTTGGATGTTAAATTGATCGAATTTCTATTATACCTGTGGTATTACCTCCTGAAATTCCCTACTGATTTATCTGTTGTATTCAGTTAGATCAACTGGACTTGAAATGTAGTTCTTGAAGACGTTTAGCTAGTCATCCGACTGGCTTTCTCAATTCAGAATGACTTGTACAAGAATCTGTGGCAATTATGTACCCTGGAAAATCCCAATTAGCATATCACAGCCAGGTGTTAAGGGTGTGATTAGTGATTAGTGGCTAAGAGGTGTTATAGGAACGCCCAGAGTAAGGTGTTAAAACAGCATTGTACACTGATTGTAGATTATATGTAGTGTATGGCCAGCGTTAAGTTCTTCCTCTTAAAACTGGTGACACCACCTGCAGGGGAATCCAGCTGCAGTCTCGCATGCTGCATATAGGGAGAACGCTCGTCACTATTATTAATTAATTATTGCCTAATAATTGTAGAGATATCTCAAGTGAAATATGCTCCATGGACTGCGATATACTGTGATTTTTTTTCTTTATTTTAGACAGTGAAATGAATTTCAACAACCATTAACAGTTCGTAAAGAAAAACTACCATGTGCCGTATTTTCATTGTGTATTAACATACATTAACATGCGGTTTGGATTTTTTTTGGGGTTCTAACCCAGAGTCAGTGGGTGGGATTAAAAGATAGATAAGTAGTTGAATGAGACAATACATACAGAACATTCCAAATCACAGGAGCAAAGTCTATTAAACTGACAGGCTACCGCTGGCACACTGTTGCGCAACTATCCTCCATACCTGACATCCAACACTGCAAAGTGGCTGTAGTATGCTCCCGTCTGTAGGGTAGGGTAAGCCAATAAAATGGGTGAGGTGTTAACAATCCATTTTATTTCAGCACACCTGAATATTCTTTGGGAAATAAAAAGGGGCATATATATATTTATAAAAAGAGGAATGGCTTAAAATAAAAACAATCACTAATCTACTTTAAAAATAAAGGTTTGGTCTTTACATTTTCCTTGAGTAAACAGGTGCATTCGTGTGTGTATTGGACTGTAGAATCCAGAGGTTCTGTTTCCTTTCTCACTTTACTCCTATTGGAATCTGCGGGTTCTCCCATCAATAGGTAAATAACACCTCCCAAAGACTATAAAGCTGACAGATGAATGGCTAATCAAAATGATGCTGCCCCCTTCCCTCTCGAAGGTTTCTGTGTGGCTAGGGGAATAGCATTCAGTCATTTGCTGTGATGTCAACTGTCACATCCATGACTGACAGCTGCTAAATGGAAAAAACAGGTAACAGATCATTAGGCAGCATTTAAGGTTAGACTTACATCTCTCAGATTTCTAGCTATTACAGGGGTGGGGTGAATTACCTACATACAATTTTTCATTTGAGGGGCAAACTTGCCCTTTAGAAGGAGAAGTCTGTGCCAAATTATTAACTCTTCCCTGTATATCCGCAAAATAAAAATTGAATGTTTGCACCAGCCGACACTAACATTTTGCAGAATGACGCCATCTTGTGGTTAAATACACTGGGCTGTTCTCGCATAACGGCAAAGATGCAGAGAAGACTAGCTCTGTTCAAAGTAAACTAGGCACTTACATGAATAAAGAAGAGTTAGGACTGTTGACTGGAAGAGCCTTGTTTTTTACCCCTCAAGTGTTGATGGGTTATTGAATCCTTTTCTTACTAAGTGCTACATTCCCCAATCTTACACCCATTATACGTTTGTACAACGTTAAATGCATTTACAACTATTTTCGTAGTAAAATAGATAAAATATTTAAAACACTATTAAAAGGCTGAAGTACATAGTACGTTTGTTATTTTCAAGACAGTCTGGAGATTTTATTGCAACATCAGTGTTTTTTTGCACTAGCCTTTTAAATACCTTTACCCAGTTTGCATCAGGAGGGCACAAAGGAAAAAGGAAGTTACAATGAATTGGTCACCGTTTAAGGCTTTAGGGAACCTTGGAACTGTTGATGGTGAGAATAGAATAGTGACAGTCGTTTAAAGGTGCAGTGGAGTCGTCCAGTGAAAACGTTGCACGGAATTTGTGTTATTAAAATGCTCCCATTGCGTCCAGAAAGGTTAAACGATGATTGTGCATTGCATGATGGCATGTGAGACTTTGGTTCATGCAAGTAAATGCTCTCAAACTTGTCTCTGAAACATCAGTCTGAACATTCCGTTAAAATCAGCTGCAAACCCATTTCTCAGCCATTCTCTTTCCAGAGAACCAAATGTATACTGTGGTCAGGCATACTCGTGGCAAAAACCAAACCAACATCGTTAACTCCATCCAGGCCGTTTAACCAACCTATTTCACCCGCCAGAAAGCTGGACCCCCTCTTAGATTTTCTGTACTCCGGGAGAGGCCAGCGGCTGATAAGTTTTTCTGTCCGTAAATCCATAATGTACAGGTTGTGGTTGTCAAAGAGCAAAGCGAAGATATCGCCAAAGCCGAGTAAGGAGAGGTTGGTGGAATCTGGCATTTTGATAACTCTGCAAAAAAGGCAAATATATTTTATATGATTTACATTAAATAAATTAGATTTGCAAACCCTATGTCAATCTTAAAGGGTAAGTCCAGCCAAAAAATAACTTATCTTCAAAATGTTCATTATCCCCTCAAACCCCACTTTTGCATGGGTGACAGATTTCAAAGATGCCCCAGAACTAACCTGACTCGGTCCGTCACCATCTAGGTGCCGCCCCCTGTTCCTGTTTTGAGCAAACAGGAGCAGGAGATTTCTGTGCTGACAGCCGCTTCACTTCCTGGTCGCGGCTGTTAGGCGATTGGGTGTGCCTTAACTCTTAACTGACAGCAAGCAAGTTCTGGGGGGGGTTTGTAATAAACATTTTAAAGATAAGTTACTTTTTGGCTGGACATTCCCTTTAACAATTTAATGGCAAAATGTTTTCTTTTTCTTACGATACAGATTGATTCACCCTAATTTATCTGATTGGCTACTGTGTAGTTTAAGCCCAACCCACTCAGAAATGTCCTTATTGCTGACCAATAGCATTACAGTCCTTTCAGTAAATGAAAATGAAAATTCTATAATTAGCCCAAAGTTTAAAAAGGTAATAAACACATTTATTTTTTATTTAATTAAAAAAAAAAACTGAAAACAAAGTCTGAAAAATACCGAGAAATGTACCTTTGTATCTCGTAGCTAGCAAAATCCCACTGATATAAACCTAATGCAGAACTGCACACAATGTATTTGCCATCAAAATGAAGTCGAGGCTGTAAAGATATACTGCGATCATCCGACACATATAGAGTCTTTAAGCATTTACAGTTAATCTCCCTTCCAATTGGCCAGATCTGTATAAAAAAAGAATTGTGGTTAATGTTCTACCAGTATTTTAATAGGGATATGTTTATGAATTTCCTATTTGTATTACATTTATCCTATAAACAAATAGGGTCCCTGGTTTGGAGACCACTTCCAAACCAAAATTATTCGACAACCTACTTCAACTGTTTAAAGTGGGCTTTGCACGGACCATTCCCAAGCGTATGAGATGGCTGAAAATTGGCTGATTATCGGGAGATTGCCCATACACGGTTCAACGTTATTGTACGACTGGTTTGAGTATGGGCCCCTTTAGAAGCAGATTCCATTGTCCATTAAATGGCATCTCCACCCTCATTATAAACTTTTTATATATTGTACAGCATGCCCCCCCATCCCCAACCGCTATATTAAGACTCCCCAGCTCTACTTACAGCTCCTCGTTCCAGTCTGGCTCCCCTGCCTACCGGAACTACAAGCAGGGGGCGCTGGAACAATGAGCTGTAAGTAGAGATGGGAATCCATTATAATATGAATATAGCGGTTTGGGGAGCATGCCCTACAATATAGCTTAAGGTATTTTTGCTGGATAAATGCCTGCCGGGAGGGAGGGGAAAGGGCTCCACTGCGCTTAGAGGACACAACAAAGACAGAAACATATTGGACAGGAAAACGGCTACTACACTTCAGTTTCCTGGATTTGAACAGGTATAACCGGAGAACCATAAGGAGCAGGGATGTAAGGTAAAGATTTTGGGGCCAGTAGTTGGTGAAATTTTGTTTGGGGGTGGGCATGCCCTTTAATATATTTGTGTTCTATTTATATTAAAACTGCAAAATGTAAAAATCTTTTTTTTTTAATGTAAAACATAATTTGTGTAGTTATGAGAAAAGAGTAGATTGTTGACCACAAAGTATTCAATTTAAAAGAAGCCATGGATGTGCTATAGGCCTTCAACTTGACTCAGATGTTAACCTAACCCTTACAAATACATAACCAGGAAATATCCGAATACCTTGATTTCATATTTATCAGCACTTAGAAGAATATGATCCCCAGGGCTATGCATAATGGACTTGACTTCACATTTCTGAAGCACGACCTGCAAAAACAAAAAAAGAGTTTTCACTGGATGATGGGACTTGACTGGATATAATGAGATACGATTGGTTATAATGGGACACGACTGAATATAATGAGATATGATTGGATATACTGGGACATGACTGGATATAATGAGATACGATTGGTTATAATGGGACACGACTGAATATAATGAGATATGATTGGATATACTGGGTCATGACTGGATATAATGACATACGATTGGTTATAATGGGACACGACTGGATATAATGACATACGATTGGTTATAATGGGACACGACTGGATATAATGAGATACGATTGGTTATAATGGGACACGACTGGATATAATGAGATATGATTGGATATACTGGGACATGACTGGATATAATGAGAACGGATTGTTATAATGGGACACGATGGATATAATGATATACGATTGGTTATAATGGGACACGACTGGATATAATGAGATACGATTGGTTATAATGGGACACGACTGAATATAATGAGATATGATTGGATATAATAGGACACGATTGGTTATTATGAGATACAATTGGTTATAATGGGACACGACTGAATATAATGAGATATGATTGGATATAATGGGACACGATTGGTTATAATGAGATATGATTGGTTATAATGGGACACGACTGAATATAATGAGATGATTGGATATAATGGGACACGATTGGTTATAATGGGACACGATTGGTTATAATGAGATACGACGGAATATAATGAGATACGATTGGTTATAATGGGACACGACTGAATATAATGAGATACCATTGGACACGATATAATCGTGCATGACATATGGATTATGGAAATGATGAAGAAAACCTTTAGTACAGAATCAAACTAACCTTAGTGACCCACTCTGTGTGACCAGTCAGTGTATTTAAACAAGTTCCTGTAGATAAGGACCATATTTTCACAGTGTTATCAGCAGAGCCGCTAACTAAAAGGTCGATGTCGTCACTATAGTCCACGCTGAACACTATAAAACAACCAAACAAAAACTAAAGAGATATATAGATAGACATTTCCAATAAATACATGTTCAAAATGATCACCAATCAGAATACATTTTATTAGCATACTCCTTACTCTATGGCTATGTATTACCTGCACCAGTATGACCTCTGAAGTGTTGACTTTTGGCTCCAGAAATCCAGTCCCAACAGGCGACAGTGTTATCGAAAGAGCCGGTGACAAGTTTTTGCTCATCAAATTTCACTGCAGCACAAGTGTGTGTCTGGATTCCATATATACACTGACCAGTGCGGACGTCCCAAAGCTTCGCAGAGAGGTCATCGGAACCTAAAGGTGTGCAAATCAGAAAAACAACCACGAGTTAAGAAACCCCCTGAAATATTGCTCACATGAGAATATAATGCTCTCTATATGATTTTAGCTACTCTCCTCGGCCCTGTGAGTCACCCTGTATCAGCTTCCCTGCCCTATTTCAGTTTTTGGTAGATGAGACCTCAGTAAATCTAACCTGCAGTGTTATCTACTTTAAAACTATATTTACTCCCTTTATACTCTTTTAAAGGGAAAGTTCAGTGGAAAATATATATAAATATTTTAAAAATTCTTTGTTTGTATTATACATACCTAGCAATTCTACATACTCTCTCCCATTTTGAAAAATGTTTTCATACCCTTTGCTGTTCCCTGCGGTTTACTATAGTGAGCTGCCATTTAAGGTTCCAACAGTCCTTCTTCATCCCAGAATGCACCACTTCCTTGGAATGTTCCTAACAGTAATTTCTACTGATTGGCTGTTGGATGAGTCACACATGCTCAGATCTCTACTGAGCAACTGAATCAACCCAGGCGCTGGGTCAAGGGCAAGACCATAACTGTCTCTATTAGGGGTCCTGCAAACAGGAAGTGAATATTTTGGTTGCACTTATTTATACACAGACAAAATGTTGAATGGGCAGGTTAAGGTCATTGGGATTGAAAATTACTGATCTTTTTTCTTAAAATCATATGTATTTGCAGTGAACTTCCCCTTTAAGCCTTCTAGCGCGATACAGAAAGATTCTTCTTACCTTACATTTATATACAGCTCACAAGCAATATTACAGAAACACATACATTTTTACACCCATACATATAAAATACAAATACTCGGAAAACAAATGGTTTGCAATTGATATTAAAAGACAACTATACTGTAAAAATGAAAAGTGCCTAGGCAGGGAGGTATGATTGATTATTCCTACCTCCTAATATTGTTTCGCTGAGGAGCTACAACACATACAGTTTTCATCTGCCAGGTTAGCACCCTGGGGCTTCCTGTATTAAAGATAGTGCTGAAGCACTCAGGAAGCCTGGCAGACACCATTTTCCTAATGCTGCCGCTCCTCATAGAAATGATATTGGTAGGTATAAAGTTCCGATCCTACCTCCCTGCCCCAGGTACTTTTCATTTTAACTGTTTTTGAAAAAACTGTACTATAGTTCTCCTTTAATACAATTTTGTGCACTTATACCTTCATTGCTTGAATGTATAAATAGAATCTCAATGGAGAATAAAATTGCTGAGTAAATGTCATGTTTCCTTTTTAATAAGATTTCCCACAGAAAGTAACCGAAGGGTTAATATTTTGTTTAAGGAGTTAAGAATCCCATACCTGTACACAGGAGTCCATCTTTGTAATAAAGTGCATAAACTCTGGCACTATGACCAATTAGTGATGCGGTTTGGAAGGCATCATGGCCCTTAAGTTGTTTCATCCTCAGAACTGCTTTCAAGTACACTTTCTTCCAGTACAAAGTCTCCTGCACCGTTTCATCGATCTGCCAACCCAAGTTCCTGCAAGCCGTCTGCCACACCTCCGTACAGGCACTTATCACCTTGTTCCATTGTTTTGAGACCAGGCAGCATGTGAGTAAGGTTTGAGGGTCCAGCCATTTTAGTAAGTAAAAGCTGAGCTCAAGTGGAAGAAGCCGGAGGAAATCTCTCTTTAGAAGTGTCTCTAAGTTATTAGAGAGATGCCTCAGTTGAACAGCACCACTGTGGCTTATTAAGTAATCCAAGGTCTCATTTTTCTGCAAGTCCGTTAGGGTGTAAAAAGTAGCAGATATATTTTCAAGCCATGCATCAAATTCCTTTTTCTCCATAAGTTTATGGAATAAACTATCTACAATACAAAAAAATATAAGACATATAAATGTAATAAATATAAATATGTAAACAGAACTTGTGGCCCAAATGAACAGATGCAACAAGGGAGGGTAAAACATTGTATAACTGCATTAAAGGGCAAGTTCACCCCCAAACTACAAAACTGCAATTGAGAGATGTAAGTCTAACCTAAGATGCTCCCCAATGGTCTGTTACCACTTTTTTTGCTTTCTGGTTCTTCCATTTAGCAGCTGTCAATCATGTTTTATTTAAGGGGTAAACATGCACTTTAAACCTGATCTGTAATATTAAAAAAAACAAGCAACGATCTCTGGAAATTTACAGGTTGCTGATCCCTGATCTAAAGGCACACTATATTATTTATCTGCCTTTCAATGAACTCCCATGCAGATGTTTACTGCATATATGTTACAGTCACTAAATAGCATCCAATTTATTTTGCATTAATGTTACAGACAAAATACACTGAATTTCCATACTTTGCAACTTTCATATACAAGAAAATAATTTGTATACATACCATATCAGTTACATTTCCTTTGAACTCCAGATATATTGCTGGATGAAAGCCTGACCTCACAGAATATTCCTGAACAAAACAAGATTGACAGATTGGAATTACAAGTGTATAACGATCAATATAAATTCATAGTCATTGCAGAGAGAATATTATGGAAAGCTTATTGTAAATCATCTTGTACATTGGGCAAGGTTTATTTGGCCTGGAATAGCACTGATGCCTTGTAGCACTGAGGTCCTGAGTTCGATTCCACCCTTTGACACATCTGCAAGGAGTTTGTATGTGCTCCCCGTGCTTGCGTGCGTTTCCTCCGGGCACTCCAGATTCCCACACAATCATAAAGACATACCGATAGGTTGTATGGGTCAAATAAATGTGCTTAGAGGGCCTGATGTATACATGTATTTGTAAAGTGCTATGGAAGATGTTGGTGCTATATAAATCCACAATTATAATAATGAGGTTTCGATTGTTTATGTAACAACATATTCCTGGTCTACAAGGTCAGAGCAGCATTTTTTGTAACTATATAGATTTGTTGTTATAGAATTATTCCACAGACTGGCCATCACAATAAATACAATATAATGCACAACATACTATACTGTACAGATGATCTGTGTAGCCCGGTATCAATTGATCCATAGGTAGTCTGTTGCCTGGTGGTTAGGAACCGTTGCCCTAGAGTTTCTTTTTAATTGTCACATAATTGCTAAAACCTTTTTGCCCATTCCGATTAACAGTATGAATGGAGTAATTTTATTTACTTGATGGCTTGTTATTAAACCTGCTACACCTATTCTTTGTCATTCAGTTTGAACATATTACATGGTATAAAAGAATCAATGATGGTAAAAAACAGGCCATTTTCCACTTACCATGCTTCAATTTAAAGGATAAGTACAGTCAAAAAAAAAAAAAATCAAAATTGTAAGAAGTTAATTGTCAAAATACATACCGTAATTTAATTGTGTCTTAAGGAACCTGTCCAACCCACCCCTTCTGTCTCAGTCCAACTGTATAGTACTTAATTGTGGACTCCAGATATGAAGGGCGACCCAAGTCTTTGCGCTATACAGACAGATTCCCCACCTTATGAACATACAATTTACAGCCGGGGAAGAAATGCTCTACTGCCAGAGCCCCTTTCTCCTATCAGCCGACATGCGGAGAAAGGCAGGCCAGCAGTTACATTGCATGCTATACCTTAGAATAAAGGCAAAACGAGCAGCCTGGATAAATTCCTTAAGACCCTTTTAAATCATATTACACTTAAACTTTGCTTTCTATACCATTTCGATTTGACAGGTCTCCTGTATACATCACATGTTATAACTGAATCCGTGAGGCAAATCACATACATAAAAGGAATTCAAAACCAATATTACTTGTTTACAATTTCTGACCCCCAAAACTCGGGGAAATCAGACCTGGCTGTTGGTTTAAAGCTATACAATACCAATAAAGTGGAAGAGAAAGTGACAGGTCTCAAGGGGTTCTTCAGCAGCTTAGTTTACAAAAACTTTCAAATAACCACTGGCCCTCCAAGGAATCATAATTAAGAGTTATACTAATTGTTCTTTTGGCTCCATACACAAACATGGTCTTTCCAACTATATCCAGGTCCCCGGGTCACATGTGACACCACCCACAGGGGCCACATATATTCACCACCCACAGGGACCACATCTGTCACCACCCATAGGGGCCACATCTGTCACCACTCATAGGATCCTATGGTAAAACATTCACTGTGAACATTCCGTAGAGAAACTAAAACCAGCATGGCCAATGTGTGCATTGCTATGAGATCCCCACGGAAATCATTCTCTCTGTGCTTCCAATGTGGGTTTGGCCCGGTAAATACCTGTCTGGCTGCAGACTACCTTCTCTCCTTACGGCGGCCATGTTGAAAGGGGCGGAGTGGAACTTGGACTTCCGCTTAGCGCCTCCTCTCCAGCCAGACCCGATCAGCAGCTCTATGGTTAAGCTTCACTGTAGACCGAAAGTGTATGAGCGATAAGCCGGAACTCGGATACACTGGCCTGGACAGCATGTTCTGGCCCTTGGAGACGGTGGCAGCCATTTTTACTTTGGGCAAAGTTAATCCTCAGTCCAGTTTGATAGCAAATCAATGTTTATCTACACAGAATGCACTGGGATCCCCAACTTGGATCTTGTTTTAGGATTTATACAATGTATTGATTATTTTATCTATATTTAAAATTATGGGCTCAAAAATTTTTTTAAAGGAGAAGTTAATATCAAAAAAACATTTCAGTTTTGCTTATTCTATAGTTTATGGAGAGACGATATTGTTTAACATAATAATAATTTTTTATTTATATAGCGCCAACATCTTCCGTTTTACAATGACATGTATACATTCACATCAGGCCCTGCCCCTGTAGTGGATTTCTAGGGGGGGAACTGTAAGATTATAGCCTTATAATCTTACAGTTCAAGGAAGAGAACCAGAAGCCACAAAGGGGTAGGTTATAATAAATAATGCTCCCCGAACTGTAAATTAAAAGGATATTAGAAGTCACCTTGGAGTTCCATGCCCTGTATAAAAGGTACTCGGACTGCGGCCTCAAACTTTTATATGGTCACGGAACTCCTTGGTGACTTCTAATATCCTAATATAATTTACAGTAGGGGGTGCATTATCTACTATATCCTGCCCCTGCAGCTCTGTAAGTTGTTTCTATAAGTGTACTTATTAAAGGGGTAATGTACAAGGGTATGCATCAATGAAGGGGGCAGGATGGGCATTTTGGAATATCCTTGCAGAACATGACAGGTAAACGGTCTATCTATGGCTTACACTAGGGTTTCCAGGGTGGATTGCCAGTCTTGCCAGATCATCTGATGATAGGGACACACTTAATGAATGAAATAAACAGGGCTGTACCTACCGACTGCAATTAAACATTAATTCCTAGGCAGCCATGCTGCACAGGTTCAACTCTGATTCCAGATCATATGCTGATTGTAGAAAGCTCTTAATAAATCATATTAGCAGGGCTGCATTTAAAATGTATTAGGGCTAGGCCACACTATCGCGATTTTGATGCATTCGCGCATTTTTTTTTGAACAATGTAATTGCAACGCACCGAAAAACACGTTTTTCCGGTTGCGATGCGATTGCGCATCTGTTTGAAAATGCGTTTCCCTATCTCTAAAGAAAAAAAGCGCAAGCACAAACGCAGCAAAATCGCACCGGAAACGCACGCGCGATTGCGTTGCAGTGTGGCCTAGCTCTTACTGCAGATTCAGCCTTGCTATCACCTACTGAATTACATTTTCATCTAACTTCAAGTTGCTTCTCAGGTTTTGTGACCCTTTAAATGCAATCATTTTGTGTATGATTGCAGCCCTGCTAATTACATTTATTAAGTGTGTCCCTATCAGATCAGATGGGGGATAAGCCATAAGGTATCATAAGCATTTGGTCTTCTAAGCCAAAACCCTAATCTGACACCTCCATAGAGTTACGAGATCACTGGATTGACTCATCTGAGCATGTGCGAGCTTGTGAAAGAGCTTGGAGGGGAGACAGAGGCAGAGGAAAGGGAGAGAAGATTTTGCTACAGGATAATCAGCTTTGGGGTGATTTCAAGGGTGAACTTTCTGCATTGCTGATTTTTATTTGGAAAGCATAGTTTTAATGAATTACAAGGATAGGCAATCAGATACTGCAAAACTACAAATCCCAGCATTCCCTGGGGAACATCTAGAGCATAACTGGATGCCTATTTAACAGATTCCCTGATTGGTGCCAGTCATTTTATTTATATTTAATAGAATTCTATATTAATGGTGCCATTCATAAATAATCTCATTATATCCCCTCCCTCTACCAGGGACAGGATTCAGCACCACCATAACAAACAGCCTGACCAGACCCGACCAGCAGATCATCTTCCCCCATTCAACAGATGTTACTAAATTATAATTGAATCGATGAGCCGGCGATCTGCAGCTTTGGCCTGGCTACGCCCATTCAGGTGATGTAGAACGCAAGGTAGGAGTGTTCCTTCCGGTTGACTTCCAATGTGATTTTGGTCAGCTGACTGGTGGGATTCTCACGTGACCATGTTCCCCTTTTCAGGCAGATCATCAGGAAATGGTTTGTGATAGATGCACGTGCTGCACATGGAGGGGATTTAAATAGTCACTACCAGGGACTGACTATCCCAGGATCTCATTCCATTGCTGGCTGTGGGTAAGGAGCATTATCCCTATTGGCATTTTATTATAAAGTTCATCAACACCCCGCTTTCTGATCTTCATCTTATTACTTTTCAGGCTCAACACCCTCTTCTTCCTCCTGTCCCTCCATCTTGTGCGTCTGTCCGTAACACTAGATCCATAGATCTCCCGACACTCGCCTCATCCCTGTCCTCTTGTCTCTCCTTCCTACTGACAGTTGATGACCCTGACACGCTTGCTAATTCCTATAATTCTATCCTGACTAACACGATAGACTCTTTTGCCCCCTTACAGTCGAGGAACCTCTAATCCTCGTCCGTGGCTCAACCCGACTTCCCGTTTTATATGCAGGTGCATGCGTGCTGCTGAACGTGCGTGGAGAAAGTCCCGTACAAAGGCTGACTGTCTCCATTACAAGTTCATGCTGCAATGTCTCGGATCTGGGCTCCTGCTGGAAAAACAACTATTACCGGAAACTTCTAAATAACAAATCGAGCCCACGTCACCTGTTCTCCATCTTCAACTCCCTTCTGCGCCCCTCTCCCGCTGACCCTCTCCTTTCTCCGTACTTCCCCAGGACTTTGCGCATTACTTTCAGCATAAAGTGGAGTCCATCCGTGTGCAGATATAGTATCTGGTCCCAGGGATGACTCTCAGATTGTTACCCTCTCCCCCATCAGCTATTCATGGATCTTTTGCTCCTGTGACCCATTCAGAAGTCTCTCGCCTGCTTCTATTATGTCTGCTCATGACCTGTCCTCTTGATCCCATGCCCTCTGTATTACTGAAGCTCTGTAACCGTGTGCTTACCCCTATACTCACCCACATATTCAGTGCCTCCCTTACATCTGCCCATGTTAAGCCCATACTAAAAAAAAGCCCTCGCTGGACCCCTCTTGTTTAGCCAATTACCGCCCGGTCTCTCTCTTACCGATAGCCTCTAAACTGCTAGAACGATCAGTCTTCTCCCGTATCACTAACGACCTTCATGCTCATAACCTATTGGATCCTTTACAATCTGGATTCCGTCCTGCGCATTCCACTGAGACGGCTCTGTAAGGTTATAAATGATCTGCAGGTTGCAAAGACCAATGGTCACTTTTCTATTCTAATCCTCCTTGACCCTCCTCTGCTTTCCACACAGTTGATCATTCCCTCCTAATGCAGATACTTTACTCCTTGGGCATTCAGAATGAAGTGGCATCCTGGTTTCTATCCTATCTCTCTAACCGAACTTACTCTGTATCTTATGCTAGCAATACCTCTCCTCCGGTGTGGGGGTCCCGCAGGGGTCTGTTCTTGGACCCTTATTGTTCTCCCTCTACACTATTTCCTTGGGAGATGTCATTAGCTCTTTTGGCTTTAAATATCATTTATATGCAGGCGATACACAAATCTACTTGTCCACCCCTACGCTAACTCCTGACATCCAATCACACGTCTCCGACTGCCTCCTTGCCATCTCCTCCTGGATCTCTCAACGCTACCTCAAATTAAATTTTCTAAAACTGAACTGATCGTTTTCCCACCTAAACCTGGTCCTGTCCCATCTTTCTCTATCTCTGTTGAGAATACCCCCATTTCCCCTATCCAATCAGCATGCTACCTAGGGGTAATTATTGACTCCTTTCTCTCCTTTTCTAACCACGTTAACTATGTTGTGAAAACCTGACGCTTCTTCCTTCGGAATATAGCCAAAATCTGCAGGTTCCATTCTCTCCCGACCACCGCTATGCTTATGCTCTCATCCTATCGCGCCTGGACTATTGTAACCTACTACTTTCTGGTCTTCCTGCTTCCCACCTCTCTCCCCTTCAGTCTATAATTAACCCGTATTGCTACACGTATTGTTTCGCTCTCTAATAAACTGGATCCCAAAATCATTATCCTAACATTTAAAGCTCTTTGTTCTGCTGCTCCTTATTATATTTCCTCTCTAGACTCCCCATATGTTCCTGCCCGTACCCTCTGCTCATCACAGAACCAGCTCCTGTACAGACCCCCCACTAATACTGCTTCCTCTCGCCTTAAAACTTTCTCTCTCGTAGCTCCCATCCTCTGGAATTCTATTCCCCTCTCTCTACATCAAGAAACCTCAATTAGCAGGTTTAAAAAAATCGACCCTTACATCCTACCTATCTGGTAACCCGCACAGTCTGGTATCATCTATACTATTATGATAAATCTACCCTTACATCCTACCTATCTGGTAACCACACAGTATAATGGTATCTAATATATAAATCTACCATTACATCCTACCTATCTGGTAACCAGCACCGTATATGGTATCTATATAATCTATGTATGATAAATCTATCCTTACATCCTACCTATCTGTAACCATCACAGTATATATACTATATATCTATATATGATAAATCTACCCTTACATCCTACCTATCTGGTAACCAGCACAGTATATGGTATCTATATATCTATATTGATAAATCTACCCTTACATCCTACCTATCCGGACCACGCACGTATATGGTATCTATATATCTATATATGATAAATCTACCCTTACATCCTACCTATCCGGTAACCAGCACAGTATATGGTATCTATATATCTTATATATGATAAATCTACCCTTAATCCTACCTATCCGGTAACCAGCACAGTATATGAATATCTATATATGATAAATCTACCCTTACATCCTACCTATCCGGTAACCAGCACAGTATATGATATCTAAATATCTATATATGATAAATCTAAACCCTTACATCCTACCTATCCGTAACCAGCAGTATATGGTATCTATATATCTATAATGATATAATATATAAATCTACCCTTACATCCTACCTATCCGTAACCAGCACAGTATATGATATCTATATATCTATATATGATAATCTACCTTACATCCTACCTATACTGGTAACCATCACAGTATATGGTATCTTATATGAATAAATCTACCCTTACATCTCCTACCTATCCGGTAACACAGCACAGTATATGTATCATATATGATAAATCTACCCTTACATCCTACCTATCTGGTAACCAGCACAGTATTGGTATCTATATATCTATATATGATAAATCTACCCTTACATCCTACCTCCGGTAACCAGCACAGTATATGGTTCTATATATGATAAATCTACACCCTTACATCCTACACTATCCGGTAACCAGCACAGTATAGGTATCTGTATATCTAATATGATAACTACCCTTACATCCTACCTATCCGGTAACCAGCACAGTATATGGTATCTATTATGATAAATCTACCCTTAATCCTACCTATCCGGTAACCAGCACAGTATAGGTATCTATATATGATAATCTACCCTTACATCCTACCTATCTGGTAACCAGCACAGTATTGGATAATCTATATATCTATATATGATAAATCTAACCCTTACATCCTACCTATCCGGTAACCAGCACAGTATATGAATCTATATATGATAAATCTACCCTTACATCCTACCTATCCGGTAACCAGCACAATATATGATATCTATATATCTATATATGATAAATCTACCCTTACACCTACCTATCCGGTAACCAGCACAGTATATGGTATCTATATATCTATATATGATAAATCTACCCTACTCCCCTACCTCCCGGTAACCAGCAACGGTCTATGGTATCTATATATCTATATATGATAAATCTACCTTACATCCTACCTATCTGGTAACCAGCACAGTATGATATCTATATATCTATATATGATAAATCTACCATTACATCCTACCTATCCGGTAACCAGCACGGTCTATGGTATCATATATCTAATATGATAAATCAACCCTTACATCCTACCTATCTGGTAACCAAGCACAGTATATAATATCTATATTATAATCTACCCTTACATCCTACCTATCTGGTAACCAGCACAGTATATGATATCTATATATCTATATATGATAATCTACCTTACACCTCCTACCTATCCGGTAACCAGCACTGTATATGGTATCTATATATCTATATATGATAATCTACCCTTACATCCCTACCTATCCGGAACCAGCACAGTGTATGGTATCTATATATGATAAATCTACCCTTACAATCCTACCTATCCGGTAACCAGCACATTATATGGTATCTATATATCTATATATGATCTAAATCTACCCTTACATCCTACCTATCCGGTAACCAGCACAGTATATGGTATATCTAATATTAATAAACACCCTTACATCCTACCTACCGGTAACCAGCACAGTGTATGGTATCTATATATGATAAATCACCCTTACATCCTACCTATCCGGTAACCAGCACAGTATATGGTATCTATATATCTATATATGATAAATCTACCCTTACATCCTACCTATCCGGTAACCAGCACAGTATATGGTTCATCTATATATCTATATATGAATAATCTACCCTTACATCCTACCTATCCGGTAACCAGCCCGATATGGTATCTATATATCTATATATAAAAATCTACCCTTACATCCTACCTATCCGGTAACCAGCACAGTGTATGGTATCTATATATGATAAATCTACCCTTACATCCTACCTATCTGGAACCAGCACAGTATATGGTATCTAATATCTATATTGATACTAACCCTTCCATCCTACCTATCTGGTAACCAGCACAGTATATGGTATCTATATATCTATATGATAATCTATCCTTACATCCTACCTATCCGGTAACCAGCACAGTATATGGTATCTATATATCTATTATGATATCTACCCTTACATCCTACCTATCCGGTAACCAGCACAGTGTATGGTACTATATATGATAATCTACACCCTACATCTATCCACTATCCGTAACCGCACAGTAATGGTATCTAATATCTATATATGATAAATCTAACCTTACATCCTACCTATCTATAACCAGCACATTATATGATTGTTTTATTTGTACTGCATCTCACTCCAGCACTTATACCCATTCCATGTATCGTATGTTACCCCCTCACTAGATTGTAAGCTCTACGGGGCAGGGACCTCATTACCTCTTGTGGCAAAGCTCTAGCACTTCTATTTATATAATTGATATATTTATGTACTGCACTATCTATGTTTTGACTTGTATGACTTTATTGTATTTTATTACTGTACAGCGCTGTGTCCCCAAGTAGTGCTATATAAATAATCCTATACATACATACTGTATAATCTGTATTGTTATAATGTACAGCGCTGTGTACCCAAGTGGCGCTATATAAATAAACATATACATACATACTGTATAATCTTTATTGTTATAATGTACAGCGCTGCGTCCCCAAGTGCGCGCTTTATAAATATATACATACATACTGTATAATCTGTATGTTATAATGTACAGTGCTGCGTCCCAAGTGGCGCTATATAAATAAACATACAATACATACTGAATAATCTGTATTGTTTGTTTTACAGCGCTGCGTACCCAAGTGGCGCTATATAAATAACATATACATACATACTGTAATCTGTATTGTTATAATGTACAGCCTGTGTCCCCAAGTGGCGCTATATAAATAACATATACATACATACTGTATAATCTGTATTGTTATAATGTACAGCGCTGTGTACCCAAGTGGGTGCTATATAAATAATCCTATACATACATACTGTAATCTGTATTGTTTATAATGTACAGCGCTGTGTACCCAAGTGGCGCTATATAAATAAACATATACATACATACTGTATAATCTGTATTGTTATAATGTACAGCGCTGTGTCCCCAAGTAGTGCTTATAAATAATCCATACATAAACATACTGTATATCTGTATTGTTATAATGTACAGCGCTGCGTCCCCAAGTGGCGCTATATAAATAAACATATACATACATACTGTATAATCTGTATTGTTAATATGTACAGCGCTGCGTCCCCAAGTGGCGCTATATAAATAAACATATACATACATACTGTATACTGTATTGTTATAATGTACAGCGCTGTGTCCCCAAGTGGCGCTATATAAATAAACATATAACATACATGGTATAATCTGTATTGTTATAATGTACAGCGCTGTGTACCCAAGTGGTGCTATATAATAATCCTATACATACATACTGTATAATCTGTATTGTTATAATGACAGCGCTGCTCCCCAAGTGGCGTTAATAAATAACTATACTACTACTGTATAATCTATTAATAATGTACAGCGCTGCGTCCCCAAGTGGCGCATAATAAATAACATATACATACTATACGTATAATCTGTATTGTTATGTACAGCGCTGTGTACCCAAGTGGCGCTATAAAATAAACATATACATACATACTGTATAATCTGTATTGTTAAATGTACCGGCTGTGTCCCCAAGTGGCGCTATAAATAAAATCTATACATACATACTGTATAATCTGTATTGTTATAATGTACGCGCTGGCGTCCCCAAGTGGTGCTATATAATATATACATACATACTGTATAATCTGTATTGTTATAATGTACAGCGCTGCGTCCCCAGTGGCGCTTATAAATAAACATATCATACATACTGTATAATCTGTATTTTTATAATGTACAGCGCTGCTACCCAAGTGGCGCATATAATAAACCTATACAATACTGTAATAATCTGTATTGTTATAATGTACAGCGCGCGTACCCAGTGGCCGCTATATAAATAAACATATACATACATACTGTATAATCTGTATTGTTATAATGTACGCGGCCTGTGTCCCCAGTGGTCTTTATAAATAAACATATACATACATACTGTATAATCTGTATTGTATAATGTACAGCGCTGTGTCCCCCAAGTGGCGCTATATAAATAACATATACATACATACTGTATAACTGTATTGTTATAATGTACAGCGCTGTGTACCCCAAGTGGCGCTATATAAACATATACATACATACTGTATAATCTGTATTGTTATAATGTACAGCGCTGTGTCCCCAAGTGGCTATAATAATAATTCCATACATACTGTATAATCTGTATTGTTATAATGTACAGCGCTGTGTACCCTAGGTGCGCTTTTATAAATAAACATATACTTACATACTGTATAATCTGTATTGTTATAATGTACAGCGCTGTGTACTCAAGTGGGCTTATAAATAAACATATACATACATACTGTATAATCTGATATGTTAAATGTACAGCGCTGTCCCCAAGTGGCGCTTTAAATAAATAAACAATCATACTGATAATCTTGATTGTTATAATGTACAGCGCTGTGTCCCCAATGGCGATAATATAAATAACACATATACATACATACTGTATAATCTGTATTGTTATAATGTACAGCGCTGTGTACTCCAAGTGGCCTTTATAAATAAACATATACATACATACTGTATAATCTGTATTGTTATAATGTACAGCGCTGTGACCCAGTGGTCGCTATATAAAATCATACATACATACTGTATAATCTGTATTGTTATAATGTACAGCGCTGTGTACCAAGTGCGCACTTTATAAATAAACATATACATACATACTGTAAATCTGTATTGTATAATGTACAGCGCTGTGTACCCAAGTGGCTCTATATAAATAACATTACTACATACATACTGTATAATCTGTATTGTTATAATGTACAGCGCTGTTCCCCAAGTGGCGCTATATAATAAACATTACATACATACTGTATAATTTGTATTGTTTATAATGTACAGCGGCGTGTCCCCAGTGGCGCTATAATAAAACATATACATACATACGTTAATCTGTATTGTTATAATGTACAGCGCTGTGTATCCAGTGGCACTTTATAAATAAACATATACATACTACTGTATAATCTGTATGGTTATAATGTACAGCGCTGTGTCCCAAGTGGCGCTATATATAAACATATACATACATACTGTACAATCTGTATTGTTATATTAATTCAGCGCTGTGTACCCAAGTGCGTCTATATAAATAAACATTTACATACATCTGTAAATCTGTATTGTTATAATGTACAGCGCTGTGTCCCAAGTGGCGCTATATAAATAAACATATACAACATACTGTATAATTTGTATTGTGTTATAATGTACAGCGCTGTTGTCCCAAGTGGCGCTATATAAATAACATATACATACATACTGTATAATCTGTATTGTTATAATGTACAGCGCTGTGCCCCAAGTGGCGCTATAAATAAACATATACATCACACTGTATAATCTGTATTGTTATAATGTACAGCGCTGTGTCCCCAAGTGGCGCTATAATAATAACATATACATACACTGTATAATCTGTATTGTTATAATGTACAGCGCTGTGTCCCAAGTGGCGCTATATAAAATAAATATATACATACATACTGTAATAATCTGTATTGTTATAATGTACAGCGCTGTGTCCCCAAGTGGCGCTATATAAATAAACATATACATACATACATACTGCATAATCTGTATTGTTATCATGTACAGCGCTGTGTCCCCAAGTGGCGCTATATAAAAAACATATACATACATACGGTATAATCTGTATTGTTATAATGTACAGCGCTGTGTATCCAAGTGGCGCTATATAAATAAACATACATACACACTGTATAATCGGTATTGTTAATGTACAGCGCTGTGTACCCAAGTGGTGCTTTATAAAATAAACATAACATACATACTGTATAATCTGTATTGTTTATGTACAGCGCTGTGTCCCCAAGTGGTGCTAAAATAAACATATACATAATACTGTATAATCTGTATTGTTTAATGTACAGCGCTGTGTACCCAGTGGTGCTATTAAATAAACATATACATACATACTGTATAATCTGTATGTTATAATGTACAGCGCTGTCCCCAAGTGGCGCTATATAAATAAACATATACATACATACTGTATAATCTGTATTGTTATAATGTACAGCGCTGCTACCCAGTGGCGCTATATAAATAAACATATACCATACTGTATAATCTGTATTGTTATTACAGCGCGTGTACCCAAGTGGCGCTATAAAATAAACATATACATCATACTGTATAATCTGTATTGTTATGTACAGCGCTGTGTACCCAAGTGGCGCTATATAATAAACATATACACACATACTGTATAATCTGTATTGTTAAATGTACAGCGCTGTGTACCCAAGTGGTATAGTCGTATATAATAAACATATACAAATACTGTATAATCGTATTGTTATAATGTACAAGCGCTGTGTCCCCAAGTGGTGCTATAAATAAAAACATAATACATACATACTGTAATCTGTTATATAATGTACAGCGCTGTGTCCCAAGTGGTGCTATATAAATAAACATATACATACATACTGTATAACTGTATGTTTATAATGTACAGCTCTGTGTCCCCAAGTGGCGCTATATAATAAACATATCCATACATACTGTTAATCTGTATGTGTTATAATGTACAGCTCTGTGTCCCCAAGTGGCGCTATATAAATAACATATACATACATACTGTTAATCTGTATTGTTATAATTACAGCGCAGCGTGTGTCCCCAAGTGGCGCTATATAAATAAACATATACTACATACTGTATAATCTGTATTGTTATTATGTACAGCGCTGTGTCCCCAAGTGGCGCTATATAAATAAACATATACATACATACTGTATAATCTGTATTGTTAAATGTACAGCGCTGTGTACCCAGTGGTGCTATAATAATAAACAATACATACATACTGTATAATCTGTATGTTATAATGTACAGCGCTGTGTACCCAAGTGGTGCTAATAAATAAACATATACATACTACGGTATAATCTGTATTGTTATAATGTAACGCGCTGTGTCCCAAGTGGCGCTATATAATAAACATATACATACATACTGTAAATCTGTATTGTTATAATGTACAGCGCTGTGTCCCCAGTGGTGCTAATAAATAAACATATACATACATACTGTATAATCTGTATTGTTATGTACAGCGCTGTGTACCCAAGTGGCGCTATATAAATAAACATATACATACATACTGTATAATCTGTATTGTTTATAATGTACAGCGCTGCGTCCCCAAGTGGCGCTTTATAAATAAACATACACTACATACTGTATAATCTGTATTGTTATAAGGTCACGCGCTGCGTCCCCAAGTGGCGCTATATAAATAAACATATACATAAATACTGTATAATCTGTATTGTTATAAAATGTACAGCGCTGTTGTACCAAGTGGCGCTATATAAATAAAACATAACTACATACTGTATAATCTGTATTGTTATAATGTACAGCGCTGTGTCCCCATGTGCGCTATATAAATAAACATATACATACATACTGTATAATCTGTATTGTTATAATGTACAGCGCTGTGTCCCCAAGTGGCGCTATATAAATAAACATATACATAACATACTGTATATCTGTATTTTATAAATGTACAGCGCTGTGTACCCAAGTGGCGCTTATAATAAACATATACAAACTACTGTATAATCTGTATTGTTATAATGTACAGCGCTGTGTCCCCATGTGGCGCTATATAAATAAACATATACATACATACTGTATAATCTGTATTGTTATAATGTACAGCGCTGTGTCCCCAAGTGGCGCTATATAATAAACATATACATACATACTGTATAATCTGTATTGTTATAATGTACACGCGCTGTGTACCCAAGTGGCGCTATAATAAATAAACATATACATCATACACTGTATAATCTGTATTGTTATAATGTACAGCGCTGGTGTCCCCAAGTGGCGCTATATAAATAACCCTATACATACGTACTGTATAATCTGTATTGTTTATAATGTACAGCGCTGTGTCCCCAAGTGGCGCTATATAAATAAACTATACATACGTACTGTGATAATCTGTATTGTTATAATGTACAGCTGCTGTTCCCCAAGTGGCGCTATATAATAACATATACATCACTACTGTATAATCTGTATTGTATAATGTACAGCGCTGTGTACCAAGTGGCGCTATATAATAAACAATACATACATACTGTATATCTGTATTGTTATAAGTGTACAGCGCTGCGTCCCCAGTGGCGCTATTAAATAACATATACATACATACTGTATAATCTGTATTGTTATAATGTACAGCGCGCGTCCCAAGTGGCGCTATAATAAATAACATATACATACATACTGTATATCTGTATTGTTATAATGTACAGCTCTGGTGACCCAAGTGGCGCTATATAAATAAACATATACAACATACTGTATAATCATTGTTATAATGTACAGCGCTGTGTCCCCAAGTGGCGCTATAATAAAATAATTATACATACTGTATAATCTGTATTGTTATAATGTACAGCGCTGTGTACCCAGGTGGGCTATATAAATAAACATATACTACATACTGTATATATTTGTTTTATATGTACAGCGCTGTGTACCCAAGTGGCGCTATATAAATAAACATATACATACTGTATTATCTGTATTGTTATAATGACAGCGCTGCTGTACCCAGTGGCGCTATATAAATAAACATATACATACATACTGTATAATCTGTATTGTTATAATGTACAGCGCTGGTGTCCCCAAGTGGGCGCTTTATAATAAAACATATACATACATACTGTATAATCTGTATTTGTTATAATGACACGCGCGTACCCAAGTGGTGCTATATAAATAAACATATACATACATACTGTATAATCTGTATTTTTTATATGTACAGCGCTGTGTACCCAAGTGGCGCTATAATAAAACATATACATACATACTGTATAATCTGTATTGTTATAATGTACAGCGCTGCGTCCCAAGTAGCGCTATATAAAAATACATACATACATACTGTATAATCTGTATTGTTATAATGTACAGCGCTGTGTATCCAAGTGGCGCTATAATAAATAAACATATACATACATACTGTATAATCTGTATTGTTATAATGTACAGCTCTGTGTATCCAAGTGGCGCTATATAAAAATACACATATACATACATACTGTAATATCTGTATTGTATAATGTACGCGCTGTGTATCCAAGTGGCGCTATATAAATAACAAATACATACATACTGTATAATCTGTATTGTTATAATGTACACGCTGTGTACCCAAGTGGCGCTATATAATAAACATATACATACATACTGTATAATCTGTATGGTTATAATGTACACGCTGTGTATCCAGTAGCGCTATAAAATAAATAACATATACATACATACTGTATAATCTGTATTGTTATAATGTCACACGCTGTGTATCCAAGTGGCGCTATTAAATAAACATATACATACATACTGTATAATCTGTATTGTTTAATGTTACAGCGCTGTGTATCCAAGTAGCGCTATATAAATAAACATATCACATACATACTGTATAATCTGTATTGTTATAATGTAGCGCTGTGTATCCAAGTGGCGCTTATAAATAAACATATACATACATACTGTATAATCTGTATTGTTATAATGTCAGCGCTGGTGTACCCAAGTGGCGCTATATAATAAACATACATACATCGAATACTCGTATTTTTTTAATGTACAGCGCTGCGTCCCCAGTAGCGCTATATAAATAAACATATACATACATACTGTAAATCTGTATGGTTATAATGTACCGCTGTGTCCCCAGTGGCGCTATATAAAATAAACATATACATACATACTGTATAATCTGTATTGTTATAATGTACGGCGCGTGGTATCCAGTGGCGCTATATAAATAAAACAATACATACATACGTATAATTCTGTATTGTTATAATTTACAGCGCTGTGTACCCACGTGCGCTATATAATAACATATACTACATACTGTATAATCTGTATTGTTTAATGTCACGCGCTGTTACCCAGTGGCGCTATAAACATAATCATACTACTAATATCTGTATTGTATATGTACACGCTGTGTACCCAGTGGCGCTATATATAAACATATACAATACATACTGTATAATCTGTATTGTTATAATGTACAGCGCTGTGTACCCAAGTGGCTTTATAATAA
Source organism: Hymenochirus boettgeri (assembly GCA_019447015.1). Lineage (NCBI taxonomy): Eukaryota > Metazoa > Chordata > Amphibia > Anura > Pipidae > Hymenochirus > Hymenochirus boettgeri. Next base: position 121,886,243 of record CM033476.1, read on the forward strand.
ACATATACATCATACAATCTCAGTATTACCCATAAAAGAGCCCTCAGTCAGATAGTGACCCCGAGGGCTGTTCTAAGAAGATGATGGAGTCATGGACTGGGCATGCCTTATTACATTAATTACTCATTCCAAGGGAAATATGTATCATATATATGGTTAATACAGATATATCGAGGTTATGAAATGGGTTGTTCCATCTTCTTGCCTAGCACGTATGTGATACGTGCTGCTGGTGGGGCCGTGGTTCACGTGTTGCATGTCTTTATATATACAACCACGCCTCTGCTCTTTTCTTTCGGCCACGGCTCGGGGGAGGAAGGAGCTGGTGTCCAGCTTGTGCCTGCCCAGCCGTGCTCACTGGATTCCTTGGGGGGGGGGGGGTGCTGGACCTTGATTCCTTGGGGGGGTAGGGGGGTGCTGGCCTGGATTCTGGGGGGGGTATTGGGGGTGCTGGGCCTGGATTTCTTGGGGGGTTTGGGGGTGCTGGACTGATTCCTGGGGGAGGGGGTTTGGGGGCTGGTCGGGATTCTTGGGTTGGTTGGGGGTGCTGGCCGGATTCTTGGGGGTGGGTTGGGGCTGCTGCTGATTCCTTGGGGGTGTGTTGGGGCCTGGCCTGGATTCTTGGGGGGGGGGGTGTTGGGGGTGCTGCTGATTCCTTGGGGGGTGCTGGCCTGGATTCCTTGGGGGGGTGTTGGGGTGCTGGCCTGGATATCTTGGGGGGGGTTTGGGTGTGCGGCCTGGATTCCTTGGGGGGGTGTTTGGGGGGGCTGGCCTGGATTCCTTGGGGGGGTGTTTGGGGGGCTGGCCTGGATTTCTTTGGGGGGGGGGGGGGGGCTGCCTGGATTCTTGGGGGGGGGGCTGGCCTGGATTCCTTGGGGGGGTTGTTTGGGGGTGCTGGCCTGGATTCCGTGGGGGGGGGGTGTTGGGGGGGTGCTGGCCTGATTCCTTGGGGTGCGGCTGATTCCTTGGGGTGTTGGGGTGCTGGCCTGGATTCCTTGGGGGGGGGGTGTTGGGGGTGCGGGCCTCTGATTCCTTGGGGGGGTGTTGGGGGGGCTGGCCTGGATTCCTTGGGGGGGGTGTTGGGGTGGGGGGCTGGCCTGGATTCTTGTGGGGGGGGGGGGGGGGGGGGGGGCTGGCCTGGATTCTTGGGGGGGGCTGGCCTGGATTCCTTGGGGGGGATGGTGTTGGGGGGGGCTGGCCTGGATTCCTTGGGGGGGATGGTGTTGGGGGGGCTTGGCCTGGATTCCTTGGGGGGGATGGTGTTGGGGGGGCTGGCCTGGATTCCTTGGGGGGGGGTGTTGGGGGGGTGGCTGGCCGGATTCCTGGATTCTTGGGGGGGGGTTTTGGGGGGCGGGCCTGGATTCCTTGGGGGGGTGGTTGGGGGGGGCTGGCCTGGATCCTTGGGGGGGTGTTTGGGGGGCTGGCCTGGATTCTTTGGGGGGGGTGGGGCTGGCCTGGATTCTTCTTGGGGGGGGGGTGGGCTGGCCTTGATTCCTTGGGGGGGATGGTTGTTGGGGGGGGGGGCTGGCCCTGGATTCCTTGGGGGGATGTGTTGGGGGGGGCTGCCCCTGGATTCCTTTGGGGGGGTATGTGTTTGGGGGGTCTTTCTTGGGTGGAGTGGTGTTGGGCTGCCAATCCGTTCCATTCCCTTTTGGGGATTTTACGGTCGGGGTGGGGATGGCCTGGATTCCTTGGGGGGTTGGGGGGCTGCCTTGTCTGATTCTTTGGGGGTGGTGCTGGGGTGGTGGTACTTTGTGCTGGGCTTGCTTCTATATGGGGGGGGGATTTCTGGGGGTTGGCCCTATTTGGCTGCCCGCGGGGGTTGGAATGTCCACAGCAGTCCATGGAAGTCTGTCTGCCAATTGGTGCTTTGCCTTAATATTGCAAGCAGCTTGTACAAGTTCCCTACAAAATTTGATGTGTGTGAAACCTAATTCCTCTTGCTTGTACTTGTCGAGAAGAATATGAATGTGTTAATTTATTAAAATGGTTATCTACCAATCAGTATTGAACGGGTGTGGCTTATTTAGGGCGGGACCTAAAATGTATTTCTTGATTACCGTATGTCCCTACTTGGGATTTTGAAAATCTGGTGGGGTACAATGTTATTATTGGAAAGGTTGGGGGTTGTAGTTCATCAACACCTTTAGTTTATCCAGTTCTCATAAGAGCCCTGAATCATAGAGTGACCGTCAGAGATGGATTTCAGTCCTTATTGCATTATTAATTAGATTTAATACTGTTTGCAGCTTTGCAATGAAAATATGTCTCCGTTCAAGGTAAATCCAGGTATGTTGAGGTTATCCATGCCTGGGTAATGGCTTGCAGCTGGAATGCTATTCTGTACAGTTGCATAGATAAGCATTTCTGCAATGTATTCTCTACATGTATTACCCTGGCATTTGAATATCATATCTGTTTGTTTTTATAGCCCTGAAGCTCCTTTAAAATGGACCCAGACGATTTGGAGAATCTGCTCGCTTTTCCTAGAGAACCAGAGAATGAGAACGCGCTAAACCGATATTTAAAGTAGGTTTATGTTGTGGCTTTTTAAGTTAACGTTGGAGGGGAGGGGTCACTATTAAGTATGCAGACCAATGAGGAGCATGAGTGTCACAGAGGGGGGTTTGCAAGGATAATAAGTAGGAGAAATAGAGCTATGGGATAGACTAGGGGTCAGTACATTTTATTTTGTATTTTCAGTCTTGGTGTGAAACTCCTACTGCCCAATACTTACATATTAGTCTATTAAACTGTATAAATATGTTCTGAAACATTAATTGACTTGTATAGTTTTTTGGAGGGGATTCTAGTTTGCAGCAGAAAAAATAAAAAGATGCCACTGGTGCCCTGTCGGAAGACTATTGTAGAATCGGAATATATTGGTGCAAACGAGGTCTGATTCAAATAAGAAAATTTTATTTATAAAGGCTAAAATGTACCATTTCATATAAACTACAATCTGGGCTTTTAAGCAGTCAATTCTTATTCTATAGGAAATAATTAACTGTATCCTGGTAATAGGATTGGATCACACAAGATGATGCGTTGTTTTTAATTTAAAGGGCAATTATAGTGCGTGAAAAGTTTTTTCAAAAGCATTTAAAATGAAAAGTACTTGGGGCAGGGAGGTCGGATTGGTACTTTCTACCTCCCAATAACATTTCTTTGAGGAGTGGTAGCACGAAGAAAACTGCTTCTGCCAGGCTCCCAGAGTGCTTCAGCGCTATCTTTAATACAGGAAGGCCCAGGACACTAACCTGGCAGATGAAAATTATGTGCTGTTGCTCCTCATATTGGGAAGTTTAAAATATTATTTTTTTTACAGTAAAGTTGCCCTTTATATTTAAAAAGGAAACTAACTTACATGGCCGCAGAAAATAGTTTTTTTTAGGTAAACATAACCTTTAAAGGAGAACTAAACTTACATTTTTTTTAAATCCTAATGTGAAAGCTTTTCTCCCCAGAATTTCTATACATTGAAAGATTCAGTAGTATTCAGCATTTAGTAGATATAAGTAATAGATTCTGTAACAAAGAAGGCTTCCATGTTGCCAGTACAACTCACAGCCGATGTTGGCTTCAAAGAGCCACACCCCCTGACCCCAGGATTCACTGTCTCTATGCACAGAGTAATTATATCAGTGTAACTGCAAAGAGCCCAGGGGTAAGGAACTTGTGGCTTAGGTCCTCACCCTGGGTATAAAGCACAAATATAAGAAGAGGAGCGGGGAGGAGGTAAAGTATAATTGTCCTTTAATGTTCTAGATTTTCTAACCTAGTAGCTCTTGTGGAATAGTGGTAGAAAGCTTTCTTTTTACAAAGACACAGTATAGAACGTTGCAGGTTCGATTCCCCGTTTGGTGAAATGTTAATTTTCTGTTTCTTACATCCATGCTAGTAAAGACAAAAACTTTGTATGAAGGAATTTATCATTGTAAGGGACAGGAGCATTTGTAATGTGTTTACACAAACTGCACTGGAATCCTATGTTCTGTGTCAGAGGAAGGGATGATCTCGGAGCTGTTACATGATTGGCTGTCAGCTTCCCGTGAAGTGTACTACGTACACTTAACTGGGTGTTCCCAGATAAGGTGAATTATGGGAGCTGACCCCTATTACCCACAGGTTATTTTCATAAATCCCCCAGAATCCACAATAAAGGGAGAAATGAGACAGTTATTTGTATCTTTGTGAATGTGCTCTTTCTATTGGTGCAATGTTGTCAGGAGACTTTAGTTCCCCTTTAATAATAAAATCAGTTATCAATATTTTAGCTTCTTATCCAACTTTCTCTTTATTGTCCAGTAACGTCCGTAACAGGAACTTGTATTTAGCAACGTTTGCTGCAGTTTTGGGTCCATTAAGCTTTGGATTTGTCCTGGGATACAGCTCCCCTGCCATCTCGGACCTAAAGGATGTTGAGGACCCTCGTTTGGTTCTAGACAAAAATGCAGCATCTTGGTTTGGGGTAAGACACCATTATGTTCATTATTTAAGTAATATTAAAACTGCTGCTTCAGCGCTACAACAAAAAGGCTGAATACTAGAAGACAAGGGGCTATTGTGGTTCCATCCACTAGTGTAGAAGATGCCCTATGGATTATATAACGTTATATAATCATTATATTCATCACGGAATATTTACAAACCTCATTCATTAAAACTGTTTCTAAATGTGTTATTTAAATTTTAATAAAGGGTGAAATTTATCAGTGGCCCTTTGATCCCTGTGCCTGAACATATCTGGAAAATTCAGATCTAAGGCTGAGGCCACACTACGCCAGACTATAATGTGAGTTACCGGTCACTTACGCTGCAATCCACGTAATAAACCACTATTGGAGCGCATGAGATTTGCAAAATGAATGATGATCGCAACGCAGCGTACCTACAGGGTTCTTATCATTAAAAAGTTAATTAGCATTAAACTTTAGCTTATGATAAACCTTCCATGCTTTGGTTCTTTCTTAGGGGCATATTTAGTAAGAGGGGCAAAGTTTTGCCTGTGCTCTTAAAGGAGAACTATAGTGCATATACGTTTAAAAAAAAAACACAAAAAAAAAACCACGTTAAAATGAAAAGTACCTGGGCAGGGAGGTAGAACTGGTATTTTCTACATCCCAATATTGTTTCTATAAGTGATGGCACCCTGAAGAAACATGCTTCTGCCAGGCTTGCTCAGTGCTTCAGCCGTATATTTAATGCAGGAAAGCCCAGGACACTAACCTGGCAGATTGGGAGGTAGGAATAATCAATCTTACTTCCCTGTCCCAGGTACTTTTTATTTTTAAATAGGTTAAAGGGGAAGTTCAGTGCAAATACATGTACTTTTAGGAAAAAAGAGCAGTATTTTTCCATCCCAATGACCTTAATCTGCCAATTCAGAATTGTGTCTGTGTATAAATAAATGCTTTCAGAATACTGACTTCCTGTTTGTAGGACCCCTAATAGAGACCATTATGGTTTTGCCCTTGACCCAGCGCCTGGGTTGATTCAGTTGCTCAGTAGAGATCTGAGCATGTTTGACCCATCCAACAGCCAATCAGTAGAAATGACTGTTAGGAACATTCCAAGGAAGTGGTGCATTCTGGGGAAAAGGACTGTTACAGAACCTGAAATGTCAGCTCACTAATGTCAACAGCAGGGAATAGGAAGGGGTAAAAATTCAACAGACTTTCCCTAATGGAAGAGAATATAGTGGATAATGCACCCCCAACTGTAAATTATAAGGATATTAGAAGTCACCGAGGAGTTCCGTGACCATATAAAAGCACGAGGCCGCAGGCCGAGTACCTTTTATACAGGGCACGGAACTCCAAGGTGACTTCTAATATCCTTATAATTTACAGTTCGGGGTGCATTATTTATAACCTACCCCTTTGGGGCTTCTGATTTCCTTCTCCTCCTGGAACTGTAAGATTATAAGGCTATAATCTTACAGTTCGTCTCACAAACTGAACTTTCCCTTTAACTTTTACAGTGTAGTTTGCCTTTAACCGGCAGCAACCAACCTGATGTCGTATTGGTTGTAGTTTTAGTGTAGAAACACAGACTGAGAGATGAATGGAATCGCACAGACCAGAGGTTTTGTATAACACATTGTCCATGGGATTTGAAATGATTTTTGAGAAACACGAGGATCGTTTCAATGAGAATATAATAATGTTAAAATTCTTTTTTATTTCTTTGCTCTTGCAGCAACATGTCTCGGATCTTCACAGATCCTTTATCAAGCTGAAGGATAGTGATTAGAAGCAGGAGCGAGTACGCCTACCCCCCTGCTGTTACCTGCCGGTAGACAGGAGGAGCTGTCATTCACTACAGGAGCTAAATCTTAGCTGCACTGGTGAAAGCAGGAGGTTGCAGCATGTGCTCCTACCTCCCACTGAAATGAAAGGAAATACAAATCCGTGTACTGTTCCTTTTAAAATCATCTCTTGCCCACCTGTCACTGATGTATTTGGAATCTACAGGGGTTGTGGTTTTGCTCTGTGCAGACATGGCAATGTAATATGACTTTACATAGTAGTATAATGCTTAGTGATTGGGGACTGATAGGGAAGTGCCTGTCAACTTTGATGATTCAACGAAATGCAGAATGTAAGGCAAAGTGCCCTGAATCAGCTGACTTGTCACACGAACAGCCAATGGGAAGGAGTAAAGGGAAGTAAAGCCAGATTTCCTAGTGCTGATAATGCGCAGATTTTACAGGCTTGATGTTTATTCAGAGATTTGATTGGTTGATGCTGTAAGCATTTAAAGGAGTCTAAACCACTAACAGCCTGATGTATCTGCTGGTTAAATGATTTCCCTTCACAATCAAAGATCTGTCTATGTCAAGTCCATAAAAACTTCCCCCATTCCTAGGGTTAGGGAAATCGAACGATACTTTAGAGGGTTACCGAACGATACATTCTAGGGTTAGGGAAATCGAACGATACTTTAGAGGGTTACTGAACGATACATTCTAGGGTTAGGGAAATCGAACGATACTTTAGAGTGTTACTGAACGATACATTCTAGGGTTAGGGAAATCGAACGATACTTTAGAGTGTTACTGAACGATACATTCTAGGGTTAGGGAAATCGAACGATACTTTAGAGGGTTACTGAACGATACATTCTAGGGTTAGTGAAATCGAACGATACTTTAAAGGGTTACTGAACGATACATTCTAGGGTTAGGGAAATCGAACGATACTTTAGAGGGTTACTGAACGATACATTCTAGGGTTAGGGAAATCGAACGATACTTTAGAGGGTTACTGAACGATACATTCTAGGGTTAGTGGCTCGTGAATTCGATAATTATTGTTTTTTTCCCGATAAATATCGAAAATTCAGTCGCGAGTCAGAAAAAACGAACTAGTTTGAGTTCGTCCAAACTCATAAAGTTTGGCCCAAGCTTTGGTTCGAGTTCGGTTTTGTGTCCATCTCTAGTGCCGATGGATTTGGTACGCTATGCAAAGCATGGGAGGTAAGATACCGCTACTTACCGCCTGTTCTTTAATAAAACTAAATGGCAGTGGAGATCCCCTTTAATACACGAAGTGCCAGTACCAATGTCCCTGCTTAAACCGGGCACTAGGGGATTGGCACAAAGTATATTTTTTGGGTGTTGAGTGTAATTTTGGCAAATTAAAGCGATTTTTTTTTTTTTCTTCCCTCCAACTGATTATTACTGATGACATGCTAAACACTGACTTATACTGATAACATAGCTAAACACCTGATTATAACTGATAACATAGCTAAACACCTGATTATAACTGATAACATAGCTAAACACTGATTATAACGGATGACATAGCTAAACACTGATTATAACGGATGACATAGCTAAACATGATTATTACTGATGACATACTAAACACGGATTAAACTGATGACATAGCTAAACACACACGGATTATAACTGATAACATAGCCTAAACACTGATTATAACTGATGACATAGCTAACACTGATTAATTACTGATGAATAGCTAAAACACGATTATTACTGATGACATAGCTAACACTGATTTATACGGATTACATAGCTAAACACCGATTTATACGGATGACATAGCTAACACGATTATTAACGGATGACATAGCTAAACACGTTAGAACGGATGACATACTAAACACCGATTATAACGATGACAGCTGCTAAAAACCACGACGATTATAACGGTTGACATAGCTAACACCGATTATAACGGATGGACATAGCTAAAACACCGATTAAACGGATGACATAGCTAAAACACCGTTATAACGGATGACGACTAAAAACAAGCTAAACACCGATATAACGATGACTAGCTAAACCCCGATTATAACGGATGACATAGCTAAACACCGATTATAACGGATGACATAGCTAAACACCGATTATAACGGATGACAATAGCTAAACCCCGATTATACGGTATGACCATAGCTAAACACCCGATTATAACGGATGACATAGCTAAACACCGTTATAACGGATGACATACTAACACCGATTATAACGGATGACATAGCTAAACACCGATTATACGGAGACTAGCTAACACCGATTATACGGAGACATAGCTAAACACCGATTATAACGGATGACATGCTAAACACCGATTTAAACGGACGACATAGCTAAACACCGATTATAACGGACGACATAGCTAAACACCGATTATAACGACGACATAGCTAAACACCGATTATAACGGACGACATAGCTAAACAACCAACCGATTTAACGGACTACAAGCTAAACACCGATTTAACGGACGCCATAGCTAAACACCGTTCTAACGGACGACATAGCTAAAACGTTCTAACGCGACTACTAAACACCGGTTCTAACGGACGACATAGCTAAACACCGGTTCTAACGGACGACATAGCTAACACCCCGGTTTTCTAACGGACGACATAGCTAAACACCGGTTCTAACGGACAAACATAGCTAAACCCGGTTCTAACGACGACTAGCTAAAACCGGTTCTAACGACGACATAGCTAAACACCGGTTCTAACGGACGACACATAGCTAAAACACCGGTTCTCACCTAACGGAGACGACATAGCTAAACAACGCTACACCGGTTCTAACGGACAGACGACATAGCTAAACCCGGTTCTAACGGACGACATACTAAACACCGGTTCTAACGGACGACTAGCTAAACACCGGTTCTAACGGACGACATAGCTAATCGCTGTTTAGCGATATAATGACGGAGCTAGGCTCCGTCTCAACGGATGACCCACACTTTTCATAATATTAGATTCCACACAATAATCGCAGTATGTATGTATCATATTATCACTGCCCTGTTACTTACCCTTTGTACTGCCCACAGGAATGTTGATGGATTGGCGCTGGCTTGCTGTGTTCTGCTGCATCCCCCCTCCTCATGCTGATATTTATGTTTTCATGCCGGAGACCCCACGATATCTCATTAATCGGAGAAGACAGTGGAGCAATGTCACCCTTGAGGTTCCTCCGAGGTCCCTACGCTGACCACGAATGGAATACAGGCAGATTGAGTCTAGTGGGGATGACCAGGTACAGAATGCTCTTCCATATTGATTGTATAGGGTTTAGTATTTTGAACAGGGGGATTATGGGCCATGAGGCTCTGAATAGAATGTTTGCAAATCTAGAAGGTATAAACTATAGCATCAAAAGATATTCTAACAATAAATAATAATCCATTATAATATCCTCCACCCCTAAACATTGCAGTGGGTGGGTATTATAGGAGGTGTTTTCCTGGTTTGATCTGAGTTTCCAGGATTTGATTATTTTGTTAAGTCGTAATAAAATAATTTGGCTAAAATCTTTATATCCACTTGTAGTAAGTAGATAGGACGGTAGGATTCGGGCAACTCGTGGTCTTCTGACCCAGCTCTATTGGGGCTTCTGACATGGAATCAGGGAGGCTGAAGGTATCAAACGTATAGATTTAGGAGTTTCGGGGCTATAGTATCAATTATTAATATAGAATTCTATAGGGTCTGTTCCTGGGGTTTTATTCCTAGTCATTAGGGAGATGGAATGCAAAAGGCTCGGGAATAGGGTGTTTAAGAGAAGTTTCATACAATTCCCTGTAGTAGTGGGCAAAAGAATCTGGCTACCTCCGAGGATTCCAAGAGCATCTTCCCCCCCCCCCCCCCTTCCCGGGCTCCTGAATCTAACCACCGCTGGGAGGTTTTGTTCATATTTGCCATATAGCCAGGATTCTCCACAGTTCTTCTCCAAATTGGTAATATCTTTTGTTTTGAAAGCATTTTCTTTTTTTGTGAGTTTTTATTTTGTGTATATTGTTTGTTTGTGAGTCGAGATTGTATTTTGAGCGCCTCTAGAGTTTTATTTTGTTGGGGTTATTTTTAAAATCTGCCTGGGCAGAACTCTGTTTCAGGGTATTGATGGTGAGAGAGAAGACCATTCAAGTGTAGCTTAAATATTTCCCATATGGACATGGGATTTGCTGTGTTCTTATGTGTCATTAAAAAAGGCCCTCCACTCTCCATCAGGCCACCCTCCGACAATAGGTTAACTAAAACGGGTTGAGGCGCCAGTGATCTATTGGTGGGACTGAGGACCAGCTGAGTTCAGCCCAGCACGGAGAGTGGTCTCCTAATATTCATGGAGCATATTCAGCATTTGTTAACATGGGTATTAGTCTTGTACTAATTAGGATCAATTGAGTCTGGACATGGTCTGAAAGGAGGCTGAAAAACATGAAAATTCTATACTGCTAGGATTAAGATGCATCCACCGTCCAAGGGTTCCCATCAGCCTGCATAGTCCTGTGACAGGATTCAGAGGGGTTGGGTCCAGTCCACTGGATGTGACCGATCCTCAGACTGTATTGAAGTCCCCAGCCAGACTGAGTGCGCCCGTTATTCTGCCGCGAATTGAATTCCAGCTTGTAATGAGGCCATTGTAAAAGGGTGTGGGACATAGTATGCAAGAAGAATAATTGGCTTTGAATATATTTTGGCATTTATAAAACATACCTCCTATACGGTCCAACCTTAAGTCCACAAGCTCAAATTGAGCTTATTTAGTTCAATAATAGAAATAATACGACGGTTGGGGTGGGCAACTGGCACCTACTTGTGGGGAAAGATCATTTTTCAGGGTGGACATGCCCTTTAAAGGTAGCAACCAGTGCCAGGCGGCAACAGCTAAAGCCAGCAAGATATTGTCTTGTATAGAGAGGTATGGATTCAAGGGAGAAAAATGTTATTCTCCCTCTTTACAAAGCATGGTAAGGAAATATGGTATTGCCGAGTAGGTTGGACTGGATGGACATATGTTTACCACAATACTGTACTATAGTAAACTTTTAAATCGATTAAACAAACTACATAATTTCCTTGTGCTGTATGGTAATTGGCTTTTGTGTATATATGCTTTCTTAAACGATATGCAATTGTTTTAATTAAATTATCTATCTGTGTAATGGCTTGCACTTATCCCTTGTTTGTTATACATATCAGGGTTATTCAGTAAAAGTTCTTATCGTTTAAATGGTGCTAATTTGCCCCACCAATCAGGTGTTAGCTTTCAAATGTTAAATAAGATCTGATTGTTGGGGCAAAATTAGAACCATTTTAAACGATAAGAACTTTTATTGAATAACCCGTATTTTTCTTTTAATGTACAGCGCTGCGTACCCAAGTGGCGCTTTATAAATAAATTATACATACATACATACATACATACATACATACATGTATTTGCTTTCTGTGTAAAGTACATGCATACCGGTAATCCTTATTTCTAACTTTGTCAATCAATCAGGAGACAAGCTTGGCCTTTGCAGAACTCCGGAAATCCTGCCATTTACAAACCTTTTCTTATTGGTTTTTATGATGGTTTTCCAGCAATTTACTGGAATCAACGCCATCATGTTTACGCAGATACGATCTCGAAGAGGCGATTTTTAAGGTAGAATTTGCTTTTGGTGTATTGGCAGATGTGAATACGACAAGGCCTGCGATCCGTTTCATATTTCTTCTGTTTTCTTTCTAGAATAGCCGTTTGGCTTCCTTTTCGTAGGACTAGTTCAAGTGGTTTTTACAGCCTAGCTGCCATGATTATTATAAAACGGGACGCAAGTTTTGCTGCTTATTTCTGGTAAAGTCGGTATTCATTTTAACAACTTTTAGGGCAAGGCCACACTGGGCCGCAAATGCACGCCATTGCCTTGCGTTTGCGATGCGACTTCTCTTTAGAGATACGAAATCGCTGCCATTGTGTATAGCAAACTGAAACGCAAGTGCTATCGCATGCTATGCCGTGGTTTTCTTAGTAGAAAAAATCACATGGCGCAGTCGCGAGCGCAATCGAAAAAAAAAAATCCGCATAGTGTGTGTCCTAGCCCTTAATATTATTTTTTCCGCTGTATAAACCTTCATTTTTAGAGATTGGTTTGTCTATTTAGAAAACCGTGTAAGGGCACGCGCGATTGTGTGTGCGTTTCCGCATGCGGTTTCTCCCTTTGAGATACGAAATCGCATGCGATTGGGCATTAAAATGGTCGCGCACACGATTGCGTAACGGAAACGCAATCGCATGTGTTGCCGCGATTGCATGTGCCCCTTCTAATCATTTATAAACAGATTAAATTGGCCCCAGTACAGAACCCTGAGGGGCCCCCACTTAGAACTTTACCCACATAGATGTGCTCCATTGACCACCACTCTCTGTTTGCGATCCAATAACCATTCTCTATCCATGTACAAATGTTTTTTCAGGCCAACAGTCCTCAGTTTATACATTAGTCCCTATGGGGCACAGTATCAAAGCTAAGCACCATTACTTTAACTTTTTATTGGTTTAAACCTCGCAGGCGTTATCATGGCCATCAGTTGCAGCGGCATTTGCAGTGTATTTCAGCCTTACAACTCCTGTGATTAACAACAAACCTATTTTTGGATTCTCCTCCCACCATGCTCCTGTCGGCCCAGTGAATCACCTGGCTTGGTTGGCCCTCGCTACACTGGATTGTTTATCGCAGGTATGGGGGGTTAGAGGGATTGATGGTACCTCGGCTGTATTCTCTCTACCCATTCAGAAGGTGTGTTAGACCTTATAGTGTTTGTGTGGTTAACCCCAAAATTCTAATTGTACTTTTCAGGATCTAATCTGATTGGTGTCCAGATTCTCTTCCTAATCACAATATAGAACCACTCCTGCTTGAAAGTTAAGATATCGGGTTTCCTTAGTCCTTGCAAGTGCCCGGTCGTACCAATCTCTAGTGGTGTGTTCCCATTGGCCAGTTCTGCATTCAATCCAAGTGGTGGGATAAGGAAGCTGGGTATTTGAAATTCAATGCAGTTGTGCAGATTTACAGGGTAAACCTATTATTTCAGTCCTCACCCGGATACTTTCATTGATTTAATTTGAAAGGGGTGGAAGAAAACTGTCAACTTGGGACAGTCACTTCCTATAAAACTCTCTTGGAGAGACCGTCTTTAGACTCTTTGCGTTGCTGTAAATGATAGTAGAAGATTTCTGGGAAACCCCGAGTCCCAGAGAAACGTTGTGAACTGTAACTGCTTCTTTCATTACTGCAGGGTTTTCAATTGGCTGGGGTCCCTTCCGTGGTTGGTCATGTCTGAAATCTTTCCCCTCCGGACCGAGGTGTGGCTAGTGGGATTTGTGTGGTTACAAACTGGGGTTGTGTTCTTTCCTAGTGACGAAGGAGTTTCATGACCTTATGGTATTTTATTATGTGAATGTCCCAATTCTTCTCAACTCTTTACATTTTTATTTCTGTGCGATCTAGTGTCCAACTAACAGGTTCTATCCTTCTATTTACCACATACTGGATACATACATGATGTAGGGCTTTAAAGGCATTACAATGATATCGGGGGCCTCCCTCTATTAGATCACCAACAGATACAATCTTCCGATGTAAGGCTGTGTATACACCATACATTTTTTGGGTTGATTGACCGTTAAGTGCATTGGTCAATTGGGCAAAAAAATTGCATGGCTTTTTGCCACCCAAATAACCCTTTGTAAAACTACGTAAATTGCGAACTGAGGGCCGCGGCTACTTTTGCAACAGCCAGCGTCTTCCACCTGCCCAAACAGTCGATCAGGACGCAAGATCTAATGGTGCGTACATGGCTTTAAGACCACCACCACCATGCAATTCTACTTCCCGGCTGCCACAGTAACACTGCAGATTTTTTTGGTCGACTGACCGAAAAATCTCTTCAGTGTATCCAGCCTGAGCCTTTACCCTACTTAGTTTTAATTTCCTTTGAGTCATGTTGAATTGAACGTTGATTGAACTAATGTTAAGTCAGTGTGTGTGCGTTGGATAAATGCGGTTCCACATAATTTAGATACAAGTTACTTAAAACATTATCTCTTAAATTTTTATAATGACGTATTTCTGTAGTACCCACCCCTTTCCTGGTTTGTGGCCTGGACATGCTCAGTGTGTGCTTCATCCAGAGAGAGAGATATTCTCCTATCAGCGACTCTGTATCCCTCTGTACTTAGGGGAGGCATGCGTTAGATGGTATATGGGCTGTTTATTGATGTATTTTTCATTTATAATGCTATATTTTATTAGGACATCCACAAAGTTGTTACTAATGTTACTTTAATAAGCCGTGTAATAACCTGCCTGTATTATTTTACAGCTGTGTTTTCCTCCATTCTGTCTTACAGCTTTTTCTGACCCCATATGCCGTATGGTCTCTTTGCTGGTTCTGTGCACTAAATGTCCTTTCACAATCTTCTGGGTTCCCGAAACCAAGGAAAACTCTGGAACAAATTGAAGCTCATTTCCGTGGCTCCCAATGCCCAGCGGTTTGGTATCCGTAAAGGGGACCCTTTGTACGTAAGTTAGGGGTCCTTGCCAGTGGACCTTAGGTAGCATGATCGGCCTTTGTTTACGTCATTTGCTATATAATTACAGTGGACTTCCTAAGAACATTCTCCTTCCTGTGATTGGGCAAGAGGTATGTGAAGTGTAAATCTGTTTGCACAACTGCCACCCTGGAAGAAACTTTATGATTGGACAAGCTCATCCTTCCATTAGGAGCTCAGCTGTACATTTTTCAGTGGAATTCTGGGAGCTACTGCGCAACAGCCTGTAAGGAAAAATCGCTTATCTATAGCGGAAAAACCTCTCTACCTCAGCAAGGACACCTGAACCATCAACCTGATTGGCTGATTTTACTCCCTTTTATTTCTCATTGTGTGAGATGGAACTTATAACATTGTCAATCATTATCAAACATGATTCCAAAGGCTTCTAGACTATATGTTACACCTTTATCTGTCAGTGTTAAATGAATGATGAATGTATAAAACCCAGGAGTGAATGTATTTTGGTTAGATTACTAATGGTTAATGTTTACACTGGGTTTGGTGACATTGGACTATTTCTACGTGAAGGAATGCATTTTATATATATATATATATATATATATATCTGTATAGAAGAGAATGAATTACATTTAGTTTCCATTGCAGTAGTAGCTTCTGCTTTTAGTGTTGCAGTTTGCAGAGTATGCTTTTGATAAGACAAGCTGTAGGTAGCTCCAGGTAGAATTTTGTGAACATGTTCGGATATGTGTCCTCCGTTGATTTATGTCTTTAAAACGTATACATTTTTTTGCATCTTGCGACAATAGGAATCTAGGTAGATTTGCTATTTGTCAATTAATCGCAAAGCCAAATAATGATGAAAAAAAAGTCAAACACTTTGCAACCTGATGTTTTAAAAGGCAACTATGGTCAAAATGACTTACTGCCCAGAAACTTCAGCTCAACATTTAGGTATTGTTAACTAGATATGTCTGGCTATATCGTTTAGGGCACTTCCACTACAGCAGATATTTACTTTAATGCTAGTTCCCACACCCTGGGTTTACTAAGTTATCATGCAATACTTATCTAAACTCGAGATCACTGCTTTGCCCAGCCCCCCCCCCCTTTGCTTGTTTCCAGGGCCTGGCCTATGTTTTTTTTTCCATGGCCAGCCTCCCCATCAGAGGGAGGGACCAGACTAGAGCAGTGGTCACGGTTTAGGTAAGTATGGCAGTTTCTGACTTGTCTGTATAGTTGTATTTTAGACCATAGTGTTGCTATAGAGACCAGAACACAGATTAACGGAGTTTTTTTATTAAAAAATTTTGGCTTTTCTTTATTTTCTCCTGGTCTTTTAAACTGGTCTAGTTGCTAGGACAATTGACCCTAGCAACCAGTTAATAAACTAAGCCCTAAAGCAAAAAATAAATTAAAACACTAAGACCATCAGTAATGTTAGATGTTAAATGGGAATTTAAAGGGCAAGCCCACCCCCAAAGCTATATTTTTATTATTATTGTATTTGCCATGATTCTATCTTAAAACAACCATCCTCCATTAAAATCCTTCACATTTGAGATACATATACGATTTTCCAACATGCTTTTTGCCCTTTAAAGGGCAGTTGAATGCTGTATACAGTTTTGACGGTTGGTTTTGTGGTAAAAAGTCAGGTCAGATAGAAGTGGGAGTGGTTAAAAGAGGGAGAGGTGGATACTGCTCCTGAGCAAAACATTGTGCTGGATTGAAAGCATGCAGCAACACACACATCTCAGAGTAAGCGCTTTTATTGCATTTATTTATAGATTAAGGAGGAAAGGTGTGGTTTTTTTTTTTTTTGTTTTTTTTTTAAGTATAGTGTCCCTTTTAAATTCTCTAACTGTGCCGAATGATGTCTGTTACAGGGGTCACATGTTACATAGATCTTTGTGTAGAATTGTGGGTAGAGTCCAAGGATAAACTTGTTGTACTACTATGGTTTGCCGGTAAATATGCACAGTACTAGCAAACCTGCCCAATACAAATGCCATGTTGTATTGCTACCTACCTTAAAAATGAACACACATAATAAAACGCCATCAGTGTTTTTCATTAGAGGCATGATGCAGGCTGCAGTGATGCCATATGCCATTCAGTTTAATGAGCTGGTACTTACCGTATATACTCGAGTATAAGCCGAGGCACCCATTTTTTGCCTCAAAAATTTAGGAAAAGATGATTGACCCGAGTATAAGCCGAGGTATACAGTAACCCTAATACCTTTCCACTGTAGATGTTGGAAACTACAACTCCCGCATGCTTGTTGCTGGGAGTTGTAGTTTTCCAACCACCTATAGTAGAAAGGTATTGGGGGTTACTGTATGGCATACTGTCCCCCCACCTAATACCTTTCACTGTAGATGTTTGGAAACTACAACTCCAGCAGGCTTGGTTTGCTGGGAGTTGTAGTTTCCAACCACCTTAGTAAAAAGGTAATGTGGGTGTCTGCATGGCATACTGTCCCCCCAGTACCCCCAGCCCCCCCCCAGACCCCCCCCAGCTCACTTACCCGTTACCTGGTCTTCAGTCGTCCTCTCTCTGCACTCGAAGCACGTGCGAGTCCGGCCGGCAGTTCCCATTACTGCTTTGGCGCTGCGCGATGACGTCATCCCCCCACGTGGCGTGATGAACGTCATCGCGCAACCGCGAAAACTACTGGGAACTGCCGGCCGGACTCGCGGCTGCCTCTGGATTGAAGGTAAGTCCCTGTGACTCGAGTATAAGCGAGTCAAGTTTTTAGGTTAATTTTTAAATCTAAAACCTCGGCTTATACTCGGTATATAACGGTAGGGAAGTCCAGTCCTCAATGAAAAAATATATACAGGTAAATCACCCCCCTAAACTATAATAATCTGAAATATGTCTAACCTGAATTCCTGCACAATGTCCAGTTTCTGCTTCCAGGATTCAGTTGACATCACAGCCAATACTGATGTTAATCCCGTCTGCCTCTTCTGAGCATGCCAGCGCTCAGTACGGCCCAGTACAGTTTTCATATTTGCTCAGTTTCCATGAGGCATCCCGAAGCATAGCAGGCATACGTAATGAATTCAGAGGACAAACTATGATATATCAACATATTCTTTCTAAAAGGCCATTCTTTCTAAAAGAATATTATGAAGTTTTCCTTAACCTTGCAGCATTTATATGTGTTCTGTGCTAGATCTACTGGTCTGTTTGAATTAATTAAGTAGTTTACTACTGTTTTATTTAAAACTCTATGGGATTGTCTTCACTGCCTGTGGGTATGTACCCAACGGCGATTGCAAACTCTTAATATTGGTCAGTGATTATCTGTGGTGGTTTTTTTCTAATATAAATGCCCTAGAAGTTGTGTGTTGATGGCGTTTCTGCTGCTGTGTTTATAAACTGGCCACATGGGGGCGCTGGGTTGTAAGGTTTTAGATCATTTAAAGGTAATATTGCTGATGATCATAATAATAAAAACCAGGTTCACACATTCTGCGAGTAACTCGGACGGTTATGAAACGGGATTTTAATTTGTTTTGTGTTGATATTCTGATGAAGTTGTTTTACGTGGAATGCAAAGTTATGAGGATTCTGAAAGGAATGCCGGGGTTATGTGGATTGTTGGTGAACCTTAGGAAACTGGTTCTTCTATAAGGATGGCCACAATGTGTTAACCCCCCCAAATAGAATGCAATCCACCCATTTTAAACTAATTTTAAAGGACAATCGTGTTTAACTCTGCCCCCACATCTAGGATCTATCCAATGGGAAAAAGAGCTTGTAAAAACACATCTTCCCCATTGGTTAGGCCCTGGGCCACAAGAGGGTTGGAGGAACACACCATACAGTTGTCCTTTTAATGTGAAAGAATATGATTTTAGAGTTAAAGGAGTGTTCAGGTCATCTTATTAAAGGGCATGTTTACCGTAATCCACAAAAGTATATAGATAAATCACCCTGAAAACCACATAGTTAGAAATTGACAATGTAGGACTAAGCAAATGTCCCCCCCTTTCCCTCTGCCTATCAGAAGTTTCAGCCTCCTCTCCAAGCTCTTTTCCACTAGTTCAATAGCATTCAGTCATTGGCTGTGATGTCATCTGTGATGTCATCTGTCACATCCTGATTGACAGCTGCTAATCGGATAAATAAACTCGTATCAGAAGAGGCGTACCAGGCAAATCCAATTGGATCCGATGTGTATGGCCTCCATTTGTTATCTGCTAGTTAGAAATGAAATATCCATTATGCTTGGTTTCAACATTACATGAAAGAACTATTGCACATGATTAAAAACTTTCCCTTTGATTTTAATGCAATAACTTGAGCCTTCTCCTGGATAACTAGAGATGGATGAACTTCTGAAAGTTCGGGTCCGTTTTCGAACTTATGGAAAGTTCGAAAACGGACCCATTAAAGTCAATGGTATCCAACAGTCGAATGAATACAATTAAAATACAATGGTAACTTAATAAAATGGCCGTGGGACCTGGTAAATGGTCTGGGGAACACACTTGAATATCCAGGACTTTAAACGATTTTATTCTCACGTGCGGCACTTCGAGCTCCCGCGTTCGAATAGTTTTATGGGATTATCATTGAAAAATCGAACATTCGATAATTATCCTACAAATGATGCGAAGATCATTCGATAATTAACGAAAGTCCATGACTTCCGGATAGTTCGAGAAGTCAGAGCCGTTCAAACTCAATAAGCTTCGGCTTAAAGCTCGAGTTTCTCAGTCCTTCTCTAGATACACACTCCTCACTCTCTACTCCTCTCATCTCTCATCTTCCTCACTCTCTCTCCACTCTCTCAGCTCACTCTCTCACTCTCCTCACTCACATCTCCACTCTCGTCAACTCTCTCACTCTCTCACTCTCTCTTCTCTTCTGTTTCGTGGGTTTGTTACAATCTCTCTATTGGGAGATCAGTTTGTATTGTACACAGTGTTGGTTTTGGTGCTGTGTATCGTCATCCAACAATGAATTTACAAAAATACCTCCTATACAAGGGGATCAGTAATTATCATTGTTATCATTTTGTACAATTTCCAGTAAAATATCAACCTCTAAATTTGGTTGTTTATTTTCTTTATTGCTTCCAATTTATTTATTACTATGACAAGGTGACACCCCAATAAATCTGAGTTAGATATTTTCTAACAAGTATGGCAATGGCTATCCCAGATCAACCAATCAGAAGTTTGCTTTGGTTATTTAATAAGCTAAACTGAGTGAGAGCTAACTGCTGATTGGATGGTACGGTTGGCTTTCCATATGTAAACAAGAATGTTCCAGTATGGTCCCTTCAATGTGATGTGGGAGATTTGGAGCTTGAAGATGGAGGAGGAGCTGGTGAAACAACAAGAGGTGATGGTTCAAGTTCTTCTTCAACCAATCATACATGGCGTAGCACAGCAGAACACCTGAGCCAGGATATGCACTGATTGGAAGCCATTTGCAATGACTTCTCATCATCTAAACACCGTAAGTATAAACGCTTGTGCATGAAATTATTTAATAGAGGTTTGTCGTTTGTAATGTGTGTGTGTGGTGTGTGTTGTGTTAACGTAATAACATGGGGTTAAAAGCCTCACAAACTGTGGGAATAATAAATAGGAGGGGTGTTCCTGGTTTCGTTGTACAGCTCTTAGCTATGGTTTTGTTCTGTCATATATAGGGGGGGGTTAGAGGTCAGTCTGCCCTCAATGAAAATTGTATAGTTAAATCACCCCCCAAAACTGCAAACATTAGAAAGATTGTGTTCAACTTTTTTCTTCCAGGTTCTTCCGTTAGCAGCGTCAGTCATGAAGTGTAACATGACATCAACAGCCAATGACAATCGTGAATACACTACAGCCTTGTCTGAGCATGTGCGAGCTTGTAAAAGAGCTTGGAGAGGAGGGTGGAACCTTACGACATGGCAGAGGGAAGGGAGTGAGGACCATTTCACTGCATAACCGTAAGTCCCACATCGGTTTTGTGCTTAAAGGTCATTTACTGTATATAATTTTTGTGGCTGAACATGCCCTTTAACGAGGACAATGGTGTATAATTAAAGACCTTTCATGGTCTGATTTTAATAAACAAAAGTAGAAGAATGGACCGGCCCTTGAGACTAGTCTAGTCAGGTGATGTCTTTTCTCTGATACGCCAATAAATATGATAATGGATTTTTCTACATTACCTACAGTATAATAATGAACTCATTCATTAATAATTAATGGACAGACCTTGAATCCACAATATGGGTAAGACCCACATTGTCCCACTTACTGCAGCATTGGTTTGTCTTTATTTGCATTACCGTTTATTTTGCCATGTACCAATTGGTTTTCAGCATTTTAGTTTCTGTGGCTGCCATTTTGTTTCCCCCATAATGCACCTGTCAGGAATACAGTTTAATGTGTAAACAGAGCAATGATCTTAGTTTATTATAATCAATATAATAAACCCCAGTTGCAAAGCTCACTGTATTACATTTATTGGATAAAAATAATTAAAAGTAATTTTATAAAACCTCACTGGGTATTAGATTGCTAGATACAGCTTTATGACTGTATTGAGTCGTAAGTAGTTTTATGCTAGCGCCAGTAAAGCTTTAGTGTGTTAACTGCATCATGTGTTTAGCAGTGAGTGTGTACAATGCTGCAGATTTCATAGACGAGAAATTACACAAGGTCATTATATAATAAAGCATATCTATGGGAAGATAAATCTGTACCTCTCCATTGTTTTTCTATGGTGCTGGGAAATTATGCCACCAGGTCCCTTTGAAGTGTTTTGTTCCTTTCAGATGATTCTGGGCTTGCGTGCAGCCCCTAAAGCAGGTTATTCCTCAGGTCTCCTCTGGAGATGAACCTTACGTAAGCTGCTACCAGGAAGGAGGGCACCACAAAAATTTAGGGACCGGTGGGAGAACTAGAAGAATAACTTGCTTCAGGGACCATAGGAACAAGGCCGAGTATCAGTCTTTATCAATATGAATAGGCACAAGAGTGTGGATTATGCCCCTTTAAACATAGATTAAAATGTATTTTAAATATATTTTCAATGTAATTTACCCTCAATCATTGCATTTAAAGGGTTGTTGCAGATCTTCCCCCAAACATCAAATTTCAGTTTAGTTTTTGGTGACTATAAATTGCTGCATTAAGCTCCATATACACAACAGCTAAACCTTTTTTTTGGGGCGATTGTTGTTAGATGATTTATCTAATGAAAAACTATACGTCTGCTGGGCAGTAGCTGAGCAGCTATGGATCACTAATGGATGCACACACTTTATTTATTGTTAGTCACCATTTAGGCAAACAATCTGATGTGTGTACAGAGCTTCATTCTTGCCCCTGAGCTAGCACAAAACCTTCTGACGACTGTAGATAAGATTGTGATATAAACCAGCTCGAAACCATTAGACCTCCCCCACAATTTAAGCCCCTTAAAAGAACACAAACTGGAGAGAGACGCATCCAAACTTCATAAATATTTATTACTATCTGAACAAAAAGTACCTTAACGCGTACAGCAGTGATCGCACAAGCACTTCAAATAGTCGTTAAATTCTCAATACTTTATTAGTTCATATTATACAGGCCACATTTGGAAACACTAAACATTTACAGTTGTCACTTGGCATTAGAAACAATGGCGATACAATATCATTTAAGACCTTGTGGTAGATTTTGTTTTTTTTTTTCTTTTTTTTTGTTTAATATATCACAAGAGGTGAGGAACAGTAACAGTAAGTAATCATTGGGTACAAAACTACTACTAAAATGTAGGGAAATAATTATAAACCAAACAAAAAAATGAAGGGAGAAAATGAGAAAAGGAAGAGAGTGAATTTATACAAACCTCAGCAATTTCTTTTTTTTAATATTTTTCCCAGCTATTAAACAATTTAATACCTAATAATAAATAACAAAAATACTCCCTTTGTCCCATTAAATGTTCTCTTCGAGGCTTATAGTGTGTTTTTTTGTTTTTTTTTAACAGTTCACATTGAAAACAGGTAAACACAAGACGTTTTCTTTTTTTTTTTTTTCTTTCATTTTTTTTTTTTTTTTGAAGTGCAGTAGTAGGAGAAAGGTGAAACGTAACGAGGCATGCGTTTAGTACAGGCTGCTTTATGGGCCGCAGGGATATCACAATATAAGGGTAACAGTGACAACACTAACTGGAGTACAGCCATGGGCACGGTATTTTTGCACCCACTGTTTGTTCTCCTATTGTTTACACTCAAACAGTGGAAAGCCATTAGAAGAAAAGTGTTTTTTATGGAGAATTAGGGTATATGACTACACCTGGATTTGTTATAAAACAATACCTGATATTTAATACATTATACGGATTGCAAATTGTAGTATACAAATAAAGAGCGGTTATACATTAACCAATCATTGTCGTCCTTTCTCCTTATCCCCTGCCATCCGCATTTAACAAAGCTTATAGTGGTTAGTGGAAAGTCCTGCACTTCTTTCCTATAGCAACAGTGTACCCTAGCAATAACAAATAGCTGGTGCTCTTCTGTTGCCACACTATGCAAATGGCAAGCAACCCTGGTAAACTCCCACATAGCAGCACAAAGAAAGAACATTATGCTAAAACTGCTCATTCAAAAGAACAATTTGACCCACCCAAACTCAGTTTACCGGAAGAATTTTTTACCGTAGTAGATTTTTTTTTTTTTTTTTGGTTTGTTTTTGTTCATGAAAAATGTTTATGAATTTTTGCACAAAAGATGTCAAAAAAATAATAAAATTACAATAGTTGCTATAAGGTATACTGAATGGATAAGGGACAAAACAAATCTATTTTACACCCCATTTTTATTAAAACTCTTTTATACAGTTTGTTGATATTTAAGACCAAAATGGATAATGAAATCATTCCTGCATTCTGCCATTTTTCTTACCCAAGCACTGGCTTCTTAGATGTAAATCTGTACCTGGGTAGGGTCCTGGATTTCATGTTTTGTATCTTTGGACAGTTCTGTATATGGGAGGTCGAGTAACTTTTAGATATAATAAGGGACTCCAGATTCCAATGGTTAATGCTTCATTAGCGTCACATAGATTATTGCAAAGATTGTATTGCTTGGTGAATGGTGAGAACGCAGTAAGGTAGGCTGAATATACGATACACAGTGTGACCCTCAGCCATTGCTTGTCGCGTTTGTACAACCATAGCTTAAATGCTCGGTTGTGTGAACAGCCCTGAAATAAATACTAATGTGTTGTTACGAGCGTTAATATGTAACAATTGGCAATCTAATAATGAAACAATCTCTTTGGTTATAGTTTGCATAAAGGGGAAAGGTCTTCATGCATCTACTTTGGTTACCTTTAACCCATTAAAGCCAAATGATGGATAGAAATCGGTCACCTATAAACAAATGGTATCATCTGATCTACCCACCACCTTTTATACAGTTGCTACATGGTGTTATGTTTGTGAAAGTGTGTATACACTACAGGTAAATTACTGCAATTTTAGAAATATCGCCTTAAAGTTCATACACCGTGCGATTGGGGGTGCTGACCGCGCGTCACACGATATGTAGGATGTACATTTCGGGGGATAATCGCCCGTGTATGGGCAACTTTATCTGTCGAAACACCGCTGCACGTGTGCACACCAGTTTGATATTTTTGCGGACTAGTCCGTCGATTCACAATATCGTGCAGTTTTATGGAAAAACTAAGGTTGGTCAGCAGGAATTTTTCCGTCTACTCCATATTCTAGTCCCTTTCTTTTCCCTTGAAATCTGCGGAAGGTGATGCACAATGCGGGTAATATCAATAGAAAAAATTGCACATGTATGACTAGCTTAAATGAGAATTATACTGGTGCTGTAATGACTGTCTTAAATCTTCCTCCTCTCCTTCATTAACCTATAATCTCCAATGTCAGATGGGAAAATGTCAGTGACACTGACGTGGGAGGGAGCCAGGAAGAAGTCTGATTACTGCATGTGTATAATTCTCTAGTCTCTCGATTGTTTAAAATCCTGCGTGAAACTACTAGTCAGTGTAATATCCCTTTTAATCCTTGTATAGTTTTGGTTGTACAAAGAAATCCATTTTTTAGGAGCCCTTATTAGATGACGGTGTAGTTCACATCCTGAACCAGGACAGTCACACAGATATGTTATGTTATTGTTCCTGTTGATGTCAGTGAAAAGTTGTGTGCAATCGTTACATGTTAGACCTGTAAGTGTGGGGTTTTTTCAGACAGAAAGCACTTTGGAGGTCCCATTGCTAATAGACAACAATGGTTTTCACTATTAAACCACACTAAAGGAACATTCATTCTGTTTTTTCCTGAAATTTTAAGTATTGATGCCCTGGAATCTGTTTATTGTCAAATTACTCTTAAGGAGAATGAAAGTTGTTATAATAAAGAAGTTCAGGTGATTCTCCACTTAATGTTGACCCAAACTTCTGCCATTTTAAACCTTCCATGTAATTCGTTCCTACAAATTGATGTATTGTCAGAGTAGCCTCTCTTCTTCCCAAGCTCCTTTTGCTCTGGTAACAACTCCCTGTGAGTCAAATCCTTATTGGCACAATTCCCCATAGACTTGAATAGGGCTTCACATGGCCCACAAAGGACCATGGGAAACAGAAGTAAGGAAGCATTGTATAAAAATATCGCAGCTAAGGTCCTAATTGCATGGGAATTTGCCTGAAATTATTCTTAAACGCTAATTCCTTTAAATATGTTGGAAAATAGCCTTTTATAATTGACAGTTTTATTATTTATCCTGTGTGTAAATCTAAACCTTGGTTTAAAGAACCGGCTCACCGAGGTTTGATCACAGAGTTACCATACATGGGTGAATAATAATTTGATTGAATTGGCCAGAACAATCATTCATGCATGGTCTTCCATCCATGTACTGCCTGGCCATACTGTTTTATCAAACAGGATCTGATGTTCCCAATAGTGGAACACGTTATCACCAGCTGTATCTATTGGTGTATGGGCTATTCTAACCCTGATTGACTGTTTGCAACGTTGTACATCTTTTAACTGGCTGAGCTAACTTTCATTGTTCCATGATTATAATTTACTGTCTCATGTAAGAAAAGTCTCTCCCTTCTGAGTAAATAACTAGTTCACCCTCAAATAGGTAAATCAACCCACTCAACCTGCAATAGTAGGCTGACGCTAGCAGCTGTCATTATGGATGTAACTGATGACAATCACAGCCTTTTGACTGAATGCTAATCCCCTACTGCCTCCATGTGCAAGCTTGTAAAAAGCACTAGGTAAAAAGGTGAGGTAAACTAGCAAGTGTTACGGTGACTTCTAAGCTTAAGGTGAGGAACGGGAGGCTAAACTAGCTATGTCTTACCTCCCATTCTTCACTTATGTACCAGGACAGACGAGCGAATTTACCCACAGCGTGACCTGGTCAGAGGTTCCAGCGGTGGATCGCGCTGTGGGTAAGTTTGCTGGTCTCTCCTGGTATATGAAGTGCAGAACAGGAGGTAAGACATAGCTAGTTTACCTCCCGTACTTCGCTTTGAGTGAACTGATCCTTTAACAGCAGTAATTTCCCAGTAGGACAAGGCAGAAAAGGTTAAAACTTTACTACTAGTAACACATTTCTATGCACTTTAACATTAAAGGGAAATCCAGAGCACCATTACTTGCGAGACAAGAATTTCCTTTAAAATGTATTTATTTACACTGCAGGTAAAGGGAAATGGACTTGCCGGACTACAATTACTATAAAATGTATTAAACTTACAATTAGAATTTAGAGGAAATTAAAGCTAAAATATTAAATAATCCATTGTAGCCTCCTGACCCGCAGCATTGTGGGTAATTGGGTAATTCAAAAAGTTTCAAGTTTACTTAGGCACACTGCTGTTTGGCTGTTTAGCCAGAAATAGGTAGGTGCAATCCTCTCAGCCCCCTACTTCCAGGGCTCCATAACCAAGCAAGGTATCAAAGTAGAGGAGCACACTACTGCAAGTGAAAATTTCTTTAATAGTGCAAAAACACATACATGTTTTGCACTATTAAAGACATTTTCACTTGCAGTAGTGTGCTCCCTGCTAATTGGGTACTTCCCCTGTCACTGGGACATGTCCTGGTTCCTATAGCCCCTCCTTCCTAGTGAGTGACAATTTGTTTACTCACTGCTCAGTCTGGATTAAGAGAGGTCACTGCTGGTCAACCCAGTAATTATTTAACCATTTTGGAAAGAGAGCAAAGGTGGGTTTAGTTAGAATGCCACTGAGCATGTGCAACTGTAAGTTACAGGGCACTCTCTGGTAGGAGGGCTTATAAAAGCCAGAAACCTGCAGAACGGGCTTATTTATATTTTAGCTTTAAATCCCTTTATAAGCAAGTGCGTGTTACACAACAGGTGCGAGAAATCCGGACCATCGTTTAAAAAATAAAGTGGCAATTAGCTGATGGCTGTTTATACGAAGCGAAAGATTTTTTTTTAACTCTTGGCACAAGTAGAGACCATAGTTAGGTACCATAGCGCACACAGAAGTGTTACCTGCTAGACTTTTACCTTTACAGGCTTCATATTTATTAGTGTGGCTTCTTCAAACAAAGGAAGAGCTTGTGTGTATATTGTTGATATAGACAGCTACGGTTGTGAGATTGTCAGTTTGTTGTTAACTGAAAAAGCTTTGTACTGATGCACAGTGATGCCATTGGAGGATTTCAGAGGAGGGGAGGGGTGCAACCATGCAATCAAGGGCCTCATTTTGGAATATATGTTGCGGTGTTGCAATATCTCTCTATAATCTACCTTATTCTGTTTTAAAAAAAATAAAAATACATTGTAGTCCTTTACAGCTGCTTTTGCTGCGGAACTCTGACCTTTTATGTGTGTGGGGATAATAAGATAGGGTGCTAAATTTATTTACCATAAAATAGGTCTGAAGCGATATTGCCGCATTTTCTAATATAATTCATTCTTATACTTCACCTACCAGTGTACAGCGTGCCCCCAAGCATTCTGGTCATGTCACCAATACTGGTCCAATCAAACGTGTCCTGTACAGGTACCAGTATAGCCAGCTTGGCTACCCATCATAAGACCAAGTAACTGAGATTGTCATCACTTTAAGTCAACGATGCTTTCATCAAAGGAAGCCACCAGGAAAAGGGCTGTTATTAAGAGGGGGCTCTCTTCCACGCTGATATTAGTGTCGGGGTCCGAACTTGTCGAACATGTGACGTTGTCCTTCAAGAACGACTATTTCAAAGGAGCCTGAGTTTATCCTTTGAGGGCGCGAGAAGAAAAAAATATTGCTAACATACTCATAATCTACAGGGTAACTGTGGTCTCTATGAGAAGATATCTCCTATTTCAAACAAGCCAAGGATGAGGTATCTAGCAAATCTGCATCTTAAGTTATAAGCTTGTCTAGTTACAGTTTCCTGGTCTATCGGCTGTCTGCTTCTGTTTACAGTCACATGATGTACTGTGTAAAAAGCCCCCCAAAAACAATATTTTCTAAAGCTAGTTACAGACCTTCAACCATCATTCTCTTCCCTTCTTCTACCCATGGACACCTTAAGAAGAGGGAGAAAAAAGCAGCTTGTGGCTAGTTTAAAAAATGACTTAAAGGTTGGGGGTGATGCTGTGGAATCTGTCACAGCAGTGGGCATGCTCCAACCTTAAACTTGGGGGCAGACCAGTGGTTTCTGGTGATGTCATTAGCTCACAGTACTAGCAGGAAAAAACAACCTTTGTACTACTGTAACTTTGGATAGATGTCAGTTAGAATGATCTGAGTCAGGTAGGAGTGTGCTCTTTTAATAGAAGTCACTGTATGGATAACACAGTTTACACTATGGTGTAAAATCACTATTTATTTCATCATAAAGATTAGAAAATACTGCTGTAGTTCCTAACCAAGAAACGTGTGGTGAAATAAAGTAGTACGTAAAATGTTTTACTTTCTGAGTGCTTCTCCCAGTGGTCTGGGCATGTCCAGTATGCTTCATAGTGCTGCCTATGCCCAAAATGTTTCTTTTATAGGTTTTATAATACTGCCCCCTAATGGCATGTTATAGTCAAAGTAACCTACCTGGCTGTGCTAGGAGAGCTTACAGATCCTGCTTGCTGTCCTCGTCTGTTTGTTTCTGCTGAGTTTCTTCTGTTTATTTGATGTTTCCGATTTGGACGATGGCCTCGTCGGATAGACCTAAACAATAATAATGTATTAAATAGATCTTAATGGAAACAGACAGACATTTAGAATGGGAATGGCTGCACATTCCATGAGTGCCAGAAGGTCTGACACATCACACCCAATAACATTCTTAAAGCTGGAAGCAGTTACTAGTAATTCTTTCATTGTCCTGCTTGCGATCCTCTTGATTTCCATGCGAGACAACGATAGCGAATGGGTAACAGGAATGCAGCTAGATGTGGCGTGGTTATAACCTTTGGGACCAATGGCGACTTTAACGGTCGCTCGATCTTCGTCCAACCAGATTACTTAAAGGAATCTTGTAAATGTTTTCGGCATTGCACTTCGCCATGCTGTTAAAGGAAATCCAAATATTTGATCAATGGGATATTTTGTTGAAGGTATTTTGTAAAGCCCTATAAGATGATGTAAACGAGAACTAGGTTTGAAGGGCATGTCCACCCCAAGAATAAGAGCGATACCGCGACTTTAACAACGGTATCGTAAATTCATGATCGTTAAACCGATCGGAGATTAATGATCAGTTTATCAATCATAAATTGTACAGGTATTCTAACGACCGAACGTTCGTAATATGACCGCGATCGTAAATCACGGTATCGTTAAAAAGTGATACCGCAGGTTTATAAATATGTCCCTAAGACCTTTTACCTTCCGTTCTTCAATAAACTGAACTACACAAGTTATTTTTAAAGGGTATCTCCACTGGTTTTTGGTAATCCAGTTCTATTGAAAGAACGGGAGGTAAGGACTGTGCCGTACCTTCCTCTCAATAGAACACACAGGAGCCAGGAGAGAAAGAACTTACCCGCTCGCTCATCCCCCGGTGCTTGGTCTGAACAGGTCCCGACGGACTTGTCTTCTATGCGCATAGATCGCGCATAGCGCATAGGAAGGACCAGGTCCGTCCGGGACCTGTCAGACCTACCACGCCGGGGGAGCGAGCGAGCGGGTAAGTTTTTTACCTTCCTCCTGGCTCCCTCTGTGTTCTATTGAAGAACGGAAGGTAAGGCACAGCTCTTTACCTCCGTTCTTCAATAGAACTGGATCAAAAAACTTACAAAAACCAGTGGAGATACCCTTTAACCAGTGAAACCCTGTATATCTTCAGCATGGTCCGATGTAAATAAATATTTACAAAATGTGAGGGATTACTGCTTATGTACTGTGAGCTATGCAATAGGGAATGTAAGTTGCTTCGATATCCCTAATAGAACACCCTAAGGGGTATGTTGGATATATTTAATTGCACTTTGCATAGATCACAGAGCGCCTCGGTGTTCGGAAGGTTTTTAGCTGCCAGGGGGCCAGCATATGATTTATGCGGATTTGGTATGACTATTTTAATTTTGTAATTGTGTTTTTTTTGTGACATCACCTGAGTTACCATTTGAGGCTATTACGGTACATCCCAAGGATTATCTGCTGGCCACAAACACAAGACAGCAGGCCCCAAGGGTTATTAAAGGAACAGTCAACCCCAAAACTATAATTTCACCCACTACTGGCCCCACTCTGTAGTGCATAAAATCCTTACCTCACATCCCAGCTCCAAATGGTCTCTCCTGTATGTCCCTCCTCCAAAGTCCAGAAAACTGGACCACCAGGAGACTCTGGCCAACTAGGGAAATTGTTTCGTTCTGCTCGGATTGTACCTTCAGGGTTTTTGGTTGCTCAGAGCAGTCCCTTTAATCTCCTCTCCCACCCGTTTTTGTTCTCCCTCCCCCCTAGTGTAAAATTCACTTGTACATATAGTAGGCTGGTCCCCCCAGCCCCAACAACACTATTAATATTGTTTTCAGAAAGTCCCCTGAACTCTATACCTTCCCTCTATCCTCCCCGTGTGAACTTGCCGGCAAGCCGCGTCCGTGATTGGCTGGCCTTCACCAATCAGGGACGCGGCCTGCCGTCCTGCCACCTTGCTTTAACAGTTCCATGCAAGCGAAGGCCCGGGCGAACGAGTGCGTGGGCCCATGGGGGGGGGGTGGGGGGAAGGAGGTAAAAAAGGAGGAAAGGGTAAGTAAGACTCGGGGGACTTTCCTGTAAACATATATTATAAGCTGTTGGGGCTGGGGGAACTAGCTCACACCTATTGTGAAAAATTGGATGACATAGCTAAACACCGATTATAACGGATGACATAGCTAAACACCGATTATAACGGATGACATAGCTAAACACCGATTATAACGGATGACATAGCTAAACACTGATTATAACGAATGACATAGGTAAACACTGATTATAACGGATGACATAGCTAAACACCGATTATAACGGATGACATTTGCAGGTCTATTGTTACAGTCGGCGCTGCCGTTGGTGGGATATTCGGTGGTTGATTGGGACCGGATTGGGAGGAAGCTTAGTCTTATGCTCTGCTCCTTGCCGTTTGTTCTGGCTTGTGCTCATCATCTCTGCACAGAACGTCTGGATGCTGCTTGTCGGACGCCTGCTGACTGGACTGGCTAGTGGAGTCACCTCATTAGTTGTTCCTGTAAGTCTTTCATTTTCCGTGGGACATTTTCTTAATTGAGTGGGGTGATTCCCTCGCCACGAGGACCTTATCTGTTCACGTTTATTTGGTTATGTGAATATCTTATTTTAATGACCAAAAAGTACATTAACAGCTTGAGTGATTATCGGAGAATAGGGTCAAAGTTGACCAGTGGAAGGTCGCAAAGCTGCTTGCTCAGCAAGCTCGAAACAGCGGAGGATCGGGGGGCCTGACATTTGGAGCGGATTCGATCGGAAAATACAATGTCTGAACCCTTCTTCAATGTTCTACAATGTCGAGCAGTTTATAGGAAAAATGCCCTTATGGAAATCGGATTGAAAATCTGTCTTGTATATCTAGTAGGTTAGCAATGTCTTTGTTAAAGGTACGGACGATGTGTACAGATAATGTTAGAGAGTGGACATGGCCTTAAACTTCCCTTTCTAGTTGCTGTGTTGGAGCTCCTGATAAAAACCAAATGTCATTATCTGCGCTACTGCCCATGCAGGAAACGTAATCATAGGGGAAATGTTTCCAGATCAAACGGAGATAGAAGGGCGTAAGGGCTCGTTCACATCCGCTCTGGACAGAAACGTGTTCCATTCGGATAAACTTACGGCTGGCGCGCGGGTCCATACAGGAAGCAAAAAAAACCCCACACACATTAAAACAATCTATTCCTGCTCTGTGCAAACCTATTTAACCCTATGGACAGTCCCTTTAGAAGGGATTATAGGGTATATTCTGATTGCAAGCCTACCCCCATGTCTTCCCATTGGACTGTCCAAGACTGGGATAGACCGGCAGCTTGAGACAGACTTTGAGGACCCATTGGTTTAGATTCTCGCTGTGGGTAATATTAAGGGAGGGAGAATGGTTTGCGACCTGTAGTTGCCCTTTAAATAAACAATGTTTGAAGGTAGCTATACTACTTATTGTAATAATGATTCACTCGCCATGTTTTACAATTCCCATGAGGTTTATTTTCCTGACTTCCAGGTCTACATTCCGAAACCTCCCATCGAGAGTGAGGGGCAGCCTGGGGTATGTGTTCAGCTTATGGTGGTGACTGGAATCGTGAGTTATACATGCAGGTATTAAATATGGCGAGAATGGTTGTTAGTGTGAAAATGTCGGAATTACCAGTCTGTCCAGTGGTAAAATTAAGCCAAAAGGTAATTTTCTAGAATTATAGCACAGAAATTGCTAATTTATTATAACTGATGACATGGCTAAAATGATTAATAACATGGCTAAACACTGATATAATGATAACTAGCTAAACACTGATTATAACTGATGACTAGCTAAACACTGATTATTACTGATGACTAGCTAAACACTGATTAACTGATAACATAGCTAAACACTGTTATAACTGATGACATAGCTAAACACTGATTATAACTGATAACAGCTAAACACTGATTATAACTGATAACATAGAAAACACGATGATAAATGATAAAACATAGCTAAACACTGATTATAACTGATGACATAGCTAAACACTGATTATTACTGATGACATAGCTAAACACTGATTATAACTGAGACATAGTAACACTGATTATTACTGATGACATGCTAAACACTGATTATAACTGATAACATAGCTAAACACTGATTATAACTGATAACATAGCTAAACACTGATTATAACTGATAACAAGCTAAACACTGTTATAACTGATGACATAGCTAAACTGATTATAACTATGACATAGCTAAACACTGATTATTACTGATGACATAGCTAAACACGGATATAACTGATGACATAGCTAAACACGGATTATAACTGATAACATAGCTAACACTGATTATAACTGATGACATAGCTAAACACTGATTATTACTGATGACAAGCTAAACACGATTATTACGGATGACATAGCTAAACAACTGATTATTACGGATGACTAGCTAAACACCGATTATTACGGTGACATAGCTAAACACGATTATAACGGATGACATAGCTAAACACCGATTATAACGGAGACATAGCTAAAAAACCGATATAACGGATGACATAGCTAAACACCGATTAAACGGATGACATAGCTAAACACCGATTATTACGGATGACAGAGCTAAACACCGATTATAACGGATGACATAGCTAAACACCGATTATAACGGATGACATAGCTAAACACCGATTATAACGGATGACATAGCTAAACACCGATTATAACGGATGACATAGAACGTACATGACTAAACCGATTTAACGGTGACATAGCTAAACACCGATTATAACGGATGACATAGCTAAACACCGATTATAACGGAGACATAGCTAACACCGATTATAACGGATGACATAGCTAAACACCGATTAAACGGAATGACATAGCTAAACACCGATTATAACGGACGACATAGCTAACACGATTAAGACGAATAGCTAAACACCGTTATAACGGACGACATAGCTAAACACCGATTATAACGGACGACATAGCTAAACACCGATTATAACGGACGACATAGCTAAACACCGATTATAACGGACGACATAGCTAAACACCGATTATAACGGACGACATAGCTAAACACCGGTTCTAACGGACGACATAGCTAAACACCGGTTCTAACGGACGACATAGCTAAACACCGGTTCTAACGGACGACATAGCTAACACCGGTTCTAACGGACGACATAGCTAAACACCGGTTCTAACGGACGGACATAGCTAAACACCGGTTCTAACGGACGACATAGCTAAACACCGGTTCTAACGGACGACATAGCTAAACACCGGTTCTAACGGACGACATAGGCAACACCGGTTCTAACGGACGACATAGCTAAAACAGGTTCTAACGGACGACATAGCTAAACACGGTTCTAACGACGATAGCTAAACACGGTTCTAACGGGAATACTAAACACCGGCTAACGAAGGACATAGCTAAACACCGGTTCTAACGAGACATAGTAACACGGTTCTAACGGACGACATAGCTAAACACCGGTTAAGACGAAAGCTAATCGCTGTTTAGCGATATAATGACGGAGCTAGGCTCGCTCCTAACGGATGACCCAGACATTTTCATAATATTAGATCACACAATAATCGCAGTATGTATGTATCATATTATCAATGCCCTGTTACTTACCCTTTGTATCTGCCCACAGGAATGTTGATGGATTGGCGCTGGCTTGCTGTGTTCTGCTGCATCCCCCGTCCTCATGCTGATATTTATGTTTTCATGCCGGAGCCCCCGATATCTATTAATCGGAGAAGACAGTGGAGGCAATGTCAGCCTTGAGGTTCCTCCGAGGTCCCTACGCTGACACGAATGGGAATACAGGCAGATTGAGTCGTGGGGATGACCAGGTACAGAATTCTTCCATATTGATTGTATAGGGTTTAGTATTTGAACAGGGGGATTATGGGCCATGAGGGCTCTGAATAGAATGTTTGCAAATCTAGAAGGTATAAAACTAAGCATCAAAAAGATATTCTAACAATAAATAATAATCCATTATAATATCCTCCACCCTAAACATTGCTAGTGGGTGGGTATTAAGGAGGTGTTTTCCTGGTTTGATCTGAGTTATACCAGGATTTGATTATTGTTAAGTCGTAATGAAAATAATTTGGCTAAAATCTTTATATCCACTTGTAGTAAGTAGATAGGACGGTAGGATTGGGCAACTCGTGGTCTTCTGACCCAGCTCTTTGGGGCTTCTACATGGAATCAGGGAGGCTGAAGGTATCAAACGTATAGATTAGAGGTTTTCGGGGCTATAGTATCAATTATTTAATAT
Source organism: Hymenochirus boettgeri (assembly GCA_019447015.1). Taxonomy (NCBI): domain Eukaryota; kingdom Metazoa; phylum Chordata; class Amphibia; order Anura; family Pipidae; genus Hymenochirus; species Hymenochirus boettgeri. Next base: position 121,921,564 of record CM033476.1, read on the forward strand.
AGAATTCTATAGGGTCTGTTCCTGGGGTTTTATTCCTAGTCATTAGGGAGATGGAATGCAAAAGGCTCGGGAATAGGGTGTTTTAAGAGAAGTTTCATACAATTCCCTGTAGTAGTGGGCAAAGAATCTGGCTACCTCCGAGGATTCCAAGAGCATCTTCCCCCCCCCCCCCCCTTCCGGGCTCCTGAATCTAACCACCGCTGGGAGGTGGTTTTGTTCATAGTTTGCCATATAGGCCAGGATTCGTCCACAGTTCTCTCCAAATTGGTAATATCTTTGTTTTGAAAGCATTTCTTTTTTTGTGAGTTTTTATTTTGTGTATATTGTTTGTTTGTGAGTCGAGATTGTATTTTGAGCGCCTCTAGAGTTTTATTTTGTTGGGTTATTTTTAAAACTGCCTGGCAGAACTCCTCAGATGTTCAGGGTATTGATGGTAGAGGAGAAGACCATTCAAGAGTGTAGCTTAAATATTTCCCATATGGACATGGGATTTGCTGTGTTCTTATGTCATTAAAAAAAGGCCCTCCATCTCCATCGGGCCACCTCTTCCGACAATAGGGTTAACTAAAACGGGTTGAGGCGCCAGTGATCTATTGGTGGGACTGAGGACCAGCTGAGTTCAGCCCAGCACGGAGAGTGGTCTCCTAATATTCATGGAGCATATTCAGCATTTGTTAACATGGGTATTAGTCTTGTATAATTAGGATCATATTGAGTCTGGACATGGTCTGAAAGGAGGCTGAAAAACATGAAAATTCTATACTGCTAGGATTAAGATGATCCACCGGTCCAAGGGTTCCCATCAGCCTGCATAGTCCTGTGACAGGATTCAGAGGGGTGGGTCCAGTCCACTGGATGACCGATCCTCAGGACTGTATTGAAGTCCCCAGCCAGACTGATGTGACGCCCGTTATTCTGCCGCCGAATTGAATTCCAGCTTGTAATGAGGCATTGTAAAAGGGGTGGGACATAGTATGCAAGAAGAATAATTGGCTTTGAATATATTTTGGCATTTATAAAAAACATACCTTCCTATACGGTCCAACCTTAAGTCCACAAGCTCAAATTGAGCTTATTAGTTCAATAATAGAAATATAGACGGTTGGGGGTGGGCAACTGGCACCTACCTTGTGGGGAAAGATCATTTTCAGGGTGGACATGCCCTTTAAAGGTAGCAAGCCGTGCCAGGGCGGCAACAGCTAAAGCCAGCAAGATATTGTCTTGTATAAAGAGAGTATGGATTCAAGGGAGAAAAATGTATTCTCCCTCTTTACAAAGCATTGGTAAGGAATAGGTATTGCCGAGTAGGTTGGACTGGATGGACATATGTTTAACCACAATACTGTACTATAGTAAACTTTTAAAATCGATTAAACAAACTACATAATTTCCTTGTGCTGTATGGTAATTGGCTTTTGTGTGTATATATGCTTTCTTAAACGAGTATGCAATTGTATGTAATTAAATTATCATCTGTGTAATGGCTTGCACTTATCCCCTGTTTGTATACATTATCAGGGTTATTAGTAAAAGTTCTTATCGTTTAAATGGTGCTAATTTGCCCCAACCAATCAGGTGTTAGCTTTCAAATGTTAAATAAGATCTGATTGGGTTGGGCAAAATTAGAACCATTTTAAACGATAAGAACTTTTATTGATAAACTGTATTTTTCTTTTAATGTAAGCGCTGCGTACCCAGTGGCGCTTTATAAATAATATCATACATACATACATACATACATACATACATGTATTTGCTTTCTGTGTAAAGTACATGCATACCGGTAATCCTTATTTCTAACTTTGTCCAATCAGGAGACAAGCTGGCCTTTGCAGAACTCCGGAATCCTGCCATTTACAAACCTTTTCTTATTGGGATTTTTAATGATGGTTTTCCAGCAATTTACTGGAATCAACGCCATCATGTTTACGCAGATACGATCTTCGAAGAGGCGAATTTTAAGGTAGAATTTGCTTTTGGTGTATTGGCAGATGTGAATACGACAAGGCCTGCGATCCGTTTCATATTTCTTCTGTTTTTTCTAGAATAGCCGTTGGCTTCCGTTATCGTAGGACTGTTCAAGTGGTTTTTACAGCATAGCTGCCATGATTATTATAAAACGGGACGCAAGTTTTGCTGCTTATTTCTGGTAAAGTCGGTATTCATTTTAACAACTTTTAGGGCAAGGCCACACTGGGCCGCCAAATGCACGCCATTGCCTTGCGTTTGCGCATGCGACTTCTCTTTAGAGATACGAAATCGCATGCCATTGTGGATAGCAAACTGAAACGCAAGTGCTATCGCATGCTATGCCGTGGTTTCTGTATTAGAAAAAAATCACATGCGCAGCGCGCGAGCGCAATCGCAAAAAAAAAAAATCCGCGATAGTGTGTCCTAGCCCTTAATAATTATTTTCCGCTGTATAAACCTTCATTTTTAGAGATTGGTTTGTCTATTTAGAAAACCCTGTAAGGGCAAGGGCACGCGGAGTGTGTGTGCGTTTCCGCATGCGGTTTCTCCCTTTGAGATACGAAATCGCATGCGATTGGGCATTAAAATGGTGCGCGCACACGATTGCGTAACGGAAACGCAATCGCATGTGTTGCCGCGATTGCAATGTGCCCCTTCTAAGTCATTTATAAACAGATTAAACAGAATTGGCCCCAGTACAGAACCCTGAGGGCCCCCACTTAGAACTTTACCCACATAGATGTAGCTCCATTGACCACCACTCTCTGTTGCGATCCAATAAACAGTCTCTATCCATGTACAAATGTTTTTTCAGGCCAACAGTCCTCAGTTTATACATTAGTCGCCTATGGGGCACAGTATCAAAGCTAAGCACCAATTATAACTTTTTATTGGTTTAAACTCGCAGGCGTTATCATGGCCATCAGTGCAGCGGCATTTGCAGTGTATTTCAGCCTTACAACTCCTGTGATTAACAACAAACCTGCATTTTTGGATTCTCCTCCCACCATGGCTCCTGTCGGCCCAGTGGATACCTGGCTTGGTTGGCCCTCGCTAGCACTGGATTGTTTATCGCAGGTATGGGGGGTTAGAGGGATTGATGGGACCTCGGCTGTATTCTCTCTACCCATTCAGGAAGGTGTGGTTTAGACCTTATAGTGTTTGTGGTGGTAACCCCAAAATTCTAATTGTACTTTTCAGGATCTAATCTGATTGGTGTCCAGATTCTCTTCCTAATCACAATATAGAAACACTCCTGCTTGAAAGTTAAGATATGGTTTCTTAGTCCTGCTTAAGTGCCGGGCTGTACCAATCTGCTAGTGTGTGTGTTCCCATTGGCCAGGTTCTGCATTCAATCCAAGTGGTGGGACTAAGGAAGCTGGGTATTTGAAATTCAATGCAGTTGTGCAGATTTACAGGGTAAACCTATTATTTCAGGTCCTCACCCTGGTACTTTACATGATTTAATTTGAAAGGGGGTGGAAGAAAACTGTCAACTTGGGGACAGTCACTTCCTATAAAACTCTCTTGGAGAGACCGTCTTAGACTCTTTGCGTTGCTGTAAATGATAGTAAGAAGATCTGGGAAACCCCGAGTCCCAGAGAACGTGTGAACTGTAACTGCTTCTTTCATTACTGCAGGGTTTTCAATTGGCTGGGGTCCCATTCCGTGGTTGGTCATGTCTGAAATCTTTCCCCTCCGGACCCCGAGGTGTGGCTAGTGGGATGTGTGGTTACAAACTGGGGTTGTGCTTTCCTAGTGACGAAGGAGGTTATGACCTTATGGTGAGTTATTATGTGAATGTCCCAATTCTTCTCAACTCTTACATTTTATTCTGTGCTGATCTAGTGTCCAACTAACAGGTTATCCTTCTATTTACCAAATACTGGATACATACATGAATGTAGGGGCTTTAAAGGCATTCAATGATATCGGGGGCTCCCTCTATTAGATCACCAACAGATACAATCTTCCGATGAAGGCTGTGTATACACCATGACATTTTTTGGGTTGATTGACCGTTAAGTGCATTGGTCAATTGGGCAAAAAATTGCATGGCTTTTTGCCAGCCCACAAATAACCCTTTGTTAAAACTACGTACAATGCGAACTGATGGCCGCGGCTACTTTTGCAACAGCAGCCGCGTCTTCCACCTGGCCAAACAGTCGATCAGGACGCAAGTCTAATGGTGCGTACATGGCTTTAAGACACCACACACCATGCAATTCTACTTCCGGCTGCCCACAGTAACACTGCAGATTTTTGGTTTACGACTGACCGAAAAATCTGCTTAGTGATCCAGCCTGAGCCTTACCCCTACTAGTTTTAATTTTCCTTTGAGTTCATGTTGAATTGAACGTTGAGTTGAACTAATGTTAAGTCAGTGTGTGGTTGGTAAATGCGGTTCCAACTATATTTAGATACAAGTTACTTAAAACATTATCTCTTAAATTTTTATAAATGACGTCTTTCTGTCGTGTTGGTGGGATATTCGGTGGTTGGATTGTGGACCGGATTGGGAGGAAGCTTAGTCTTATGCTCTGCTCCTTGCCGTTTGTTCTTGGCTTTGTGCTCATCATCTCTGCACAGAACGTCTGGATGCTGCTTGTCGGACGCCTGCTGACTGGACTGGCTAGTGGAGTCACCTCATTAGTTGTTCCTGTAAGTCTTTCATTTTCCGTGGGACATTTTCTTTTAATTGAGTGGGGTGATTCCCTCTGCCACGAGGACCTTATCTGTTCACGTTTATTTGGTTATGTGAATTATCTTATTTTTAATGACCAAAAAGTACATTAACAGCTTGAGTGATTATCGGGAGAATAGGGTCAAAGTTGACCAGTGGAAGGTCGCAAAGCTGCTTGCTCAGCAAGCTCGAAACCAGCGGAGGATCGGGGGCCTGACATTTGGAGCGGATTCGATCGGATAAATACTAATGTCTGAACCCTTCTTCCAATGTTCTACAATGTCGAGCAGTTTATAGGAAAAATGCCCTTAATTGGAAATCGGATTGAAAATCTGTCTTGTATATCTAGTAGGTTAGCAATGTCTTTGTTAAAGGTACGGACGATGTGTACAGATAATGTTAGAGAGTGGACATGGCCTTTAAACTTTCCCTTTCTAGTTGCTGTGTTGGAGCTCCTGATAAAAACCAAATGTCATTATCTGCGCTACTGCCCATGCAGGAAACGTAATCATAGGGGAAATGTTTCCCCAGATCAAACGGAGATAGAAGGGCGTAAGGGCTCGTTCACATCCGCTCTGGACAGAAACGTGTTCCATTCGGATAAACTTACGGCTGCGCGCGGTCCATACAGGAAGCAAAAAAAACCCCACACACATTAAAACAATCTATTCCTGCTCTGTGCAAACCTATTTAACCCTATGGACAGTCCCTTTAAGAAGGGATTATACTGGGTATATTCTGCATTGCAAGCCTACCCCCCATGTCTTCCCATTGGACTGTCCAAGACTGGGATAGACCGGCAGCTTGAGACAGACTTTGAGGACCCATTGGTTTAGATTCTCGCTGTGGGTAATATTAAGGGAGGGAGAATGGTTTGCGACACTGTAGTTGCCCTTTAAATAAAACAATGTTTGAAGGTAGCTATACTACTTATTGTAATAATGATTCACTCGCCATGTTTACATATTCCCATGATGGTTTATTTCCTGACTTCCAGGTCTACATTTCCGAAACCTCCCATCCGAGAGTGAGGGGCAGCCTGGGGTCATGTGTTCAGCTTATGGTGGTGACTGGAATCGTGAGTTCATACATTGCAGGTATTAAATATGGCGAGAATGGTTGTTAGTGTGAAAATGTCGGAATTACCAGTCTGTCCAGTGGTAAAATTAAGCCAAAAGGTAATTTTCTAGAATTATAGCACAGAAATTGCTAATTTATTATAACTGATGACATGGCTAAACACTGATTATAACTGATAACATGGCTAAACACTGATTATAACTGATAACATAGCTAAACACTGATTATAACTGATGACATAGCTAAACACTGATTATTACTGATGACATAGCTAAACACTGATTATTACGGATGACATAGCTAAACACTGATTATTACGGATGACATAGCTAAACACCGATTATTACGGATGACATAGCTAAACACCGATTATAACGGATGACATAGCTAAAGAATAAATTACATTTTTTAAATCCTAATGTGAAAGCTTTCTCCCCAGAATTTCTATACATTGAAAGATTCAGTAGTATTCAGCATTTAGTAGATATAAGTAATAGATTCTGTAACAAAGAAGCTTCCATGTTGCCAGTAAACTCACAGCCGATGTGGCTTCAAGAGCCACACCCCCTGACCCCAGGATTCACTGTCTCTATGCACAGAGTAATTATAATCAGTGTAACTGCAAAGAGCCCAGGGGTAAGGAACTGTGGCTTAGGTCCTCACCTGGGTATAAAGCACAAATATAAGAAGAGGAGCGGGGGGGAGGAGGTAAAGTATAATTGTCCTTTAATGTCTAGATTTCTACCTAGTAGCTTGTGAATAGTGGTAGAAAGCTTTCTTTTACAAAGACACAGTATAGAACGTTGCAGGTTCGATTCCCCGTTTGGTGAAATGTTAATTTTCTGTTTCTTACATCCATGCTAGTAAAGACAAAACTTGTATGAGGAATTTATCCTTGTAAGGGACAAGAGCATTGTAATGTGTTTACAAAACAGACACTGCGAATCCTATGTTCTGTGTCAGAGGAAGGGATGATCTCGGAGCTGTGTACATGATTGGCTGTCAGCTTCCCGTGAAGGTACTACGTACACTTAACTGGGTGTTCCCAGATAGGTGAATTATGGGAGCTGACCCCTATTACCCACAGGTTATTTCATAAATCCCCCAGAATCCACAATAAGGGAGAAATGACAGTATTTGTATCTTGCTGAATGTGCTCTTTCTATTGGTGTGCATGTTGTCAGGAGACTTTAGTTCCCCTTTAATAATAAATACGTATCAATATTTAGCTTCTTATCCACTTTCTCTTTATGTCCAGTAACGTCCGTAACAGGAACTTGTATTTAGCAACGTTTGTGCAGTTTTGGGTCCATTAAGCTTGGATTTGTCCTGGGATACAGCTCCCCTGCCATCTCGGACCTAAAGGATTGTGAGGACCCTCGTTTGGTTCTAGACAAAAATGCAGCATCTGGTTGGGGTAAGACACCATTATGTTATTATTTAAGTAATATTAAAACTGCTGCTTCAGCGCTACAACAAAAAAGGCTGAATACTAGAAGACAAGGGTATTGTGGTTCCATCCACTAGTGTTAGAAGATGCCCTATGGATTATAGAAGTTATATACAATAATATTATCATCACGAAATTTACAAACCTCTATCATTAAAACTGTTTCTAAATGTTATTTAAATTTTAATAAAGGGTGAAATTTATCAGTGGCCCTTTGATCCTGTGCCTGAACAATCTGGGAAAATTCAGATCTAAGGCTGAGGCCACACTACGCCAGACTATAATGTGAGTTACCGGTCACTACGCTGCAATCCACGATAATAAACCACTATGGAGCGCATGAGATTGCAAAATGAATGATGATCGCAACGCAGCGTACCTACAGGGTCTTATCATTAAAAAGTTAATTAGCATTAAACTTTAGCTTATGATAAACCTTCCATGCTTTGGTTCTTTCTTAGGGGCATATTAGTAAGAGGGCAAAGTTTTGCCTGTGCTCTTAAAGGAGAACTATAGTGGCAATACGTTTAAAAAAAAACACAAAAAAAAACCACGGTTAAAATGAAAAAGTACCTGGGCAGGGAGGTAGAACCGTATTTCTACATCCCAAATTGTTTCTATAAGGGATGGCACCTGAAGAAAACATGCTTTCTGCCAGGCTTGCTCAGTGCTTCAGCCGTATATTTAATGCAGGAAAGCCCAGGACAATAACCTGCGCAGATTAGGGAAGGTAGATAATCAATCTACTTCCCTGTCCCAGGTACTTTTATTTTTAAATGGTTTAAAGGGAAGTTCAGTGCAAATACATGTATTTAGGAAAAAGGCAGTATTTTTCCATCCCAATGACCTTAATTGCCAATTCAGAATTGTGTCTGTGTATAAAATAAATGCTTTCAGAATACTGACTTCCTGTTGTAGGACCCCTAATGAGACCTTATGTGTTGCCCTTGCACAGCGCCTGGGGATTTCAGTTGCTCAGTAGAGATCTGAGCATGTTTGACCCATCCAACAGCCAATCAGTAGAAATGACTGTTAGGAACATTCCAAGGAAGTGGTGCATTCTGGGGAAAGGACTGGTTACAGAACCTGAAATGTCAGCTCAATAATGTCAACAGCAGGGAATAGGAAGGGGTAAAAATCAACAGACTTTCCCTAATGGAAGAGAATATAGTGGATAATGCACCCCCAACTGTAAATTATAAGGATATTAGAAGTCACCGAGGAGTTCCGTGACCTAATAAAAGCACGAGGCGCAGGCCGAGTACCTTTTATACAGGGCACGGAACTCCAAGGGTGACTTCTAATATCCTTATATTTACAGTTCGGGGTGCATTATTTATAACCTACCCTTTGGGGCTTCTGATTTCCTTCTCCTCCTGGAACTGTAAGATTATAAGGCTATAATCTTACAGTTCGTCTCACAAACTGAACTTCCCTTTAACTTTTACAGTGTAGTGTTGCCTTAACCGGCAGCAACACCTGATGTCGTATTGGTTGTAGTTTTAGTGTAGAAACACAGACTGAAGATGAATGGAATCGCACAGACCAGAGTTTTGTATAACACATTGTCCATGGATTTGAAATGATTTTGAGAAACACGAGGATCGTTCAAGAGAAATAATAATGTTAAAATATCTTTTTTTATTTCTTTGCTCTTGCAGCAACATGTCTCGGATCTTCACAGAATCCTTTATCAAGCTGAAGGATAGTGATTAGAGCAGGAGCGAGTACGCCTACCCCCCTGCTGTTACTAGCCGTAGACAGGAGGAGCTGTCATTCACTACAGGAGCTAAATCTTAGCTGCACTGGTGTGAGAGGAGGTTGCAGCGTGCTCCTACTCCCACTGAAATGAAAGGAAATACAAATCCGTGTACTGTTCTTTTAAAATAATTCTCTTGCCCACCTGTCACTGATGTATTTGGAATCTACAGGGTTGTGGTTTTGCTCTGTGCAGACATGGCAATGTAATATGACTTTACATGAGTAGTATAATGCTTAGGATTGGGGACTGATAGGGAAGTGCCTGTCAACTTTGATGATTCAACGAAATGCAGAATGTAAGGCAAAGTGCCCTGAATCAGCTGACTTGTCACACGAACAGCCAATGGGAAGGAGTAAAGGGAGTAAAGCCAGATTTCCTAGTGCTGATAATGCGCAGATTTACAGGCTTGTGTTTATTCAGAGATTGATTGGTGTGAGTCTGTAAGCATTTAAAAGGAGTCTAAACACTAACAGCCTAGATGTATCTGCTGGTTAAATGATTCCCTTCACAATCAAGATCTGTCTATGTCAAGTCCATAAAAACTTCCCCATCCTGGGTTAGGGAATCGAACGATACTTTAGAGGGTTACGAACGATACATTCTGAGGTTAGGGAAATCGAACGATACTTTAGAGGGTTACTGAACGATATATTCTAGGGTTAGTGAAATCGAACGATACTTTAAAGGGTTACTGAAGATACATTCTAGGGTTAGGAAATCGAACGATACTTAGAGTGTATACGAACGATACATTCTAGGGTTAGCGAAATCGAACGATGCTTTAAGAGGTTACTGAACGATAACATTCTAGGGTTAGGAAATCGAACGATACTTAGAGGGTTACATGAACGATACATTCTAGGGTTAGTGAAATCGAACGATACTTTAAGGGTTACTGAACGATACATTCTATGGGTTAGGGAAATCGAACGATACTTTAGAGGGTTACTGAACGATACATTCTAGGGTTAGGGAAATCGAACGATACTTTAAAGGTTATGAACGATACTTCTAGGGTTAGGGAAATCGAACGATACTTTAGAGGGTTACTGAACGATACATTCTAGGGTTAGGAAATCGAACGATACTTTAGAGGGTACTGAACGATACATTCTAGGGTTAGGGAAATCGAACGATACTTTAGAGTGTTACTGAACGATACATTCTAGGGTTAGGGAAATCGAACGATACTTTAGAGTGTGTACTGAACGATACATTAGGGTTAGGGAAATCGAACGAACTTTAGAGGGTTACTGAACGATAATTCTAGGGTTAGTGGCTCGTGAATTCGATAATTATTGTTTTTTTCCGAGATAAATATCGAAAATTCAGTCGCGAGTCAGAAAAACGAACTAGTTGAGTTCGTCCAAACTCATAAAGTTTGCCCAAGCTTGGTTCGAGTTCGGTTTGTGTCATCTCTATGCCGATGGATTTGATCGCTATGCAAAGCATGGGAGGTAGAGACGCCCTACTTACCGCCTGTTCTTTAATAAAACTAAATGGCAGTGGAGATCCCTTTAATACACGAAGTGCAGCAGTACCAATGTTCCTGCTTAAACCGGGCACTAGGGGATTGGCACAAAGTATATTTTTGGGTGTGTGAGTGTGATGTAATTTTGGCAAATTAAAGCGATTTTTTTTTTTTTCTTCCCTCCTTGCATTCTTTGTACAGTCGGCGCTGCCGTTGGTGGATATTCGGTGGTTGGATTGTGGACCGGATTGGGAGGAGCTTAGTCTTATGCTCTGCTCCTTGCCGTTTGTTCTTGGCTTTGTGCTCATCATCTCTGCACAGAACGTCTGGATGTGCTTGGGGACGCCTGCTGACTGGACTGGTAGTGGAGTCACCTCATTAGTTGTTCCTGTAAGTCTTTCATTTTCCGTGGGACATTTTCTTTTAATGAGTGGGGTGATTCCCTCTGCCACGAGGACCTTATCTGTTCACGTTTTATTGGTTATGTGAATTATCTATTTTTAATGACCAAAAAGTACATTAACAGCTTGAGGATTTACGGGAGAATAGGGTCAAAGTTGACCAGTGGAAGTCGCAAAGCTGCTTGCTCAGCAAGCTCGAAACCAGCGGAGGATCGGGGCCTGACATTTGGAGCGGATTCGATCGGATAAATACTAATGTCTGAACCCTTCTTCCAATGTTCTACAATGTCGAGCAGTTTATAGGAAAAGCCCTTAATTGGAAATCGGATTGAAAATCTGTCTTGTATATCTAGTAGGTTGCAATGTCTTTGTTAAAGGTACGGACGATGTGTAAAGATAATGTTAGAGAGTGGACATGGCCTTTAAACTTTCCCTTCTAGTTGCTGTGTTGGAGCTCCTGATAAAAACCAAATGTCATTATCTGCGCTACTGCCCATGCAGGAAACGTAATCATAGGGGAAATGTTTCCCAGATCAAACGGAGATAGAAGGGCGTAAGGGCTCGTTCACATCCGCTCTGGACAGAAACGTGTTCCATTCGGATAACTAATTACGGCTGCGCGCTGGCGTCATACAGGAAGCAAAAAAAACCCCACACACATTAAAACAATCTATTGCTTCTGTGCAAACCTATTTAACCCTATGGACAGTCCCTTTAAGAAGGGATATACTGGGTATATTCTGCATTGCAAGCCTACCCCCCATGTCTTCCCATTGGACTGTCCAAGACTGGATAGACCGGCAGCTTGAGACAGACTTTGAGGACCCATGTTTAGATTCTCGCTGTGGGTAATATTAAGGGAGGAGAATGTTTGCGACATGTAGTTGCCCTTTAAATAAACAATGTTTGAGGTAGCTATACTACTTATTGTAATAATGATTCACTCGCCATGTTTACATATTCCCATGATGGTTTATTTCCTGACTTCCAGGTTACATTCCGAAACTCCCACCAGAGTGAGGGGCAGCCTGGGGTATGTGTTAGCTTATGGTGGTGACTGGAATCGTGAGTTCATACATGCAGAGTATTAAATATGGCGAGAATGGTTGTTAGTGTGAAAATGTCGAGATATTACCAGTCTGTCCAGTGGTAAAATTAAGCCAAAAGGTAATTTTCTAGAATTATGCACAGAAATTGCTAATTTATTATAACTGATGACATGGCTAAACTGATTATACTGATAACATGCTAAACATGATTATAACTGATAACATAGCTAAACACTGATTATAACTGATGACATAGCTAAACATGATTATTATGATGACTAGAAACACAGCATTATAACTGATAACATAGCTAACAATGATTATAACTGATGACATAGCTAAACACTGATTATAACTGATAACATAGCTAAACACTGATTATAAACTGATAACATAGCTAAACACACTGATTAAAACTGAACATAGCTAAACACTGATTATAACTGATGACATAGCTAAACAATGATTATTATGATGACATAGCTAAAAACTGATTATAACTGATGACATAGCTAAACACTGATTATTACTGATGACATAGCTAAACACTGATTAAACTGATAACATAGCTAAACATGATATAACTGATAACATAGCTAAACACTGATTATAACTGATAACATAGCTAACACTGATTATAACTGATGACATAGCTAAACACTGATTATAACTGATGACATAGCTAAACGATTATTACGATAGACATAGATAAACACGGATATATACTGATGACATAGCTAACATGATTATAACTGATACATAGCTAAACACCTGATTTATAAACTGATGACATAGCTAAACACTGATTATACTGAGTGACACATAGCTAAACACTGATTATTACGGATGACATAGCTAAACACTGATTATTACGGATGACATAGCTAAACACCGATTATACGGATGACATAGCAAACACCGATATAACGGATGACATAGCTAACACGATTATAACGGATGACATAGCTAAACAACGATTATAACGGATGACATAGCTAAACACCGATTATAACGGATGACATAGCTAAACACCGATTATAAAGGATGACATAGCTAAACACCGATTATAACGGATGACATAGCTAAACACCGATTATAACGGATGACATAGCTAAACACCGATTATAACGGATGACATAGCTAAACACCGATTATAACGGATGACATAGCTAAACACCGATTATAACGGATGACATAGCTAAACACCGATTATAACGGATGACATAGCTAAACACCGATTAAACGGATGACATAGCTAAACACCGATTATAACGGACGAAATAGCTAAACACCTTATAACGGATGACAAAGCTAACACACGATTATAACGGAGACATAGCTAACACCGATTAACGGAACGCATAGCTAAAACCGATTATAACGGCGACCTAGCTAAACAACGATTATAACGGACGACATAGCTAAACACCGATTATAACGGACGACATAGCTAAACACCGAATAACGGACGACATAGCTAACACAGTTATAACGGACGACATAGCTACACCGATTATAACGGACGACATAGCTAACACCGGTTCTAACGGACGACATAGCTAAACACCGGTTTCTAACGGACGGACATAGCTAAACACCGGTTCTAACGACGACTAGTCTAAAACGGTTCTAACGAGACATAGCTAACACCGGTTCTAACGGACGACATAGCTAAAACCGGTCTAACGGACGACATAGCTAAACACGGTTCTAACGGCCGACATAGCTAAACACCGGTTTCTAACGGACGACATAGTACACCGGTTCTAACGGACAAACGACACATAGCTAAACACCGGTTCTAACGGACACGACATAGCTAAACACCGGTTCTAAAGGACGACATAGCTAAACACCGGTTCTAACGGACACGATAGCTAAACACCGGTCTCAACGGACGACATAGCTAAACACCGGTTCTAACGGACGACATAGCTAAACACGGTTCACGAACGACATAGTAAAACACCGGTTCTAACGGACGGACATAGCGCTAATCGCTGTTTAGCGATATAATGACGGAGCTAGGCTCCGATCCTAACGGATGACCCAGCACTTTTCATAATATTAGATTCACACAATAATCGCAGTATGTATGTATCATATTATCACTGCCCTGTTACTTACCCTTTGTATCTGCCCACAGGAATGTTGATGGATTGGCGCTGGCTTGCTGTGTTCTGCTGCATCCCCCCTGTCCTCATGCTGATATTTATGTTTTTCATGCCGGAGACCCCACGATATCTCATTAATCGGGAGAAGACAGTGGAGGCAATGTCAGCCTTGAGGTTCCTCCGAGGTCCCTACGCTGACCACGAATGGGAATACAGGCAGATTGAGTCTAGTGGGGATGACCAGGTACAGAATCTCTTCCATATTGATTGTATAGGGTTTAGTTATTTGAACAGGGGGATTATGGGCCATGAGGGCTCTGAATAGAATGTTTGCAAATCTAGAAGGTATAAACTATAGCATCAAAAAGATATTCTAACAATAAATAATAATCCATTATAATATCCTCCACCCCTAAACATTGCTAGTGGGTGGGTATTATAGGAGGTGTTTTCCTGGTTTGATCTGAGTTTATCCAGGATTTGATTATTTTGTTAAGTCGTAATGAAAATAATTTGGCTAAAATCTTTATATCCACTTGTAGTAAGTAGATAGGACGGTAGGATTCGGGCAACTCGTGGTCTTCTGACCCAGCTCTATTGGGGCTTCTGACATGGAATCAGGGAGGCTGAAGGTATCAAACGTATAGATTTAGGAGTTTCGGGGCTATAGTATCAATTTATTAAATATAGAATTCTATAGGGTCTGTTCCTGGGGTTTTATTCCTAGTCATTAGGGAGATGGAATGCAAAAGGCTCGGGAATAGGGTGTTTTAAGAGAAGTTTCATACAATTCCCTGTAGTAGTGGGCAAAGAATCTGGCTACCTCCGAGGATTCCAAGAGCATCTTCCCCCCCCCCCCCCCTTCCCGGGCTCCTGAATCTAACCACCGCTGGGAGGTTTTGTTCATAGTTTGCCATATAGGCCAGGATTCGTCCACAGTTCTCTCCAAATTGGTAATATCTTTGTTTTTGAAAGCATTTCTTTTTTTGTGAGTTTTTATTTTGTGTATATTGTTTGTTTGTGAGTCGAGATTGTATTTTGAGCGCCTCTAGAGTTTTATTTTGTTGGGGTTATTTTTAAAATCTGCCTGGGCAGAACTCTGTTTCAGGGTATTGATGGTAGAGGAGAAGACCATTCAAGAGTGTAGCTTAAATATTTCCCATATGGACATGGGATTTGCTGTGTTCTTATTGTCATTAAAAAAAGGCCCTCCACTTCTCCATCAGGCCACCCTCTTCCGACAATAGGGTTAACTAAAACGGGTTGAGGCGCCAGTGATCTATTGGTGGGACTGAGGACCAGCTGAGTTCAGCCCAGCACGGAGAGTGGTCTCCTAATATTCATGGAGCATATTCAGCATTTGTTAACATGGGTATTAGTCTTGTACTAATTAGGATCATATTGAGTCTGGACATGGTCTGAAAGGAGGCTGAAAAACATGAAAATTCTATACTGCTAGGATTAAGATGCATCCACCGGTCCAAGGGTTCCCATCAGCCTGCATAGTCCTGTGACAGGATTCAGAGGGGTTGGGTCCAGTCCACTGGATGTGACCGATCCTCAGGACTGTATTGAAGTCCCCCAGCCAGACTGATGTGACGCCCGTATATTCTGCCGCGAATTGAATTCCAGCTTGTAATGAGGCCATTGTAAAAGGGGTGGGACATAGTATGCAAGAAGAATAATTGGCTTTGAATATATTTTGGCATTTATAAAAACATACCTTCCTATACGGTCCAACCTTAAGTCCACAAGCTCAAATTGAGCTTATTTAGTTCAATAATAGAAATAATACGACGGTTGGGGGTGGGCAACTGGCACCTACCTTGTGGGGAAAGATCATTTTCAGGGTGGACATGCCCTTTAAAGGTAGCAAGCAGTGCCAGGCGGCAACAGCTAAAGCCAGCAAGATATTGTCTTGTATAAAGAGAGGTATGGATTCAAGGGAGAAAAATGTTATTCTCCCTCTTTACAAAGCATTGGTAAGGAAATATGGGTATTGCCGAGTAGGTTGGACTGGATGGACATATGTTTAACCACAAATACTGTACTATAGTAAACTTTTAAAATCGATTAAACAAACTACATAATTTCCTTGTGCTGTATGGTAATTGGCTTTTGTGTATATATGCTTTCTTAAACGATGTATGCAATTGTATTTAATTAAATTATCTATCTGTGTAATGGCTTGCACTTATCCCCTTGTTTGTATACATTATCAGGGTTATTCAGTAAAAGTTCTTATCGTTTAAAATGGTGCTAATTTTGCCCCAACCAATCAGGTGTTAGCTTTCAAATGTTAAATAAGATCTGATTGGTTGGGGCAAAATTAGAACCATTTTAAACGATAAGAACTTTTATTGAATAACCCTGTATTTTTCTTTTAATGTACAGCGCTGCGTACCCAAGTGGCGCTTTATAAATAAATTATACATACATACATACATACATACATACATACATGTATTTGCTTTCTGTGTAAAGTACATGCATACCGGTAATCCTTATTTCTAACTTTGTCCAATCAGGAGACAAGCTTGGCCTTTGCAGAACTCCGGAATCCTGCCATTTACAAACCTTTTCTTATTGGGATTTTAATGATGGTTTTCCAGCAATTTACTGGAATCAACGCCATCATGTTTTACGCAGATACGATCTTCGAAGAGGCGAATTTTAAGGTAGAATTTGCTTTTGGTGTATTGGCAGATGTGAATACGACAAGGCCTGCGATCCGTTTCATATTTCTTCTGTTTTTCTTTCTAGAATAGCCGTTTGGCTTCCGTTATCGTAGGACTAGTTCAAGTGGTTTTTACAGCCATAGCTGCCATGATTATTGATAAAACGGGACGCAAAGTTTTGCTGCTTATTTCTGGTAAAGTCGGTATTCATTTTAACAACTTTTAGGGCAAGGCCACACTGGGCCGCAAATGCACGCCATTGCCTTGCGTTTGCGCATGCGACTTCTTCTTTAGAGATACGAAATCGCATGCCATTGTGTATAGCAAACTGAAACGCAAGTGCTATCGCATGCTATGCCGTGGTTTCTGTATTAGAAAAAAATCACATGCGCAGTCGCGAGCGCAATCGCAAAAAAAAAAAATCCGCGATAGTGTGTCCTAGCCCTTAATAATTATTTTCCGCTGTATAAACCTTCATTTTTAGAGATTGGTTTGTCTATTTAGAAAACCGTGTAAGGGCACGCGCGATTGTGTGTGCGTTTCCGCATGCGGTTTCTCCCTTTGAGATACGAAATCGCATGCGATTGGGCATTAAAATGGTGCGCGCACACGATTGCGTAACGGAAACGCAATCGCATGTGTTGCCGCGATTGCAATGTGCCCCTTCTAAGTCATTTATAAACAGATTAAACAGAATTGGCCCCAGTACAGAACCCTGAGGGCCCCCACTTAGAACTTTACCCACATAGATGTAGCTCCATTGACCACCACTCTCTGTTTGCGATCCAATAACCAGTTCTCTATCCATGTACAAATGTTTTTTCAGGCCAACAGTCCTCAGTTTATACATTAGTCGCCTATGGGGCACAGTATCAAAGCTAAGCACCAATTATAACTTTTTATTGGTTTAACTCGCAGGCGTTATCATGGCCATCAGTGCAGCGGCATTTGCAGTGTATTTCAGCCTTACAACTCCTGTGATTAACAACAAACCTGCATTTTTGGATTCTCCTCCCACCATGGCTCCTGTCGGCCCAGTGGATCACCTGGCTTGGTTGGCCCTCGCTAGCACTGGATTGTTTATCGCAGGTATGGGGGGTTAGAGGGATTGATGGGACCTCGGCTGTATTCTCTCTACCCATTCAGGAAGGTGTGTTTAGACCTTATAGTGTTTGTGTGGTTAACCCCAAAATTCTAATTGTACTTTTCAGGATCTAATCTGATTGGTGTCCAGATTCTCTTCCTAATCACAATATAGAAACACTCCTGCTTGAAAGTTAAGATATCGGGTTTCCTTAGTCCTGCTAAGTGCCCGGGTCTGTACCAATCTGCTAGTGTGTGTGTTCCCATTGGCCAGGTTCTGCATTCAATCCAAGTGGTGGGACTAAGGAAGCTGGGTATTTGAAATTCAATGCAGTTGTGCAGATTTACAGGGTAAACCTATTATTTCAGGTCCTCACCCTGGATACTTTCATTGATTTAATTTGAAAGGGGGTGGAAGAAAACTGTCAACTTGGGGACAGTCACTTCCTATAAAACTCTCTTGGAGAGACCGTCTTTAGACTCTTTGCGTTGCTGTAAATGATAGTAAGAAGATTCTGGGAAACCCCGAGTCCCAGAGAAACGTGTGAACTGTAACTGCTTCTTTCATTACTGCAGGGTTTTCAATTGGCTGGGGTCCCATTCCGTGGTTGGTCATGTCTGAAATCTTTCCCCTCCGGACCCGAGGTGTGGCTAGTGGGATTTGTGTGGTTACAAACTGGGGTTGTGCTTTCCTAGTGACGAAGGAGTTTCATGACCTTATGGTGAGTTATTTATGTGAATGTCCCAATTCTTCTCAACTCTTTACATTTTATTTCTGTGCTGATCTAGTGTCCAACTAACAGGTTCTATCCTTCTATTTACCACATACTGGATACATACATGATGTAGGGGCTTTAAAGGCATTACAATGATATCGGGGGCTCCCTCTATTAGATCAGCCAACAGATACAATCTTCCGATGTAAGGCTGTGTATACACCATGACATTTTTTGGGTTGATTGACCGTTAAGTGCATTGGTCAATTGGGCAAAAAAATTGCATGGCTTTTTGCCAGCCCACAAATAACCCTTTGTAAAACTACGTACAATTGCGAACTGATGGCCGCGGCTACTTTTGCAACAGCCAGCCGTCCTTCCACCTGGCCAAACAGTCGATCAGGACGCAAGATCTAATGGTGCGTACATGGCTTTAAGACCACCACACACCATGCAATTCTACTTCCCGGCTGCCCACAGTAACACTGCAGATTTTTTTGGTCGACTGACCGAAAAATCTGCTTCAGTGTATCCAGCCTGAGCCTTTACCCTACTTAGTTTTAATTTTCCTTTGAGTTCATGTTGAATTGAACGTTGATTGAACTAATGTTAAGTCAGTGTGTGTGCGTTGGATAAATGCGGTTCCAACTATTATTTAGATACAAGTTACTTAAAACATTATCTCTTAAATTTTATAATGACGTATTTCTGTAGTATCCACCCCTTTCCTGGTTTGTGGCCTGGACATGCTCAGTGTGTGCTTCATCCAGAGAGAGAGATATTCTCCTATCAGCGACTCTGTATCCCTCTGTACTTAGGGGAGGCATGCGTTAGATGGTATATGGGCTGTTTAGTGATGTATTTTCATTTATAATGCTATATTTTATTAGGACATCCAACAGAAGTTGTTACTAATGTTACTTTAATAAGCCGTGTAATAAACCTGCCTGTATTATTTTACAGCTGTGTTTTCTCCATTCTGTCTTACAGCTTTTTCTGACCCCATATGGCACGTATGGTCTCTTTGCTGGGTTCTGTGCACTAAATGTCCTTTTCACAATCTTCTGGGTTCCCGAAACCAAAGGAAAAACTCTGGAACAAATTGAAGCTCATTTCCGTGGCTCCCACAATGCCCAGCGGTTTGGTATCCAGTAATAGGGGACCCTTTGTACGTATAGTTATGGGTTCCTTGCCAGTGGACCTGTAGGTTCAGAATGATCGGCCTTTGTTTACGTCATTTGCTAGATAATTACAGTGGACTTCCTAAGGAACATTCTCCTTCCTGTGATTGGGCAAGAGGTATGTGAAGTGTAAATCTGTTTGCACAACTGCCACCCCTGGGGAAGAAAGCTTTATGATTGGACAAGCTCATCCTTCCATTAGGAGCTCAGCTGTGACATTTTTCAGTGGAATTCTGGGAGCTACTGCGCAACAGCCTGTAAGGATAAATATCGCTTATCTATAGCAGGAATAACCTCTCTAGCAAGGACACCTGAACCATCAACCTGATTGGCTGATTTTACTCCCTTTTATTTCTCATTGTGTGAGATGGAACTTATAACATTGTCAATCATTATCAAACATGATTCCAAAGGCTTCCTAGACTATATTGTTACACCTTTATCTGTCAGTGTTAAATGAATGATGAATGTATAAAACCCAGGAGTGAATGTTATTGGTTAGATTACTAATGGTTAATGTTTACACTGGGTTATGGTGACATTGGACTATTTCTACGTGAAGGAATGCAATTTTATATATATATATATATATATATATATCTGTATAGAAGGAGAATGAATTACATTTAGTTTCCATTGCAGTAGTAGCTCTGCTTTTAGTGTTGCAGTTTGCAGAGTATGCTTTTGATAAGACAAGCTGTATGGTAGCTCCAGTGTAGAATCTGTGAACATGTTCGGATATGTGTCCTCCGTTGATTTATGTCTTTAAAACGTATACATTTTTTTGCATCTTGCGACAATAGGAATCTAGGTAGATTTGCTATTTGTCAATTAATCGCAAAGCCAAATAATGAATGAAAAAAAGTCAAACACTTTGCAACCTGATGTTTTAAAAGGCAACTATGGTCAAAAAAATGACTTACTGCCCAGAAACTTCAGCTCAACATTTAGGTATTGTTAACTAATGATATGTCTGGCTAATCGTTTAGGGCACTTCCACTACAGCAGATATTTACTTTAATGCTAGTTCCACACCCCTGGGTTTACTATAGTTATCATGCAATACTTATCTAAACTCGAGATCACTGCTTTAGCCCAGCCCCACCCCCTTGCTTGTGTCCAGGGCCTGGCCTATGTTTTTTTTTCCATTGGCCAGCTCCCCATCAGAGGGAGGGACCAGACTAGAGCAGTGGTCACAGGTTTAGGTAAGTATGGCAGTTTCTGACTATGTCTGTATAGTTGTATTTTAGACCATAGTGTTGCTAGAGACCAGAACACAGATTAACGGAGTTTTTTTTATTAAAATAATTTTGGCTTTTCTTTTATTTTCTCCCTGGTCTTTTAAACTGGTCTAGTTGCTAGGACTAATTGACCCTAGCAACCAGTTAATAAACTAAGCCCTAAAGCAAAAAATAAATTAAAACACTAAGACCATCAGTAATGTTAGATGTTAAATGGGAATTTAAAGGGCAAGCCCACCCCCAAAGCTATAATTTTATTATTATTGTTATTTGCCATGATTCTAGCTTTAAAACAAACCATCCTCCATTAAAATCCATTCAGCCAATTTGAAGATACATATACGATTTTCCAACATGCTTTTTGCCCTTTAAAGGGCAGTTGGAATGCTGTATACAGTTTTGACGGTTGGTTTGTGGTAAAAAGTCAGGTCAGATAGAAGTGGGAGTGGTTAAAAGAGGGAGGGGTGATACTGCTCCTGAGCAAAACATGTGCTGGATTGAAAGCATGCAGCAACACACACATCTCAGAGTAAGCGCTTTTATTGCATTTATTTATAGATTAAGATGAGGAAAGGTGTGTTTTTTTTTTTTTGTTTTTTTTTTTAAGTATAGTGTCCCTTTTAAATTCTCTAACTGTGCCGAATGATGTCTGTTACAGGGGTCACATGTTACATAGATCTTGTGTAGGAATTGTGGGTAGAGTACAAGGATTAAACTTGTTGTACTACTATGGTTTGCCGGTAATATGCACAGTACTAGCCAACCTGCCCAATACAATGCCATGTTGTAATTGCTGACACTACCTTTAAAAATGAACACACATAATAAAAAGGCCAGTCAGTGTTTTCATTAGAGGCATGATGCAGGCTGCAGTGATGCCAGTATAGCCATTCAGTTTAATGAGCTGGTACTTACCGTATATACTCGAGAACAAAAAAAAAAGAAAAATCACCGGAATAAAAAAAAAAATGAAAAAAACAAAAAAAAATCAAAATAAAATAATTGAGGAAGAAAATAAGCACAACAAAAGAGAGACAACTAAAAAGAAAAAAAGATAAGGTTAAAAAAAAAACAAAAAATAAAAAAGATAAAAAAAATAAACAATAATAAAAAAGGTTTTTGTATTTTTTTTTATTATTTTCTATAAGCGAGGCACCCATTTTTGCCTCAAAAATTAGAAAAGATGATTGACCCGAGTATAAGCCGAGGGTATACAGTAACCCTAATACCTTTCCACTGTAGATGTTTGGAAACTACAACTCCCAGCATGCTTGGTTGCTGGGAGTTGTAGTTTCCAACCACCTATAGTAGAAGGTATTGGGGTTACTGTATGGCATACTGTCCCCCACCCAATACCTTTCCACTGTAGATGTTTGGAAACTACAACTCCCAGCATGCTTGGTTGCTGGGAGTTGTAGTTTCCAACCACCTATAGTAAAAAGGTAATGGGGTGTCTGCATGGCATACTGTCCCCCAGTACCCCAGCCTCCCCCCAGTACCCCCCCAGCTCACTTACCCGTACCTGGTCTTCAGTCTTCCTCTCTCTGCAATCCAGAAGCAGCTGCGAGTCCGGCCGGCAGTTCCCATTACTGCTTTGCGGCTGCGCGATGACGTCATCCCGCCAGCGTGCGTGATGACGTCATCGCGCAACCGCGAAGAACTACTGGGAACTGCCGGCCGGACTCGCGGCTGCCTCTGGATTGAAGGTAAGTTCCTTGTGACTCGAGTATAAGCCGAGTCAAGGTTTTTAGGTTAATTTTTAAATCTAAAAACCTCGGCTTATACTCGAGTATATACGGTAAAGGGAAGTCCAGTCCTCAAATGAAAAAATTATATACAGGTAAATCACCCCCCTAAACTATAATAATCTGAAATATGTCTAACCTGAATTCCTGCACAATGTCCAGTTTCTGCTTCCAGGATTCAGTTGACATCACAGCCAATGACTGAATGTTAATCCCCTGTCTGCCTCTTCTGAGCATGCCCAGGCTCAGTACAGGCTCAGTACAGTTTTCTAAATTGCTCAGTTTCCATGAGGCATCCAGAAGCATAGCAGGCATACAGTAATGAATTCAGAGGACAAACTATGATATATCAACATATTCTTTCTAAAAGGCCATTCTTTCTAAAAGATATTATGAAGTTGTCCTTTAACCTTGCAGCATTTATATGTGTTCTGTGCTAGATCTACTGGTCTGTTTGGAATTAATATAAGTTAGTTTACTACTGTTTTATTTAAAACTCTATGGGATTGTCTTCACTGCCTGTGGGTAATGTACCCAACGGCGATTGCAACTCTTTAATATTGGTCAGTGATTATCTGTGGTGGTTTTCTTTCTAATATAAATGCCCTAGAAGTTGTGTGTATGATGGCGTTCTGCTGCTGTGTTATAAACTGGCCACATGGGGGCGCTGGGTTGTAAGGTTTAGATCATTTTAAAGGTAATATTGCTGATGTTGATCATAATAATAAAACCAGGTTCACACATTCTGCAGAGTAACTCGGACGGTTAATGAAACGGGATTTTAATTTGTTTTGTGTTGATATTCGGATGAAGTTGTTTTACGTGGAATGCAAAGTTATGAGGATTCTGAAAGGAATGCCGGGTTATGTGGATTGTTGGTGAACCTTAGGAACTGGTTCTTCTATAAGGATGGCCACAATGTGTTAACCCCCCCAAATAGAATGCAATCCACCCATTTTACTAAATATTAAAGGACAATCGTGTTTAAGCTCTGCCCCCACCTCAATCTAGGATCTATCCAATGGGAAAAAGAGCTTGTAACAGAACACATCTTCCCATTGGTTAGGCCCTGGGCCACAAGAGGGGTTGGAGGAACAACCATACAGTTGTCCTTTTAATGTGAGAAATATGATTTTAGAGTTAAAGGAGTGTTCAGGTCATCTTATTAAAGGGCATGTTTACCGTAATCCACAAATAGTATATAGATAAATCACCCTGAAAACCACAATAGTTAGAAATTGACAGATGTAGGACTAAGCAAAATGTCCCCCCTTTCCCTCTGCCTATCAGAAGGTTTCAGCCTCCTCTCCAAGCTCTTTTCCAGCTAGTTCAATAGCATTCAGTCATTGGCTGTGATGTCATCTGTGATGTCATCTGTACATCCATGATTGACAGCTGCTAATCGGATAAACTCGTATTCAGAAAGAGGCGTACCAGGCAAATCCAATTGGATCCGATGTGTATGGCCTCCATTTGTTATCTGCTAGTTAGAAATGAAATAATCCATTTATGCTTGGTTCAAACATTACATGAAAGAACTATTGCACATGATTAAAACTTTCCCTTTGATTTTAATGCAATAACTTGAGCCTTCTCCTGGATATAACTAGAGATGGATGAACTTCTGAAAGTTCGGTCCGTTTTCGAACTATATGGAAAGTTCGAAAACGGACCCATTAAAGTCAATGGTAGTCCAAAAAGTTCGAATGAAATACAATTAAAATATCAATGGTAACTTAATATAAATGGCCGTGGGACCTGGTAAATGGTCTGGGGAACACACTTGAATATCCAGGACTTTAAAACGATTTTATTCTCACGTGCGGCACTTTCGAGCTCCCGCGTTCGAATAGTTTATGGGATTATCATTGAAAAATCGAACATTCGATAATTATCCTACAAATGATGCGAAGATCATTCGATAATTAACGAAAGTCCATGACTTCCGGGATAGTTCGAGAAGTCAGAGTCCGTTCAAACTCAATAAGTTCGGCTTAAACTCGAGTTCTAGTCCTTCTCTAGATACACACTCACTCACTCTCTCACTCTCTCACTCTCTCACTCTCTCACTCTCTCTCTCTCACTCTCTCACTCACTCTCTCACTCTCTCACTCTCACTCACTCTCTCACTCTCTCACTCTCTCACTCTCTCTCTCTCTTCTGTTTCGTGGGTTTGTTACAATCTCTCTATTGGGAGATCAGTTTGTATTGTACACAGTGTATTGGTTTGTGCTGCTGTATCGTCATCCAACAATGAATTTAAACAAAATACCTCCTATCAAAGGGGATCAGTAAATTATCATTGTTATCATTTTGTACAATTTCCAGTAAAATATCAACCTCTAAATTTGTTGTTTATTTTCTTTATTGCTTCCAATTTATTTTATTACTATGCAAGGTGACACCCCAATAAATCTGAGTTCTATATTTCTAGACAAGTATGGCAATGGCTATCCCAGATCAACCAATCAGAAGTTTGCTTTGGTTATTTTAATTAAGCTAAACTGAGTGAGAGCTAACTGCTGATTGGATGGTACGGTTGGTCTTTCCATATGTAAACAAGAATGTTCCAGTATGGTCCTTCAATGTGATGTTGGGAGATTTGGAGCTTGGAGATGGAGGAAGCTGGTGAAACAACAAGAGGTGATGGTCAAGTTATCTCTTCAACCAATCATACATGGCGTAGCACAGCAGAACACCTGAGCCAGGATATGCACTGATTGGAAGCCATTTGCAATGACTTCTCATTCATCTAAACACCAGTAAGTATAAACCGCTTGTGCATGAAATTATTTAATAGAGGTTTGTCTTTTGTAATGTGTGTGTGTGTGTGTGTGTTTAACGTAATAACATGGGTTAAAAGCCTTCACAAACTGTGAGGAATAATAAATAGGAGGGGTGTTCCTGGTTTCCTGTTGTACAGCTCTTAGCTATGGTTTGTTGCTGTCATATATAGGGGGGGGTTAGAGGTCAAGTCTGCCCCTCAATGAAAATTGTGATAGTTAAATCACCCCCCAAAACTGCAAACATTAGAAAGATTGTGTTCAACTTTTTTCTTCCAGGTTCTTCCAGTTAGCAGCGGTCAGTCATGAATGTAACATGACATCACAGCCAATGACAATGTGAATACACTAGCAGCCTTGTCTGAGCATGTGCGAGCTTGTAAAAGAGCTTGGAGAGGAGGTGGGAACCTTTCGACAGGCAGAGGGAAGGGAGTGAGGACCATTTCACTGCATAACCGGTAAGTCCCACATCGGTTTTGTGGCTTAAAGGGGTCATTTACCTGTATATAATTTTTGTGGGATGAACATGCCCTTTAACGAGGACAATGGTGTATAATTTAAAGACCTTTCATTGGTCTGATTTTATATAAACAAAAGTAGAAGAATGGACCGGCCCTTGAGACTAGTCTAGTCAGGTGATGTCTTTTCTCTGATACGCCAATAAATATGATAATGGATTATTTCTACATTACCTACATAGTTAATAATGAACTCATTCATTAATAATTAATGGACAGACCTTGAATCCACAAATATGGGTAAGACCCACATTGTCCCACTTACTGCAGCATTGGTTTGTCTTTATTTGCATTTACCGTTTATTTTGCATGTACCAATTGGTTTTCAGCATTTTAGTTTCTGTGGCTGCCATTTTGTTTCCCCCATAATGCACCTGTCAGGAATACAGTTTAATGTGTAAACAGAGCAATGATCTAGTTTATTATAATCAATATAATAAACCCCAGTTGCAAAGCTCACTGTATTACATTTATTGGATAAAATAATTAAAAAGTAATTTTATAAAACCTCAACTGGTTATTAGATTGCTAGATACAGCTTTATGGACTGTATTGAGTCGTAAGTAGTTTTTATGCTAAGCGCCAGTAAAGCTTTAGTGTGTTAACTGCATCATTGTTTAGCAGTGAGTGTGTACAATGCTGCAGATTTCATAGACGAGAAATTACACAAGGTCATTTATAATAAAAGCATATCTATTGGGAAAGATAAATCTGTACCTCTCCATTGTTTTTCTATGGTGCTGGGAAAATTATGCCACCAGGTCCCTTTTGAAGTGTTTTACCTTTCAGATGATTCTGGGCTTGCGTGCAGCCCCTAAAGCAGGTTATTCCTCAGGTCTCCTCTGGAGATGAACCTTACTGTAAGCTGCTACCAGGAAGGAGGGCACCACAAAATTTAGAGGACCGGTGGAGAACTAGAAGAATAACTTGCTTCAGGGACCATAGGAACAAGGCCGAGTATCAGTCTTTATCAATATGAATAGGCACAGAGTGTGGATATGCCCTTTAAACATAGATTGAAAATGTATTTTAAATATATTTTCAATGTAATTTACCCTCAATCATTGCATTTAAAGGGTTGTTGCAGATCTTCCCCCAAACATCAAATTTTCAGTTTAGTTTTTGGTGACTATAAATTGCTGCATTAAGCTCCATATACACAACAGCTAAACCTTTTTTTTGGGGGCGATTGTTTGTTAGATGATTTATCTAATGAAAACTATACAGTCTGCTGGGCAGTAGCTGAGCAGCTATGGATCACTAATGGATGCACACACTTTATTTATTTGTTAGTCAACCATTTAGGCAAACAATCTGATGTGTGTACAGAGCTTCATTCTTGCCCCTGAGCTATGCACAAAACCTTCTGCAACTGTAGATAAGATTGTGATATAAACCAGCTCGAAACCATTAGACCTCCCCCACAATTTAAGCCCCTTAAAGAACACAAACTGGAGAGAGACCGCATCCAAACTTCATAAATATTTATTACATATCTGAACAAAAAGTACCTTTAACCGTCACAGCAGTGATCGCACAAGCACTTCAAATAGTCGTTAAATTCTCAATACTTTATTAGTTCATATTATACAGGCCACATTTGGAAACACTAAACATTTACAGTTGTCACTTGGCATTAGAAACAATGGCGATACAATATCATTTAAGACACTTGGTGGTAGATTTTGTTTTTTCATTTTTTTTTTTTTTAATATATATCACAGAGGTTGAGGAACAGTAACAGTAAGTAATCATTGGGTACAAAACTACTACTAAAATGTAGGGAAATAATTATAAACAAACAAAAAAATGAAGGGAGAAGAATAGAGAAAAGGAAGGAGTGAATTTATACAAACCTCAGCAATTTCTTTTTTTTAATATTTTTTCCCGCTATTAAACAATTTAAATACCTAATAATAAATAACAAAAATACTCCCTTTTGTCCCATTAAATGTTCTCTTCGAGGCTTATAGTAGTGTTTTTTGTTTTTTTTTTAACAGTTCACATTGAAACAGGTAAACAAAGACGTTTTCTTTTTTTTTTTTTTTTTCTTTCATTTTTTTTTTTTTTTTTTTGAAGTGCAGTAGTAGGAGAAAGGTGAACGTAACGAAGGCATGCGTTAGTACAGGCTGCTTTATGGAGCCGCAGGGATATCACAATATAAGGGTAACAGTGACAACACTAACTGGAGTACAGCCATGGGCACGGTATTTGCACCCACTGTTTGTTCTCCTATTGTTTACACTCAAAACAGTGGAAGCCATTAGAAGAAAAGTGTTTTTTATGGAGAATTAGGATATGACTACACCTGGATTTGTTATAAACAATACCTGATATTTAATACATTATACTGGATTGCAAATTGTAGTATTACAAATAAAGAGCGGTTATACATTAACCAATCATTGTCGTCCTTTCTCCTTATCCCCTGCCATCCAGCATTTAACAAAGCTTTATAGTGGTTAGTGGAAAGTCCTGCACTTCTTTCCTAGTAGCAACAGTGTACCCTAGCAATAACAAATAGCTGGTGCTCTTCTGTTGCCACCTATGCAAATGGCAAGCACCCTGGTAACTCCCACATAGCAGCACAAAGAAAGAACATTATGCTAAAACTGCTCATGCAAAATGAACAATTGACTCCACCCCAAATCAGTTTACCGGAAGAATTTTTTACCGTAGTAGATTTTTTTTTTTTTTGGTTTGTTTTTGTTCATGAAAAATGTTTATGAATTTTTGCACAAAAGATGTCAAAAAAATAAATAAAATTTACAAATAGTTGCTATAAGGTATACTGAATGGATAAGGGACAAAAAAAATCTATTTTACACCCCATTTTTATTAAAACTCTTTTATACAGTTTGTTGATATTTTAAGACCAAAATGGATAATGAAATCATTCCTGCATTCTGCCATTTTCTTACCCAAGCACATGGGCTTCTTAGATGTAAATCTGTACCTGGGTAGGGTTCCTGGATTTCATGTTTTGTATCTTTGGACAGTTCTGTATATGGGAGGTCGAGTAACTTTTAGATATAATAAGGGACTCCAGATTCCAATGGTTGAATGCTTCATTAGCGTCACATAGATTATTGCAAAGATTGTATTGCTTGGTGAATGGTGAGAACGCAGTAAGGTAGGCTGAATACGATACACGTGTGACCCTCCAGCCATTGCTGCGTTTGTACAACCATAGCTAAATGCTCGGTTGTGTGAACAGCCCTGAAATAAATACTAATGGTTGTTACAGAGCGTTAATATGTAACAATTGGCAATCTAAATAATGAAACAATCTCTATTGGTTGATAGTTTGCATAAAGGGGAAAGGTCTTGCATCTACTTTGGTTAACCTTTAACCCATTAAAGCCCAACATGATGGATAGAAATCGGTCACCTATAAACAAATGGTATCATCTGATCTACCCACCACCTTTTATACAGTTGCTACATGGTGTTATGTTTGTGAAAGTGTTGTATACACTACAGGGTAAATTACTGCAATTTTAGAATATCGCCTTAAGGTTCATACACACGTGCGATTGGGGGTGCTGACCCGCGTCACACGATATGTATGAATGTACATTTCGGGGGATAATCGCCCCGTGTATGGGCACTTTATCTGTCGAAACCGCTGCACGTGTGCACACAGTTTGATATTTTTGCGGACTATGTCCGTCGATTCACAATATCGTGCAGTTTATGGGAAAAACTAAGGTTGGGTCAGGCAGGAATTTTTCCGTCTACTCCATATTCTAGTCCCTTTCTTTTCCCCTTGAAATCTGCGGAAGGTGATGCACAATGCGGGTAATATCAATAGAAAAAATCTGCACATGTATGACTAGCTTAAATGAGAATTATACTGGTGCTGTAACTGACTGTCTTAAATCTTCCTCCTCTCCTTCATTAACCTATAATCTCCAATGTCAGATGGGAAAATTGTCAGTGACACTGACTGTGGGAGGAGCCAGGAAGAAGTCTGATTACTGCATGTGTATAATTCTCTAAGTCTGCATTGTTTAAAATCCTGCGTGAAACTACTAGTCAGTGTAATATCCCTTTTAATCCTTGTATAGTTTTGGTTGTACAAAGAAATCCATTTTTTAGGAGCCCTTATTAGATGGACGGTGTAGTTCACATCCTGAACCAGGACAGTCACACAGATATGTTATGTTATTGGTTCCTGTTGATGTCAGTGAAAAGTTGTGTGCAATCGTTATCATGTGTTAGACCTGTAAGTGTGGGGTTTTCAGACAGAAAGCACTTTGGAGGTCCCATTGCTAATAGACAACAATGGTTTTCACTATTAAACCACACTAAAGGAACATTCATTCTGTTTTTCCTGAAATTTTAAGTATTGATGCCCTGGAATCTGTTTATTGTCAAATTACTGCTTAAAGGAGAATGAAAGTTGTATAATAAATGAAGTTCAGGTGATTCTCCACTTAATGTTGACCCAAACTGCCATATTTAAACCTTCCAATTGTAATTCGTTGCCTACAAATTGATGGTATTGTCAGAGTAGCCTCTCTTCTTCCCAAGCTCCTTTGCTTCTGGTAACAACTCCCTGTGAGTCAAATCCTTATTTGGCACAATCCCCATAGACTTGAATAGGGCTTCACATGGCCCACAAAGGACCATGGGAAACAGGAAGTAAGGAAGCATTTATAAAAATATAGCAGCTAAGGTCCTAATTGCATGGGAATTTGCCTGAAATTATTCTTAAACCTTAATTTCCTTTAAATATGTTGGAAAATAGCCTTTTATAATTGACAGTTTATTATTTAATCCTGTTGTAAAATCTAAACTTGTTTAAAGAACCGGCTCACCGAGGTTTGAGTCACAGAGTTACCATACATGGGTGAATAATAATTTGATTGAATTGGCCAGAACAATCATTTCATGCATGGCTTCCATCCAATGTACTGCCTGGCCATACTGTTTTATCAAACAGGATCTGATGTTCCCAATAGTGGACACGTTATCACCAGCTGTATCTATTGGTGTATGGGCTATTCTAACCTCTGATTGACTGTTTGCAACGTTGTACATCTTTTAACTGGCTGAGCTAAACTGTTCATTGTTCCATGATTATAATTTACTGTTCTCATGTAAGAAAAGTCTCTCCCTTCTGAGTAAATACAACTAGTTCACCCTCAAATAGGTAAATCAACCCACTCAAACCTGCAATAGTAGGCTGAGCTAGCAGCTGTCATTCATGGATGTAACTGATGACATCACAGCCTTTGACTGAATGCTAATCCCCTAGCTGCCTCCATGTGCAAGCTTGTAAAAAGCACTAGGTAAAAACGGGAGGTAAACTAGCAATGTCTTACGTTGACTTCTAAGCTTAAGGTGAGGAACGGGAGGTAAACTAGCTATGTCTTACCTCCCATTCTTCACTTAATGTACCAGGACAGACGAGCGAATTTACCCACAGCGTGACCTGGTCAGAGGTTCCAGCGGTGGATCGCGCTGTGGGTAAGTTTGCTGGTCTCTCCTGGTATATGAAGTGCAGAACAGGAGGTAAGACATAGCTAGTTTACCTCCCGTACTTCGCTTTGAGTGAACTGATCCTTTAACAGCAGTAATTTCCCAGTAGGACAAGGCAGAAAAGGTTAAACTTTACTACTAGTAACACATTTCTATGCACTTTAACAATTAAAGGGAATCCAGAGCACCATTACTTGCGAGACAAGAATTTCCCTTTAAAATGTATTTATTTACACTGCAGGTAAAAGGGAAATGGACTTGCCGGACTACAATTACTATAAAATGTATTAAACTTACAATTAGAAATTTAGAGGAAATTAAAGCTAAAATATTAAAATAATCCATTGTCGCCTCCTGTAACCCGCAGCATTGTGGGTAATTGGGTAATTCAAAAGTTTCAAGTGTACTTAGGCACACTGCTGTTGGCTGGTTTAGCCAGACAAATAGGTAGGTGCAATCCTCTCAGCCCCCTACTTCCAGGGCTCCATAACCAAGCAAGGTATCAAAGTAGAGGAGCACACTACTGCAAGTGAAAATTTCTTTAATAGTGCAAAAACATGTATGTTGTTTTTGCACTATTAAAGACATTTTCACTTGCAGTAGTGTGCTCCTCTGCTTAATTGGGTAATTCACCTGTCACTGGGACATGTCCTGGTTCCTATAGCCCCTCCTTCCTAGTGAGTGACAATTTGTTTACTCACTGCTCAGTCTGGATTAGAGAGAGGTCACTGGCTGGTCACCCAGTAATTATTTAACCATTTTGGAAAGAGAGCAAAGGTGGGTTAGTTAGAATGCCACTGAGCATGTGCAACTATGTAAGTGTACAGGGCACTCTCTGGTAGGAGGGCTTTAAAAGCCAGAAACCTGCAGAACGGGCTTATTTATATTTTAGCTTTAAATCACCTTTATAAGCAAGTGCGTGTTACACACAGGTTGCGAAATCCTGACATTAGTTTAAAAAATAAAGTGGCATTAGCTGATGGCTGTTTATACGAAGCAGAAATGTTTTTTTTTACACTTTGGCACAAGTAGAGACCATAGTTAGGTACCATAGCGCCCACAGAAGTGTTACCTGCTAGACTTTTACCTTTACAGGCTTCATATTTATTCAGTGGGGCTTCTTCTAAAACAAAGGAAGAGCTATGTGTGTATATTGTTGATATAGCAGCTACGTTGTGAGATTGTCAGTTTTGTGTTAACTGAAAAAGCTTTGTACTTGATGCACAGTGATGCCATTGGAGGATTTAAGAGCGAGGGGAGGGGTCAACCATGCAATCTAAGGGCCTCCATTTTGGAATATATGTTGCGGTTTGCAATATCTCTCTATAATCTACCTTATTTCTGTTTTTAAAAAAAATAAAAATACATTTGTAGTCCTTTACAGCTGCTTTTGCTGCGGACTCTGACCTTTTTATGTGTGTGGGGAGAATAAATAGATAGGGTGTAAATTTATTTACCATAAAATAGGTCTGACGAGATTGCCGCATTTCTATTGGTATATCAAGTCTTATACTTCAGCCTACCAGTGATGCAGCGTGCCCCAAAGCATTCTGGTCATTGTCACCAATACCTGGTCCAATCAAACGGTGTCCTGTACAGGTTACCAGTATAGCCAGCTTGGCTACCCATCATAAGACCAAGGTAACTGAGATTGTCATCACTTTAAGTCAACGATATCTTCATCAAAGGAAGCCACCATGAGAAAAGGGCTGTTATTAAGAGGGGGGCTCTCTTCCACGCTGATATTAGTGTCGGGGTCCGAACTTGTCGAACAGTGACGTTGTCCTTCAGAACTACTTTCAAAGGAGCCTGAGTTTATCCTGTGAGGGGCGAGAAGAAAAAAATTGCTACAATACATCCATAATCTTACAGGGTAACTGTGGTCTCTATTGAGAAGATATCTCTATTTCAAACAAGCCAAGGATGAGGTATCTAGCAAATCTGCATCT
The DNA here is from genome assembly GCA_019447015.1 of Hymenochirus boettgeri. Classification (NCBI taxonomy): domain Eukaryota; kingdom Metazoa; phylum Chordata; class Amphibia; order Anura; family Pipidae; genus Hymenochirus; species Hymenochirus boettgeri. Next base: position 121,954,926 of record CM033476.1, read on the forward strand.
TAAGTTATAAGCTTGTATAGTTACAGTTCCTGGTCTATCGGCTGTCTGCTTCTGTTACAGTCACATGATGTACTGTGTAAAAAGCCCCCCAAAAACAATATTTTCTAAAGCTAGTTACAGACCTTCAACCATCATTCTCTTCCCTTTCTTCTACCCATGGACACCTTAAGAAGAGGGGAAAAAATCGAGCTTGTGGCTAGCTTTAAAAAATGACTTAGAGGTTGGGGGTGATGCTGTGGAAGCTCTGTCACAGCAGTGGGCATGCTCCAACCTTAAACTTGGGGGCAGACCAGTGGTTCTGGTGATGTCATAGCTCACAGTACTAGCAGGAAAAAACAACCTTTGTACTACTGTAACTTTGGATAGATGTCAGTTAGAATGATTCTGAGTCAGGTAGGAGTGTGCTCTTTTTAATAAAGGTCACTTGTATGGATAACACAGTTTTACACTATGGTGTAAAACACTATTTATTTCATCATAAAGATTAGAAAATACTGCTGTAGTTCCTAACCAAAGAAACGTGTGTGAAATAAAGTAGTACGGTAAAATGTTTACTTTCTGAGTGCCTTCTCCCAGTGGTCTGGGCATGCTCAGTATGCTTCATAGGCTGGCCTATGCCCAAGATGGTTCTTTTATAAGGTTTTATAATACTGCCCCCTAATGGCATGTTATAGTCAAAGTAACCTACCTGTCTGTGCTTGGAGAGCTTACAGATTCCTGCTTGCTGTCCTCGTCTGTTTGTTTCCTGCTGAGTTTCTTCTGTTTATTTGATGTTTCCGATTTGGACGATGGCTCGTCGGATAGACCTAAACAATAATAATTGTATTAAATAGATCTGTTAATGGAAAACAGACAGACATTTAGAATGGGAATGGCTGCACATTCCATGAGTGCCAGAAGGTCTGACACATCCGACCCAATAACATTCTTAAAGCTGGAAGCAGGTTACCTAGTAATTCCTTTCTTGTCCTGCTTGCGATCTCTTTGATTTCCATGCGAGACAACGATAGCGAATGGGTAACAGGAATGCAGCTAGATGTGGGCGTGGTTATAACCTTTGGGACCAATGGCGACTTTAACGGTCGCTCGATGCTTCGTCCAACCAGATTACTTAAAGGAATCTTGTAAATGTTTCGGCATTGCACTTCGCCTGCTGTTAAAAGGAAATCCAAATATTTGATTGCAATGGGATATTTGTTGAAGGTATTTTGTAAAGCCCTATAAGATGATGTAAACGAGAACTAGGTTTGAAGGGCATGTCCACCCCAAGAATAATAGCGATACCGCGACTTTAACAATCGGTATCGTAAATTCATGATCGTTAAACCGATCGGAGATTAATGATCAGTTTATCAATCATAAATTTACAGGTATTCTACGACCGAACGTTCGGTAATTATGACCGCGATCGTAAATCACGGTATCGTTAAAAAGTGATACCGCAGGTTTATAAATATGTCCCTAAGACACTTTTACCTTCCGTTCTTCAATAAAACTGAATAGCACAAAGTTATTTTAAAGGGTATCTCCACTGGTTTTTGGTAATCCAGTTCTATTGAAGAACGGGAGGTAAAGGAGCTGTGCCTTACCTTCCGTTCTTCAATAGAACACACAGGAGCCAGGAGAGAAGAACTTACCCGCTCGCTCACTCCCCCGGTGCTTGGTCTGACAGGTCCCGGACCTTGTCTTCTATCGCATAGATCGCGCATGCGCTAGAAGAACAAGGTCCCGGGACCTGTCAGACTACACGGCGGGAGCGAGCGAGCGGGTAAGTTTTTTACCTTCTCTCCTGGCTCCTCTGTGTTCTATTGAAGAACGGAAGGTAAGGCAACAGCTCCTTTACCTCCCGTTCTTCAATAGAACTGGATTCAAAAAACTTACAAAAACCAGTGGAGATACCCTTTAACCAGTGGAGAAACCCTGTAATATCTTCAGCATTGTCCGATGTAATAAAATATTTACAAAATGTGAGGGATGTACTGACTTATGTGACTGTGAGCTATGCAGATCATGGGAATGTACAGTGACTTCTGATATCCTAATAGAACACCCTAAGGGGTATGTTGGAATATTTTAATTGCACTTTGCATAGATACAAGAGCGCCCTCTGGTGTTCGGAGGTGTTTTAGTGCTCAGGGGCAGCATTGATTTAGTTGCTGGATTTGGTTTGACTATTTTAATTTTGTATTGTTTTTTTTGTGACATCACTGAGTGACCATTTGAGGCTATTACGGTACATCACCAAGGAGTTCTCTGGGCACACAAACACAAGACAGCAGGCCAAGGTTACTTAAAGGACATGTCCACCCCCAAAACTATAATTTCACCCACTACTGGCCCCACTCTGTAGTGCATAAAAATCCTTACCTCACATCCCAGCTCCAAATGGTTCTCCTGTAATGTCCCTCCAAAGTCCAGAAAACTGACCACCAGGAGCCTGGCCACTAGGGAAATTGTTTCTGCCTCTGAGATGTCCTCTCAGGGGTTTTTGGCTTGCTCAGAGCAGCCCTTTACTCCCTCTCCCACCCGTTTTGTTCTCCCTCCCCCTAGTGTAAATTCACTTGTACATATAGTAGTGCTGGTTCCCCCAGCCCCAACCGCTATAATATATGTTTCAGAAAGTCCCCTGAACTCTATTTACCTTCCCTCTATCCTCCGCCGTTGTGAACTGCCGGCAGCCGCGTCCGTGATTGGCTGCCTCTCAGCCAATCAGGGACGCGGCTGCCGGTCCGGCCCCCTGCTTACAGTTCCATGCAAGCAGAAGGCCGGGCAATGTGGCGGAGGAGAGAGGGAAGGTAAGTAACGATCGGGGGACTTTCTGTAAAATATATTATAGCTGTTGGGGCTGGGGGAACTAGCACAACTATATGTGAAAAATTACAAAAAGGGGTGGCCTTTAATGCAGACCTCTGTCTGCCAATCACAGACGCAGCTGCCGGTCCGGCCCCTGCTTGCAAGTTCCAACAAGCAGGGAGCCGGATCAGCTCCGCAGGAGCAATGGTCTGTAAGTAGATTTCTGATTCTTTTTTAGTAAACTGATATAGTGGTTGGGGGTGGGCAGGGATGGCCTATAAAGTATTAAAAAAAATTTGTAGAGTGGAGATGCCCTTTAAATATTTAAAATTTTAGTTTTTCTTTCAATGTTCCCAAGTTAAAATCCAACGCCCGATTCTTTTCTCTCCCGTTAACCTGCATCCACTTTCATTACCTTCCCCAGGAGTTGTTGGAAACACTGGCAGTTCATATCCTGTAGGTGTCATGGGGGAGCTATGGGAACTCGTATCCTTCGAACTGCTGTTGGACGATGAACCCACCGCAGCTGTTGCTTTGAAATAAATATCTGACTGAAAAAGAGAGACCATAAAAGGTTAGGTTAATGTATTTTTAGAACAGACCTATTGCTTTTAATTTGCCTTTAATTAAAGGGATACTGATGTAAAGTCATTGATACAGAATTATAGCTATACTGTAAATAAGCCTAAATACATTTTGTAATTCATTAATTAAAAACAACTATTTTTCACCTCAAATTGGCAATATTTTTGAAAAAAAAACGATCTGTTTTGGCTTTTTCTGCAGCCCTCCCACCAGAGTGTGTCTTGGACACTTTCACAAAATTGCACATGCTCAGTAAGTTTCCTCCCTTCCAGAACTGCCAAACAACTATTGGCTGAACTTTCTGCAACCTTGTCAAAAAACCAATCATAATTCGCTAGGAAGGAGGGTCTGCACAAATCAGGATGCCCTCCCATTTACTGGAAACCTAATTCTGCTCTAAGTACCTATTTTTGAGCTTACATAGAATTTTACTTTTTGGTTCTCTTCTGCTTCACTGTATACAGACAAGTCTTTAGAATTGAATTCCTGTACATGCATCATACAGCACCTGAAATATTGTATGCTAAATAATACACCCCTGTTGTAAAATATAAGGATATTACAACTTGCCGATAAGTTCTGACCATATAACAGTCACAGATCTCCAATGTGACTAAACTCCTTATATTTTAAAGTAGTGGGTGTAAATGATAATTCCCAAAAATATAGATTTTTCAGTAAGTTGTGTCACTCAGATGACATAGCGAAGCGCAGTTTATAAATAATGACATCGCTACGGGCCCGTTATAGCATTATAATATACAGAACAGTCCTGGCTCTTTATGAATTTTATTTATTCTTATAAGATTACGGCTACTGACTGATAAGGAAGATATTAGCCCCATGGACAAACAGTAAATGTGCTTTATTCTGAATAAACCACAATTAACTTAAAGGAGCCTGACTCACCCTGGACGCCACTAACTGCAGTTCGGGTACGACTGCGGTGTGAACCAGATTCCCATTGACCACTAGTCGGATTTCGATGGAATCGGTGGTAAAAGCCAAGATATATGGGAAGGCGCATACTGCAAGGACATAGAGATTAGATGTATAATGTCACATGGAGGTAAGTTTGGAGTGTTTGAATGACAGAGTTTCAGGAAATGCGGTAAAATAAACATTCCATTTATTTAATAGTTTTGTATTGTCATTGAACCAGGAGAGAACATTTGCTTTCTCCGTATGGAGTATTTTCTCCGCCATTTCTCTCTTTTAAATTCTACCAAATAAAGAGAGAAGATTATCCCTTATTTACACATTATCCCTCCTGCTGCTTATAATTCCTTCCCTGTACACCCAAGTATCCGGTAGCCACAATACCCGCTTATTACATCAACTACCGCTTTGCAGCTGTGACTCTACGCTAATGATTAGATCCTCCTTTTAGATTCCGGAGACGTGATTATTATTCTAATCTCTTAACTGTTACTTAGTTTCTTTGCGCATGTCTTCTCCCTAAAATAGTCATTGTAAATTTACGATACCGGTCGTTAAAGTCGCGGTATCGCTAAAAAGCGATACTGCAACTTTAGCGATCGGTATCGTAAATTTAGGATCGTTAAACCAATTGGAGATTAACAGTTTAACGATCGTAAATTTACGATAACGAAATTGTAGATTTACGATCCCCATAGAATACCATTGCGGTAGTTTACTACTGCACGGTATTCTACAATCGAACGTAAATAAGTATAGGGAGTCGACTGCGGATGTAGGTAATGCGGTGGCCCCAAATTTCTCCCTGTACTTTATATAGGAAGAACTCTCAGGACTGGGTGTAGGGGGATTTTAAAAAATAACAGACAGAATCTTAAAGATTCTGCCTGTCACCTTTAAAGAATCAGTAGCGTATGTTACAGCTGTATTGTCGTCAAAGTGGATTGGGAAACGTGGCAGGAACATCTGTTACATTACTACTGTATCTGCACCTACCGACTGCATTGGGAACTTGATTCCAACTGAAATGAAAGTCCGAGGCAGACGGCTGTATAATGGGAGAACCTCCATTGAACGGACAAACTTTTTTGTAATAGCAAATATCTGAAAAAGAGGGGAAAAAAATGTAATATCAAACAAAATCCTTGCTGCCATCTATTCTGCTGCAACAAAGAATTCTAGGGCTGTCGGTATATAATTGGCTTAAAGCATGGCAAAAAGTTCTTACATGCAGACATGTACACTTTAAGGGTTATTCAATAAAAATGGTGTTCATTTTGCCCCAACCAATCAGATGTTAGCTTTCAAATGTTAAATAAGATCTGATTGGTTGGGGCTAAATTAGCACCATTGTTAACGATAAGAACTTTTGTTGAATCTCCCTGATTATTTCAGTTGGTACTAATGCAAAATCCATTTGTGGTCCGTGTGGGATTGTGATTTCTTAGCCCATGGGAAATGTCCGTTTTGAACACCTACAGATAAAATAATTTTCGGCATACCGGTACATTTTCAGTCTCCATCTGATACTTACAGTTGTAACACAGAAGTAAACCAGCTTCTCCATCTTCATATACATCAATAGCTGCTACAAAATTAACCTGCAATGAAAATGTGGCAGGCTAGTGGAAAAACTGCGTAATAAACGACGCATTGCACTTTATAAACGTCCTGATACTTGGATCTGAAAAGCTCTTGTGATCGAAATAAACGTGTCAAAGTAAATTGTAGCCCTTTAAAGCACTTTGAACTCTCCCCCCCACCTTGAATCTGTATGTTGTCTCTCCCACGTAGATTGTAAGCTCTTTGGGGCAGGGTTCTCATTCCTAATGTGTCAAGGCTTGTGGCACTTCTATCAATTTATATATATGCTTTCTTAACCGATGCATGAAATTTATATTTAATTTTTATCTATCTGTATAATGGCACTTTTTCCCCTGTTTGTATACTCTGTATTTGTTAATGTACAGCGCTGCGTACCCAAGTGGCGCTTTATAAATAACATTATACATACAAATTGTACATAACCGATGCAGAAATAGGGTCGCAACCTTTAAATGCTATTGTATGTATATTTTACATTTTGTTAAGGTTTGAAACCATGGAGCATATCATTAAAAAAAAAAACCCATACAATTGCTTTGTTTTCTGATTTATTCCTGCAGGTTCCTCTATCATTCATCACCAGAGGAGCTTTTGTTTATCAGATGCTGCAGAGCTTTTAAGTCCCTCTGTTTACCATCTTTAAAGCTCCACTTTCTACTAAACCCTTCTTGTGCAACATCAATTAGAATTTTCTCAACCAAAATAAAATCACGACAAATAAACAAACAAAAAAAAATGATGCAGAATTTGTGCTTTAAATACGAGCACGCCACCGCTAAACCAAATAATTACAGGATTGTCCTACAAGCCATCCTGATTCCACCCACATACAGCTGCCCTGATCAGTTTTATATACAGCATGGGTGATTTCAAAATAGCCTTAAAGGTGAACTATACTCGTAGTTTGGGTCCAATTAAAGGAAAGAAGAAGAGAGAGGAGGGGAGTGTATTGAATAAGTGTATCGCAAGCATACATTTATGGGTGCTTTTCCAATCTCTGTGCAGTAAAATAAGTTACTATTTTCATCTACCCGAGCCCACATTCTTTGGTGTTTTTACTAATCTTGTCCCGTTGATATCAGATTAAAGGGCAACTATAGTGAAAAAAAACCTTTGTCTGTATACAATGTATAGATCACTTAGTATAAGCTGCCTTACTTTCATGTTTCTGTGTGGCTTCGTTTCTTCACACTGGCAGAAGTTTGTACCAAGCTGTGTAGTCCCCCTCCCCTCTCTGTCTACTCCCCCTCAAGCAGTGACGGGCTGTATACAGAGTCCGAGCATTGTCAGTTGAAAGGACTTTAAATGAAGTGCTGACATCCTGTTGACCCCTCCCTTCCAGAGCTAGACTGCAAGCAATCAAAGTGTGGAATAAAGTAGCAATATGCTGAAGGGAGGGGCAGAGGGGGAGAGAGGAGGACAAGTGGTGCTGAGATTCTTTACAAGTAAGTTACTGAACTCTCCCTGTTCTCTAACTTTGCTAATTGTTATTTACTTTTTACCTAAAGTTCATATCTCTCCCCCTGCTTAGCTGAGATCATAATCACTGAGAGAGAGTCAGTGTAACAGCAGCTGTAGTGAGACCTTCACAAACACAGTGACACTGCTTGTTGTCCTGTTACATTTCAGTTGCTTTAGTCTATATATTTCATACATTGCACTGTGTGTCTTGTTTGGTATATAGTCTGTATTACTGTATTATATATACTGTATTAGTGTTCCATTTGAGTCACTGGTTTTGTATGTATATAAGATTTTTTTGGGGGGAGGGGCTGTTTTATAGTGTGTTATGCTCATATTGCTGGGTTAATGGTTTATTGATTGTGTTTAGCACTACAGCATTTGACTATATGTTGCACATGGTACATATAGTGTGGGTGAGAGAGTGTGTGACAGTACTGCAGGGGAGCTTTGGATTGTGTGGGTGTGTGCCTTTGAGTGACAGATGAGGTGTAGCAGCTCCTACAAATCACAGCATATTCAAAGGCTTATATCTCGGGGACTATGTAGAATTTAAAGAAACTAAAGGTACCCTGGTGGATGGGATGACTTATAGGATACATTAGAAGAAATAAAAAAAAAAACAATTTTCTCACTATAATTGCCCTTTAAACCGAAAACCATTACATGTAGGCTCCAGGCATTGTTTTGTCTTCTGGTTTCCTTGTTTCTAACTCCTGCTGCAATGGCAATCTGCAGATGGGTTTCAGCCGTACTTACTCTACTTGCATCAACGTGATGCAGCCGCCAGGACTCCCCAGTGCTCTCGTTAACTAAATCAAACTGGTGTCGATATGCGACGCAGATCATGTTGTCATTCTCCCCAGTAGGTCCATCTACGAGAGTCATCACTACCGGTGGATCCGATAGACAGATTTCCTAAAAACAAGTAAGCGGTCGGGCTAAAGGAAATCATTGTATCAAAGAAGTCTCAGCACCACACTGGACAATAGATCCACATGCCAGATTTTCTACTAGGAGGCTGTACAATGTAGAAGCCTACAATAGCTTGAGGCTAGTACAGACTTGTGCACAGACCGAATGTCTTAAGTTGCCTTCAACACGACCAGTTGAAAGAAGGCCAAACCCTATCCCCAAAAAGAACATTCTATAAATCTGGTAAAAACAATAATTATTCCCTCAATTATAAGATATTAATATTGAATAACTATATTGGGAAAAAAAATCCTTACCCTAATGTACTGGAATTCTTCCACTGGGGATTCTGTACAAGGCGAAGTCATGGGGTATCCTGTAAAACTGTTGAGCTGACTGTGTTTTCTCGTGATGAGCAGCAATTTGTTCCTAATGGCAGCCACTATTCGCAGCTCGTTACTTTGATGGGTGTTTATAGCATACAAATGGCACCCTGTATGGAAACCGAAAGAAGTGGCTTTTAGATTTATATAAAAGAGTGAAAGTTAATAAGGCTTATCAGAAGTTGAAAAGATGTCTAAAAACTTGCTGGTGCAATACAGTATCACCACTTCCTAGAGGGGGGTCTACAATGTGCCCATAGAGGTACCAGGAAAAATCAGCTCTCCAATATTTATGTTTGCTTATCTAATGCAGGGTAAATACATCTTTACTTTGTATTTGAGTGCAAACCAAAACCATTATGTTGTATTACAATATGCATTTTTATTACACCTTTCAAAACCATTTGTACCTTTAGTTTTTTCAAGTTTATTTTCCCTGCATTCATACTTGGTCTTCATAACTGGTTTGTCCTCTAAGCCCTTTTTGATGGAACTGAGTCTGAAGACATAGAGACGAGCTTCTTTACCTGGGGAGAAAGAGAAAAATTAGTGCTAGGGTAAAGGAGAGCTCTTGGAAAGCTTTAATAATTAATGAACACCATTTTGCTACAATGTTGCAGTTAAAAAAAAATAGATCAATCATAAATAAACTATATTAATTGAATCTGGTGTTTGTATCCACATTCCTTTACCTTACTGAGAATATTGAAATTGGAGCGATGGGGTAAACTTGTACTTTGAGGAAATGTTTAGAACACATGCAGGGAGTTTCAATAAAAGTTCATTTTGTTTAAAATGGTGCTAAATTGCCCCAACCAATCAGATGTTATTTAACATTTGAAAGCTTACATCTGATTGGTTGGGGCAAAATTAGCACCATTTTTAAACTTTTATTGAATAATCCTGATGATTTCTGAGAAAAGGATAACATTTTTGTTAAAGGGCTAGTCCACCCCTCAAATTAAAGATTGTTTATAGGTAAATCACCCCCTAAACTGCTATAGTGTTTTAGGTTAGTCTTACACCTCTCATATCTGCTTCTTGTTTAGCAGCTGTCAATCATGGATGTGATGGTTGACATCACAGCCAATGACTAAGCTATTCCCCTAATTGGCTCCTCTGAGCTTGTGTAAGCTCGTAAAAGTGCTTGGAAAGGAGGCTGGGGGATGGGTAGTAGAACATTTTGCGGCATAACAGCTTATTTCTACATCTGTCGGCTATCTAACTTTTGTGATTTGGGGAGGTGGGTGCATGAGGTATAATTTTTCATTTGAGGATTGAACAAGCCCTTTAAGGCAACACTCAGCTAAAATGTGAAAATAGACTCTCGCAGTTGTAGGAACATAGAGATCGTATAATTTATAAATAGCAGTTTTGACAAAATAATAAGTCTACAGCCATTGTGAAAAATAATGAACAGTTATGGTATGTAAGTACTTCCAGATTGCTACTTTGCATAGGACTTTATTAAAAACCCTTTTAAGATAATCTTTGTTTTTTTTTCTTTCAAAAAATAAAAATCACTGAATTCTAGACTAAAAGATTAAACTATTGGTCCGTCTCCTGGTTACACCATTTACCGTCAAACCGCAATTCCGCCTGTCAGACCGGCCCGGGAGCTGCCATTTCTCTACATTATAAATTCTAAGCGTGTAAATGGAAACAAAAGCAATTTTGTGCATTAGAACAGGGATCTCCAAACTCTGGGCTGCCATAGCAGAGGGCACAGGGGAATGCTGGGAGTTGGAGATTATTATTAAAATAAATACTTTATTGCGACAGGTAATTTATCCGCTTTGAAATAAAAGGAAACCGCTACTATACACATTGAAACGTCACATTTTATTGTTATTTGCCCTCAATAATGGTATGCTAGGGTAACTAGAGCCATATTTCTAAAAAGCGATACCGTGGGTTCGTTAATTACGACCACGATGGTACATTTACGACCGAATGTTCGTTAATTAACGAACGTTTGGTCCTAGAATACCGTATTTTATGGGGACCGTAAATCTACCATTCCGTTATCGCAGATTTAAGATAAATTAACGATCGTTAAGCTGATCGTAAATTAGCAATAGTTTTTTTACCGATCGTTAAAGGCGGTGCCTTTATAAATACGGCCCCTCGAATCTTATTTGTCCTGCATTGCAAGTTTCTGATTGGCTGCATTGTGCAGAGATCTTTCACCCTGCCCCCATGCACAATTATATTCTGTTACTGCAGTGCAGTGTCGCATCGCAAGTTCTTGTCTCCATGACAACAGAACGGTTTCTATGGTAATGAACAGGCTTAACTAGTTTTATGGTAGGCCAGGGGGGTGTCTGGGACTCCAAACCTCAGATGTGCCCCTTGGACAGTAAAAGATCAATTATCAATGCAACTCTAAGCAACCAATTGGGAAATTCCTGTGCTGGTGAAAATTATAGTTCAGGTACAACTTTATATTAAAGGGAATGTCCACCCCTCAAAATGAGATTTAACTACACCCTCCCCCCCCCCCACGCCATTTTACTTACAGACCTTAGAGCATTTCCTCATAAATCGCACCAGGTTTTCATCAGCGTAGTGAAAGCTCAGGGAGATTTAGCACATGCTCTACAGAGCTTTCACTGCTCTGAATGAACACACCCACACCCCTGGCAGATGCGCTGGTCCTTGGATATGACGTCATACATCACTGCTGTGACTGCAGGTCTATCTTTGAGAATAACTCTGTTTAGGAACTGATCTGAGGTCTGTAAGTAATACGGTTTCTAGTTACGGGGTGTTGACATTCCCTTTAACAAATTATAATGGCTAAGCAGTCCATTGTATCGCACTTTGAAATAGAATAGAAGGAGAAATAGCAATTTATAGGAGGTGATTCCATAATACCATGTGACCTATTTAAATAGAATGTTGGATTCAATGGGATAATAAATGATCAAAAACAGAATTTTAAGGACTATTACCTTTGTCCACTCTTGTTATTAAGAGGTCCAGATTTTCTAATACATGAATTTGTTTAATCTGAAATGTTTTATCGAATACGCTGACTGACGGCTGTCCATCTGCGGAGAAAGACAACACAGGTAAGTTAATATACATATTTTAGTTCTGGCAATCTAATGCTCTTTCCATGTTTTATGGTTGGGTGAAGGGACATTGAGAAAGGAGGTCAACTTTGACTTGTCCTGCTGCTAATCCCATAACCTCACAAGCCAGCGTGGAGTGTTGTATGCTGGGTATTACCGAAGGCTTTGATGTGCTCACAAAATAAGTTATAGAGATTTGTGCAAACCTTTGATAATGGCGGATTTGATAAGTTCTTATTTCTGATCCCTGCAGAGTATTTGCCTCTCTGATTGGTCACAACGAGCGTTTGTTTATTTTTGATTGGTCGACAATGAGACTGGCTCTAGAAATTTCTTTCTGTGATTGGCTAGCTGTGGTACTGCCTTCAGCAGCCATATTGCTTTCGTTAATTTTTTTTAATAATCCATATTTCCACCAGGTACGCATTCCCTCTTGGGGGTGGGGGTGGGGGGTAAAAAAATAAATAAATTGCTGCCTATGTCCTTTTTCTACCCGAGATTCGGCGCCTGTTGCTTTGGAATTCATCTAGGTTAAAGGAGTTCTAATTTGTATCCTTTCCTTGTAAGCGCTAAAAATAAACCGTAATTGATCCTGTGCACCCGACATTAATAAAACAAGTGAAATAAATGAATCAATATGAAGCCACAGAGAACTGGAGGGGACTTTAATGAGATTGAAGCTTGATATTGCTAAGATGGTCTTACATCTTTCTGACTTAATGTAACAGCTTCAATTGCTCCCCAGAGAGGATCTCCTAGGCTTACCGCAGGAAGACAGAAATGCAGAGATTGAAACCCTATCAATTTCTACCTTCTGAGCGACTTGGAACCCGCTACAGTGCGCGCAAGAATAATGTTTTAGTGAATTCACTTTGTGGCGACTGGAGATTAGAAATGAGAAAATTATTCATTTTTGTTTTATGCAGAAAGAATATTTTGTGAATTCAGAAAGACCTTCCAGGTCTTAGAATCTATGCGCTGCTTGGTGCAATGTGATGTTGGACTTGGTTATTTTGCAATGTGACAGTATCTTAACGTGTGTCCACCTTTAAAATAAAAAAAAAACTGGTAAATTGTCAGTCACCTGACCAATGAGCTTTTTATAAGCTTGAGCATGTGCAGATCAATCAATGGCTGTTATTTTAGATGTCACAGCCTTCATTGGTTACATTTATGCAGGGGTCACCTTATTCTGCCAGAATGGAGAAATAGTAATTTTTGGTAAGTAATAAAGTGCAAAATCTATCAGTTGGGGTTGGGGCAGATAAAGCACAATTGACCAGTATTTTGCTTTAAGGGTGGACATGCCCTTTAACCCTATACTGGGTGGTTTTTCTGTGTAGATTTGCCCTTGAGGGTGCATTAGCAGGACTACAATGGTTTGTACCATTGCCATGGTAATCCCATAGTCTTTTTAGGTTGTTCTATGGCATTACACCAGGTTTCTACAGATCTTCTTAAAGGAGAACCTAAGATACAATGTAAATGAGTCTCAAAGAAATTCTACAAATGTCACCTATCAAATTAACTGTTATGGAGAAATCACCTGTTAAAATTCTGCAGTCGTCTGTCATTTTCTGATTTCACAGCTCAGCCTTGGTTAAAGAGCGGGCAGGGCAGGTCACCCAGTAGCTACTTGACAGCTCTGGTAAGTGGGTGGGGCTAAGGAATGCACTGAGCGCTTGCAACTATGTATCAGTGACCCACTGTGTATTAAATGTAGGATTCTCAATGCAGCTGGGAGATCTGTTTGGTCCTATATTAAGGTTAACTTCTTATTTAAAGGGCAAGTCCAGCCCTAAAATGAAAACTTACATACAGGTAAATCACCCCCAAACCCTAAACGGTAATAGTTTGAAATGTGAAATATATAAGTCTAACCTGAAATCCAGCACAATGTCCTGTTTCCCCTGTTTCTACTTCCTGGTTCTTCCAGTTAGTAACTGTCAGTTATGGATTTGACAGTTGACATCACAGCCAATGACTGAATGTTAATCCCCTGTCTGCCTCTTCTGAGCATGCCCAGGCTCAGTACAGGCTCAGTACAGGTTTCTAAATGGCTCAGTTTCCATGAGGCATCCAGAAGCATAGCAGGCATACAGTAATGAATTCATAGGACAAAGTATGATATATCAACATATTTTAAAGAGGCCATTCTTTCTAAAAGATGTTCTTATGAGGGTGGAGTTGTCCTTAAAAATAAATGCACCTTATCCCAGATTTCTTTTAGTATTTAATGTAGTGATAAAATCTGCACTTTACTGTAACATCCAGATAAAGACCAGGAAATCCCTTTTAACTCACCGTCTATTAGCAAAACTCCAGCATCCGTGGAAACCAAAAGCGATGGACCCCAGGAATCGCCCACAAAAGCCTCTTGAGGAAAGCTGTTACAGAAACACTGGGATTCCCATGGCTGAAAACCAATAAATGGACAGGGGGTTAGAATACTGGCTTCCCCGGTTAGTTTAAATGCAGAGGAACTACAATTCCCATGATTCTTTTAGACCATGGGTTATGTTTTTCCATTTAGGAATAGAATCTCAATTATAAAACGTTCTTCCTATTAAGACATGTTCCATTTATTCATAAATGTGACACTGACACAATTACGTGAATGAATGGGACATGTTTTTTTAAATGGACAAACACGCATTTGGACCATAAAAAGGAAAACTAAAGCTAAAATCTAAAATGACCCTTTATGAGTTCAGGAGTTGCTGACAAACAGATTGCTGTATCTCTCTCTTGTGAAATCAGCAGCATGTTGGAGAAATCATCTGTTTAATTCTGCAGGTTTCCATCTGTGAGTCACTGACCCAGATAGAGTTGCACATGCTCAGTTTAGCATCTTTAGCTCCTCCCTCTCACCTGACGCTAGAGCTGTCAGGTCACTACTTGGTGACCTGCCCTTGTCCTATCTGTAAAATTATAATGATTAAGGAGGGCTGCAGAAATCAGGAGATGCCACAAACCTGCCCTATTACATATGATTTTCCCACAATGCTGCTGGTTAGAAATTACATATTCGATTCAGGATTATTCCCTTTGAATATTTGCAACTCCCTTTGAACATACAGCCAGCATGCAGGGATAATAGCAATGACCTGTCAACAGAATAACCCAGGACTATTATTTCCATATCATAGTCAGTAAAGTGAGAAGCTTTGATCCCTCAAGGATTTTAATGGTGTTCCCCGGAGAGAGCCGTCTGCTCTGTCAAACTGAGTAAAAACCAGAGTTACGCGCAAAGGTCACATCGCCACGCTTGCAGCTTCACTGGCTGCGGCTCCTTGTTGCCGCTAAACCCGAATGCAACTGACACTTGTACAACGCATTTTAAAAAAAATAAATAAATCTATGTTTGTTATATATTTTGTTCTTATATGTAGATTGGAATTTCTCTATTTAATTGTATTAAGGCCTTTCCAGGCTGCGGTAGTATAAATAATAAGTAAACATTTCTCCTTAAGTCTGTATTTAAAGAACTCTAGTGCGTATAAGGAGGTAGGATTGGTTCTTTCTACCTCCCAATATAATTTCTATGAGAAGCGGCAGCACGAAGAAAACTGCTTCTGCCAGGCTTCTCGAGTGCTTCAGTACTATCTTTAATACAGGAAGGCCCATGGCTCTAACCTGGCAGATGAAAACTGTATGTTCTGTAGCTCCTCAATAAAACAATAACGGGAGGTAGGAATAAATCAATCCTACCACTCTGCCCCAGGTTATTTTCATTTTTAAAAAGTACATTTTTACCATATTGTTGTCCTTTAAATAGCAGATAACCACCCCTACTAAGTGACATCATCAAGAGTGGACACAAATCTAAAAACGTCATAAAAAGTGGACTAACCTGGCAGATGAAAACTGTACGTGCTGTAGCTCCTCATTGAAACAATATTTGGAGGTGGTAAAAATCTCTCCTCCTTGTCCCAGATACTTTTCATTTTTAAAAAGTACATTTTTTTTACAGTATAGTTGTCCTTTAAGATAAAATGGGTGGCAGGCACCAACCAGTCTATTAGTACACTTCTCTCAAGCATGGATCATGGCAAACAAACATTTTGCACCTAATGTACCATATATGGTTTAACAAACTAAGGACCAATACGTTGCCTTTAACGGTCTACAATTTTACGACGGGATCGCACATTTGCTATCGCAATGATACGATGGCCTACTCAATATTGCGGGTGTTTTCTTACACAGCTGTACTGTACTTAAAGATAACCCTGCACTTTATTAGCGAATATGCCCCTAAAAGATTAGCACTCACCCAGACGAAACAATGTGCCTTCAGTTTTTCGAGTGTGGGGGTATGGGTACATTTAAAGGATAACTCTGTACAAATCAACTTTTTAAAAATGAAAAGTACCCGGTCCATGGAAATTATCTCTACCTCCAAATATCGTTTGGTTGAGGGGCAACAGCAAGTAGTTTTCATATGCCAGGTTAGTGTCCTGGACTTTCCTATATTACAGATAGTGCTGAAGCACTACGAAAACCTGGCAAAAGCGGTTTTCTGGCGCTCCCAACTGAAACTATATTGGGAGATAGGAATGATCAATCCTATGTCCAGGCCCCAAGGACTTTACATAAGTTCTACCAATTGCTTTTCGTGTTATAAGCCACATACCTCTTTCCTGCATAGCCCCGTGGTGGCCAGACTTGTAGGAGCGTCCCCTCTGACGATGGTTTTGAGTTTGAGCGCCTGGTGAGATAAAGACAAGACGTTAATAAAGAAGACTGGTCTGTACACTTTATTATACTGTGAATAAAAATGTCTAATAAAGTATACTGTCATATAAACTGATGTTGTGGTATTAATGGATTATCTGCAGCAGGGTGGCGCTGTTCTCTTGCTGCCCATGACAATATGGTACTGGCTGGCAGAGGTAAGAAGGGGTACTGCATTCAATTTAAATTAAAACCAGTAACTGGTTAACCTATTAACTTCTGTCTCCTTTCCATTTTACAGACCTGCTTGTCATCATTCCCCAAACCAGCCACTCACCTGTCCAATCCTGACAAACTCCGCCTGCCTCGCCTCTTCTTTTTTGCGAGCGGATTTGGGGGATTCTGGGAGTACGTCGCTGAACGACCTTCTATTGAGCATGTTCTAAACAAGCAAAATAAAAACTCACTTTGAATTACAGAGAGGGATTTGTTAGACTTGTTATATAATAGCTGCAAATAGGATTTATCTAACAATCCCCAATAGAGACAGGCGGCCTGGCAGCAGCCGAGCGGCCTGTTTTGTACTATGGGGAGAGCAATCGAGAGACTTCCTACAGTTTGGGAGAACAATGTGCGTAGCTGACATCATTTAGAGATTCGGTAGGTCCAATGGTAAATCTGGCCTTGGCATTCACTAAAGAGCTGCCACTGAAATTGTCTGTTACTGTTCTCTTTTAGCAGAGAGAATGTAATGCCGTATGTAAGATGGTACCAGTGACTGACTATAGTCATTGGCCTTTCTAGACAAGTTAAAGGATAAATATGTTTATCTCTCTCCCTGATTTATCAGTATTCTCTCCAGTTGTCCATTGATTTAACTCTAGGGCGGAGGGAACAGTCTGTAACAGGGCTCCCATCATGCTGCTCTATCAGACAAAATGAATGATGTCTATTTCTGGAAAATAATCATTGCTAACAACAAGCCAGGACTCGGGCTTTAGAGATGACGGGAAGGTTTGATCAGAGAGAGACGCAGATTAATGTCAGACGCTCTCTCCTTGATCGATGGGACCAGCTGGGAGTATAAATTTAAATGTTTCTCAGGGGACTGGGGGGGTAAAGCAATTTACCCAGGAAATTCTAGCGACCTCTCCCAGTAAATATTTCCTCTTTGGAAGAGAACATCGCTATTGAACATCTATTGGATGAACATGTCATTGTACAGCCGGTTATGGATTATGTCCCCTTTAAAGACCACGATGCTTAGCTTCCTGCTGTTGTTGATGTATCAAGCCCCTTTTCGGATTTGACATGTTTTGTCATGGTCTGGAAAACGTGGAGGGCCAATCAGGAAAACGGCAAAAGGGCTTTAGTTTTGTTCTGACTCCATAAAGTGGTCACACGCGCTCAGATCTTTCACATTCACATTGAATCCTAAAGATGATCATACACTTGACTGACAAGTTTGGAATGGTCTTTGCAATTCACAAATACACCACAACGTTCCACCTCCCTTCTCCCGCCTCGCTCTTCCAGTACACATGCTTCTGATTATTAGTGTACGGCCAGCTTACATTTCCCCCTGCACACATGCACATAGACACACACTTAATCTAACTTGAAAGCCAAGCTTTTTATCTGCCCCCTCTCTCCCTGCGAGAGCGTCTTGTATTTGCGCTGCCATACGGAAGAGCGTGTCTCGGATTTAGAATGCTGGCAGCCTGACAATTCTGCAGCAGATGTCCCATAGAAAGAAACCATCTGACAGATTTCAATGTTGGCGAAATATTTCCCAAACAGCTGAAAGGGAAAAAAAAACACAAACCGTACGATAAGGCGAGATTACCTTGTGCAAATCGGGCATGAGGTCCTGGTACAGAGATCGGATCAGCATATCCAGAGTGCGCTGTCTTTTTTGGGCAAATGTTGGCGTTTCCAGTGTAGCTTTTTCGCCATTAATTACTAGAATAAAGATAATATGTTTACAGATAAAAGAAATCCAAATATTCTAATACACAATGAATCTTTAGTGTACGGCTGGATGTTAGGGTTATAGTTTCACTATATTGGAATCATCCTCTTTATTTTTAGTACAGTACTGAATAGGAAACCCCTTAAAGGGCATGTCCACGCTTCTTAAATTTTTTCATATAATATTCTCCCTGCTCCCCCAGCCCCAACCGCTATAGTGTTAAGTTCAGAAAGTGTCCCAAATATTACTTACTTTCCCTCTTTCCTCCGCCGCACTGACAGGCCCTCTGCTTGCGAGAAAATGCAAGCAGAGGGGCGGGACTGACAGTTGTGTCTGTGATTGGCTGAGCGGCAGCCAATCACGGATGCGGCTGCCGGGAGTTCAGTGTGGCGGAGGAAAGAGGGAAGGTAAGTAATGTTTGGGGCACTTTCTGATATTGAAACTATAGCGGTTGGGGCTGGGGGAACAGGGAGACTTTTGGTCCGTGTGTGTCAGAATCGCACTTTAATATTAGTCTATGAGAATGTTAAAAAAAACTTGGACACACGCGGACAAGCTTGTTTTTTATCGTGTTTTCTCTGGATTTCCTGTTGATTTTCCAAAATCTGCACACGAACGCAAACGGACATGTGCCCACACGTTTTGGACTGGGGGGTGGGGATTTACAGCTCCATTTGGAGCTGGGATGTGCGGTAATGATTTTATTACACTACACATTGCGGCCAGTAGTGGGGGGGATTATAGTTTTGGGGGCGGACATGCCCTTTAAAATAAAAAAAATCATTTTAAGTAATCATAAATAATATACAGTTTCTCTGTTTGGGTCATTGTGCTAGATAAGGAAAAAAAATGAACCATACTAAAAATTCCCCATTACAATCCCCGTCATGCACAGCAAATCCTTAATTGAAAACTTACGTTTCACTAGCAAAAAATCCCTGAATTCCTGATGATCCGTAAAGACAGGCGGAGATGGGAGAGGAGGCCCAAACAGGGGGACGCTTTCTTCTGAAAATATTTTTAACCTGGTTGGCAAACATGAGTTAAAACACACAACACCTGATTTTTAATTAAAAAAAAAAAGTATATATATATACACAAGTCCACTTTTAATGACGTTTTTAGATTTGTGTCAACTAATGATGATGTCACTTAGTAGGGGTGGTTATCTGCTATTTAAAGGACAACTATATGGTAAAAATGTACTTTTTAAAAATGAAAATAACCTGGGGCAGATTGATTATTCCTACCACACGTTATTGTTTTATTGAGCAGCTACAGAACATACAGTTTTCATCTGCCAGGTTAGTGCCCTGGGCCTTCCTGTATTAAAGATAGTGCTGAAGCACTCAGAAAGCCTGGCAGAAACAGTTTTCTTCATGCTGTGCTCCTGATAGAAATGATATTGGGAGGGTATATAGATAATTTTGATTGGTCCTTTAAGATGCTAGGACCAGCTAATTCAGTTTCACAGACATTTATGTCCTGAAATTACATTTACATTATAATGTAGGTGGCCCATTAAAATGGCACCAGTTGTCTATTGTGTTGCTGTACTGATTTCCAAATACAGTGCAGATACAAACAGACTATTCCCAGTGTTAGCTTGTTAATTGTAGTTGTTCATGTACTATAAGCCTAAATTGCAAGCATTTAACTTACCTATAACTATCATTCTGACTGTTATACCTCACTAAGGCAAAAATATCTAAAGTCACTGCTAAGGAAGAGTATTCGATTTTAAGTTTTGGCCCCATACAGTCCCCAAATGCATAATGTGTTTTTGCTTGAAGGGGAAGAATAGTGTTATTACACACTATGGTGTAAAACACAATTCTCTGACTTCAGCAGAACCTGCTGAATCAAATGATATATCTCTTGACAATTAGTGGTAATTCAAAGCTTGTCAGAATGTTTTTTTCCTCCTCCCATTGGGTTAGACATGCTCAGTTGGTATGTAATGTACAGACATAGTTGTCTTTGGTTATGAATTACACAGCAAGTCAAGTATTACATCAGGTTAATCAGCCATATCTGGGTTATAAAGCAGTACAAAGTGCACCATATTTAAAAGAGAACTAAAATCTACTTAATTGTGCATATTAACTATACAGGTGTACAGGTTACCAGCCAAAAAAAGGATACGCGTGAAGTGGGATCTAATCATGGAAGGTTTAAAGGACGATGAGGGCTCTTCTCCTTCCTGGAACACTATGGTGACAATGTCATTTCCTATATGACGTTTTCTTTCTACCTGAAAAAAGACGAGATATCAGACCAGACCACCAGTCCTTAAAGGACATCTAAAAAGTCACCCCTCATGGATATTATAACATAAAATATCCCTAAGGCTGGAGGATGTATAAAGACATACGTCCATCTAGTCCAACCTTTATACCCTACCCATAATGTCTGTATAACAGTTACATAGTAACATAGTATTGGAGGTGTATTTTTAAAAAGGACATACGTCCATCTAGTCCAACCTTATTACCTACCAATAATGTCTGTATAACAGTTACATAGTAACATAGCATTGGAGGTTGTATAAAGACAACGTCCATCTAGTCCAACCTATTACCCTACCCATAATGTCTGTATAACAGTTACATAGTAACATAGTATTGGAGGTGTATAAAGACATACGTCCATCTAGTCCAACCTTATACCCTACCCATAAGTTCTGTATAACGTTCAGTAAAATAGCATTGGAGGTTGTTATAAAACATACGTCCATCTAGTCAACCTTTATACCCTACCCATAATGTCTGTATAACAGTTAATAGTAACATGATTGGAGGTTGTATAAAGACATACGTCCATCTAGTCCAACCTTTATACCCTACTCATAAGTCTGTATAACAGTTACATAGTAACATAGATTGGAGGTTGTATAACACATACGTCCATCTAGTCCACCTTTATACCCTATCCATAATGTCTGTCTAACAGTTACATAGTAACATAGTATTGGGGTTGTATAAAGACATACGTCCATCTAGTCCAACTTTTTACCCTACCCATAATGTTGTATAAAAAGTTACATAGTAACATAGATTGGAGGTTGTATAAAGACACACGTCCATCCAGTCCACCTTTATACCCTACCCATAATGTCTGTATAACAGTTACATAGTAACATAGTATGGAGGTTGTATAAAGACATACGTCCATCAGTCCAACCTTTATACCCATATTTGTTTGTATAACAGTTACATAGTAACATAGTATTGGAGGTTGTATAAAGACATACGTCCATCTAGTTCAACCTTTATACCCTACCCATAATGTCTGTTAAACTGTACAATGTAACATAGTATTGGAGGTTGTATAAAGACATACGTCCGTCTAGTCCAACTTTATACCCTACCCATAATGTCGTATAAATGTACATAGTAACATATATTGGAGGTTGTATAAAGACATACGTCCATCTAGTCCAACCCTTATATCCTACCCATAATGTCTGTATAACGTTACATAGTAACATGTATTGGAGGTTGTATAAAGACATACGTCCATCTAGTCAACCTTTATCCTACCCATAATGTCTGTATACAGTTACATAGTAACATAGTATTGGAGGTTGTTAAAGACATAGTCCACCTAGTCCAACCTTTATACCCTACCCATAATGTCTGTATACAGTTACATAGTAACATAGTATTGGAGGTTGTATAAAGACATACGTCCATCTGTCCAACCTTTATACCCTACCCATAATGTCGTTATAACAGTTACATAGTAACATAGTATTGGAGGTTGTATAAAGACATACGTCCATCTAGTCCAACCTTTATACCCTACCCTAATGTCTGTGTAACGTTACATAGTTACATAGTATGGAGGTTGTATAAGACATACGTCCATCTAGTCCAACCTTTATACCCTAAAATGTCTGTATAACAGTTACATAGTAACATAGTATTGGGTTGATAAAGACATACGCTCCATCTAGTCCAACCTTTATACCCTACCCATAAGTCTGTATAACAGTTACATAGAACATAGTAATGGAGGTTGTATAAAGACATACGTCCATCTAGTCCAACCTTTATACCCTACCATAATGTCTGTATACAGTTACATAGTCACATATTAGGTGTTAGGGTATAAAAGTTGGACAAGATGGATGGATGTCTCTCTACAACCTCCAATACGGTCGTCTAAACAGTCACATAGAACATAGTAATAGAGATTGATACATACTGCCGTCTAGTTCAACAGGGAGATTTAGAGTTTTTATCGTTTAAAGGTTCTAATTTTGCCCCAACCAAGATTTTATTTTTAAAGCTAACATCTGATTAGTTGGGGCAAATTAGCACATTTTAATAGAACTTTACGAATTCCCTGTATCTATCTAGTATCTATTATGGGACAAGGTTTCAAATCTGAATTTAGTGACACAAATCCTCTGACCACTCTTCTATATTACATTATAATATATATATAAGGGGGCAGCTGGTCAGACAAATAGCCAATCAGCCTAGACAGAGATTAAATGGGATTTCGAAGAATTCTAGTGCATTTTATGATTGGTTACAGCCCAGCCTGGCGCACAGGGAAATGCACAGAATGGGCCAGACTCTCACTAACAATCTCATTTCATTTCAGGATATGTCTG
The DNA here is from genome assembly GCA_019447015.1 of Hymenochirus boettgeri. Lineage (NCBI taxonomy): Eukaryota > Metazoa > Chordata > Amphibia > Anura > Pipidae > Hymenochirus > Hymenochirus boettgeri. The sequence goes on from CM033476.1 coordinate 121,977,957, forward strand.
TGTGATCCCACAGGGGGAAGGTAATGTGGTTACAATGATCAGTGGGTCCCATTGACCTACCTGCTGTTTGTTTTCTTAGAATACGGTAACATTGTAGAAAAGTGGAACATGTCTCATGGCCCTGGTAAACAGTGTAGACGGTTTATTCCTGGAGTTCGTCTGCAAAGGGAAGTTAAAGATCGTTATTATCACTAAAGGGGCAGGTTCCCCTTAAAACAAAAAAATGGTCAATTGTAAGTTATCTGCCCCAGATTCAAACCGATATTTTTAGCACTTTATTACCTGCATTACCACATATTAATTACTTTTAATTAATATTTAATATCGTCCCCTTCTGGCAGAGTGCCCTCCCCTCCATGCAGTCAATCATGGCGTGACAACTGACATCAACAAACAATGATGACTGCTCTTTCTTGCTGTCTATTCGCACATGCTCAGTACCTAAAAGCTCATTGAGCAGGGATAGAAGGTAGTCATCTCTGCCGGAAAAGGAGAGAATGCAAATTATAAGTGCAAATATAGCGGTTAGGGGCAAGTGACCATGTGGTCATGCCCCTTGATCTCTGTGCCATGCGTCTAAAAAAAAAAACAACCCCATTGCAAAGTAATTGTCAGGACGGGAACCCTAAGTAGGACGGGCCTGTAAAAGGGGTGGGGCATCTTTACTTTTCTCCTTGGTCGCACACCCACTAAAAGTGCCCTGGGGAAGAGAGAGAAGGAACAACTTGTACACTAGCTCTTTACTCTCTCCCCGTGGATGAATAGCCACACTGAGCATGTCTTTACCCGCTGGGTGGAGCCAAAGTTAATGAATGTGTATGATGAACTTGCTACAGAAAATCATTTCCGAATTGCATTGGATTTCTTTGTAGTAATGATTAAGTAGAGGTGGGAGATCTGACTTCTTGAGCGTCAGGCCCATTGAGAGAAATCACACAACACAGAGGAGGAAATTCTTACTTTTGGGTCTTAGACCTCCTCTGTAACCGCTCAACTCTTCAACGTGAGGTGTCACCCAGCAAACTTAGAAACTTTTCAAAACTTTCACTCCAGCTCTAAAGAGAAAAAGGGAGAGGAAATCAAGTCAAGACAGGGAATCGGTGTTCTCGGTAATATCATGTGGAAGTTGACACACGGGAATAGGAATACTAGAAGATTGCACATATCTTTGCATTGTACAAAACATTTATTTGCACTAATACATTGCACTGTTTGTGCATTTCTATTCATTAAGGGGCATGTCACTCTTAAAACTGGTCAATTGTCAGTTTACCTGCCCCCAACTGATATATTTGCCCTATTACCTGTATTATAACCAGATATTTAAGGATAATATTGTCCCCATTCTGGCAGAGTAATCTGGCTCCCCTCCATGCAGTCAATCAAAGCATGACGCTCGACATCACAACCAATGATTGACTGCCGTTTTCCTATAAAAAGCTCATTGAGCAGAGGGAGAGGCAGATATCTTTGCAGAATGGAAAGAACTCATTACATATCTGGTTACAATACATGTAATAAACTGGTAAAATACAATCAGGTTTACAGACAGATAACTGACATGTCACCAGTTTTTTTATTTTAAGGGTCAACATTCCCCCTTAACATGCATTGTAATGCTGAAATAAGTGGGGCATTTCTTGTGGTACGTTTGTGTTGCGTAGTGTAAATGAAGCATTACGGTAAATTAGTGGAATTCATTTTCTTCTAGCACATTGATAATATAGAAGTGTGGAGTGTACTACCCTTAAAATGCCTTTAATTCTATCAGTAGTAAACAGACATCCATGGCTTAAGGTAACAAAACAACACATGACTATAATTTGGCTATATGGGTTACCTCTTACAATGTCAGGTTAAATGTAAACGGAAGGTTAGTGTAGTGGGCTGGACTACACTATTCTATTTGGTACGACACATTTTTAAAAATTCCTATTATCAGCTACAAAAGGAGAATACAAAATGACACAAGATTGTTTTCTTAACCTTTCTAACAGGATCCAAATGGTCAAAGTTGACAGCTGATTGGTTTATTTAGTCTAGAGCAGATTTTCATGTTTCTGATTGGTTACTTGTTGTTTGTTATCCTAGTGATTTAGAACACACAGAATTTTGTTAACTTGGTTACATCCATCCCTTACACATTGTAATTACATTGAAACTTCTCAGTCACTCCTGTGGGTGTAAATCAGAATTTCACACATCTCTGCACTGTGTTTCCACCTGAAAGGCTTATATTTCCTGTATAAGAGTTATTGCTTCTGCCAGGCTTCCTCAGTGCTTCAGCATATCTTTACACAGGAAGGTCCTGGACAATAACCTGGCAGATGAAAACGTGTACGTCTCAATAAATGAAATTATACTTTTTAAAGTAAAATGATAACCAAGTCCTGAAGATATTAACAGGATTAAGGACAGACAGCGGTTGAAGTTGATATTGAAACTTACCATTGCTAAACATTTCGTCGTCAGTAGTTGGCCATCCTTGGCGTATAGAACTCCAAACTTAAATTCACTGAACCCTACAAATGTATAAAGAACAGGGAGTTAAATGCACCCTATATGATTGCACAGGCAAATAAATGGACCGGTTTAAATTAAAGGTATAGACATAGGGGGTCATCACTAAGAATCCTTACCGTATGCGCTATGGCAACTCCCACCCATAAATACTAACTTTTATGTATTTGCCCTTACTGATGCAGAAGAAAAAATGAACAATACATAAAAAAACCTGTCTGGCTGGCAGAAGCCTCATTGTAGCCAATGACCTGCTGTTAAAGGGCATGTCCACCCCCCAAACATAATCCCCCCCATAATGGCCCCACCATGTAGTGTAGTGTAATCCTTACCTCACATCCCAGCTCCATGGGTTCTCCTGTAGACCCCCCCTAAAGTCCCAAAAAACAGTCCACCAGGAGGCTAGCAGGGATCTGCCTGCTACCTTACCTCCGGTAGATATTTGTCATGCGTACTGCAGGCTTCTCCCCCCCTCCCTCCCCCTCCCTCTCCCTCCCTCTCCCTCCCGTTCTACTCTCCCTCCCCTAGCATAAAATCCTTTTAATATGCTGTCCCCCATGTCTGGTAGCCCAACCGCATGATTAGTATTTTGCAAAAGCTCCCCAAACTCTTACTTACCTCTCCTCTTTCCTCCGCTGCACTGAGTGACCGGCAGCCGCGTCCGTGATGGCTGCCGCTCAGCCAATCACAGACGCGACTGCCGGTCCCGCCCCTCTGCTTGCATTCTCGCAAGCAGAGGCCAGCAGTGCAGCGGAGGAACAAGGGGAGGTAAGTAAGAGTTTGGGGGGCTTTTGCAAAATACTAATCATGGGTTGGGGCTACCAGACATGGGGAGCAGCATATCAAAAGTTATTTTAAGGGTGGACATGCCCTTTAAGGTTGCGGGTAAACATTAAATGGGCTCTCAGCTTATATGCTTATGGACAGTCATTATTAATTATCAGTTTACTACCTCCTGTTCTTCCAGAACATAGGTCCTATGGTAGACACAAAATGAAATGCATTAGGAAACAGGGGGATAAATACAATTCAATAGTTAAGTACCTTAAATTCCTCTATAAAATCAAACTCCCATAAACGTTACATAAACATTTAAGGGAGAACTATTTAAGGATTTTGCTGATTGCATTGATGCTACTAGCACTACTTTGCCATAAAACCACTGTCGTCTTTTTCTGTGAATATCACCTTCTGACGGTGTTTCCATATCTCTAACATAGAATGATAAGTCACATTTATCATGGTACATGAACAGCAACGAAGCAGAAATGTCGTTTTTTTACATATTTTATCATTTACCTTTGGATTTCCGGACTGAGAATTTCCCTGGGGCTTTTTCAAACCTGTCGAGATTCATGGCAATGAAATGAAATATTGAGGTTGTTAGTTGGGGTATTAATTTGTTGATTTTCCAAGCGAACCACCGTCATGGCCGCAAGAGGGCCATTTGTTCTCCTACAGACAACAGTAACATAAACATCAATAGCCAAATATTCTGAAGGCAGACACTGAATGTAAAACAGTTGGAGAGGATCTGATAAATGATGGGACCTCACATACACAGCTGTAAAGCTAAGACACCGGGCGATTTGGACACTTAACCACCACAAACCCGAGCTCGTACCCGATTTCGAGCCTAACTTATGAGTTCAGACCAACTTGAAATATTTGAACTAGTTAGTTTTGGACCGGGCTGATTTTCGATAATTATCAAATTTACGAGCAATTCACTAACCCTTGAAAGTATATTCGTTTCGTAACCCTCGAACGTACGGTTCGTTTTTGCTAACCCTAGAATGTATCGTTCGCTAACCCTCAAACGTATGGTTCGTTTTCACTAACCCTAGAATGTATTGTTCGCTAACCTCAAACGTATGGGTCGTTTTTGCTAACCTAGAATGTATCGTTCGTTAACCTCAAACGTATGGTTCGTTTTCACTAACCCTAGAATGTATCGTTCGCTAAACATCAAACGTATAGTTCGTTTCACTAACCCTGAAGATTGTTCGCTAACCCTCAAACGAGTGGTTCGTTTTCACTAACCCTAGAATGATCGTTCGTAACCTCAAACGTATGGTTCGTTTCACTAACCCTAGATGTATCGTCGCTAACCCCAAATGTATGGTTCGTTTCACTAACCCTAGAATGTATCTTCGTTTAACTCAAACTAGTATGTCGTTTTCACTAACCCTAGAATGTATTGTTCGCTAACCCTTGAAGTAGCCTTCGATTTTCGGAACCCTTGAAAGTATTGCTACTTTTCGGTAACCCCTCGAATGTATGGTTGTTTTCGCTAACCTGAAGTCGTTCGGTACCTTGAAAGATTGTTACGTTTTTGACCTCAAAGTATCGTTCGATTTCGGTAACCCCTCGAATTTATCCTTTTATTTTGGTAAACCCTCGTAAGCAACGTTCGGTACCCTCGAACGGCTGTAACCTCTAATGTAGCTTGCGCAAAACTGACATTGCTTAAGAAGTGTTTAAAAAGTTTGGCAATAGTGAAGTTCCCCAGACCATTTCCCAGGTGTCACAGCCATTACAGTAGTTACCATTTGTGTTTAGCTGTAAATCACTTGGACTTTCGAACTATCATTCTCCCATTGACTTTAATGGGTCCGAATTCGAATTTCGAAACTTTTATGAGAATTTCGAAAGTGGACCAAACTTTATGAGTTCGCCATCTCTATTGACCAGTCCGAATGACACGGGCGGTCTTTTGAATTGCAACAAATGTGCGTATTAGCATATACTTGCCTTAAGATTGATTTCACTGATAACGTCTTTGTGGGGCAGTAGGAAAGGTATTTTCTGTGTACCCTAAAGGAAAAAAACCCAGATTAGTGGTCAGAAAGTGTTAGGTGAATGCTTAGATAAATCAAGCAGTATGGCATCATTCTTATCATAACTAAAAGAAAAATGTGTCCATTGGCCAGGTCCCAGACACACGCAGGAGGCAGGGCGGAGCTGACCTGTTATGCAACTGTGGTTATGTATTACCTAGGAGTTTATGGTTAGGTTGGATTGGAGGTCGGGGCACACGACACACACCTCCCCTCCTAGCTCCGTGATAACTGTTTTTAATGACCAGAAACCGAACTGGCAGATGTACCGATTCAGTTCCAGCCTTTCATACAGTGACTGCACGTATTTCTACTGCTACGGGTAAATCAGTGATCATGGAGCGTTTGGGAAGGGGGGGATCGTGGCCCTCTTTCCCCTCTGGGCCCCCCTGCTAACCCCGGGCCCTAATGTTACTGGATTAGGTCCTCATTCTGGTTTGTTTTTTATTAATCTCATAGTATATGTGATAATAAAATATTAAAAGCCTACTAATATCAGCATATGGTATTATAAAATTGTATGCCCCACCCTAATTTATTATGGCAAATGCCAGGACCAAATGCTACTCCAGTCTCTGATGTTACAGTAAAGTAAAAGAAGAATAAACCTGGAATCATAAAAACACCCTTGTCTGCTCTCATCATATCCACCCATCTTATATTGAAATTAAATGAATGACTATTATATTCCCCTCTATTTATTATTAGACCATGGATATTATGTTCTTTATAATGTCAAGTTTTTTTAAAAAAAAAAACTAAATACAGGGAGATTTAATAAAGTCTTATGGTTTAAAATGGTGTTAACGTTGCCCAACACCAATCAGATCTTATTGAACATTGTGAAAGCTAACATCTGATTGGTTGGGGCAAAATTAGCCACATTTTAACGATAAGAACTTTTATTGAATAACAACCCATAAATTGAATGAGTCATTGACATTGAACAGTCGGAAACATAATCATGATAACCATGGTCCTGTGTTCGATTTAAACCAAAACGATTGAACGTAACAGATATCGGACGTCAAACTTCCCATTTTATGGGTCAAGGCTTACCCACAAGGGGGCACCATTTTATTTTATCTATAACAGATAACGCCTCCTGCTAGAGAACCACGGTAGATGAAGCAGTTACGGACCCCATCGTAGTTTTGCAGGGAACCCCAGTCGATTCTGAATACACACTGGCCCATTTCTTAGCTGCTTCCTGGTTTTTCAGTAAGAAAGCTGTCAGTCATGGATGTGGCACTAGCATCAAAGCCAATGACTGAAGCTAAAAAACCTTTGACGGGCAGAAGGAAAGGGGAAAAAAGATAAAACGACTTAACCAATGAGGCGTGAACCGGTGGGGGGGCCCTTTAAGGGGCCATACAGAACAATTTGGAAGCACATCGCGTTAATGGCACAATGGATACTCATCACCTTTAATAACCCTCCCCATAAGTCGTATAACAGTTACATAGTACCATAGTATTGGATGTGGATAAAGACATACGTCCAATCGAGTCCCACCTTTAGACCCCCATCTATTTCTGGTATAACATACATAGAACCTAGGTATTGGAGGTGTATAAAGACATAAGTCCATCTAGTCCAACCCTTATACCCACCCATAATGTCTGTATAAACAGTTACATAGAACATAGTATTGGAGGTTGTTATAAAGACATACGGTCCATATCAGTCCAACCTTTATACCTACCCATAATGTCTGTATAACAGTTACATCGTAAACAAAGTATTGGAGGTTGTATAAGACATACGTCCATCTAGTCAACCTTTATACCCTCCCCATAAGTCTGATAACAGTCATAGTAACCTAGTATTGGAGGTTGTATAAGACATACGTCCATCTAGTCCAACCTTATTACCCTACCATAATGTCGTATAACAGTTACATAGTAACATTAGTATTGGAGGTTGTATAAAGACATTACTCCATCTAGTCCAACCTTATTACCTACCATAATGTCTGTTATACAGTTACATAGTAAACATGTATTGGAGGGTGTATAAAGACATACGTCCATCTAGTCCAACCTTATACCCTACCAATAATGTCTGTATAACAGTTACATAGTAACATAGTATTGGAGGTGTATAAAGACATACGTAGCTATCCACCTATACCCTACCCATAGTCGGTTATAACAGTACATAGATCACTAGCATTGGAGTGTATAAAGACATATGTCCATCTAGTCCAGACCTTTATACCCTACCCATGATGTCGTTATACATAGTAACAAGTATATGGAGGTTGTATAAAGACATACGTCAATCTAGTCCAACCTGTTACCCTACCCATAAGGTCGTTATAACAGTTACATAGTAACATAGCATTGGAGGTTGTAAAGACATACTGTCCATTAGTCCAACCTTATACCCTAACCATAATGTCTAATATAACAGTTACATAGTAACATAGTATTGGAGGTTGTAAAAGACATAGTCCATCTAGTCCAACCTTTAACCCTACATAAGTCTGTCACAGTTACATAGTAACATAGTATTGGAGGTTGTATTAAAGAATAGTCATTGAGTCCAACCTTTATAACCTACCCATAATGTCTGTAACAGTTACATAGTACATAGTAGTGAGGTTGTATAAACATACGTCCGTTAGTCCAACCCTTATATACCCTACCCATAAGTCTGTATAACAGTTAATAGTAACAATAGCATTGAGGTGTATACAAGGGGTGGGGGGGGGGGGGGGGGGGGGGGGGGGGGAAAAACCAAATATGTCCATCTAGTCCAACCTATATATTGGAGGTTGTATAAAGACATACGTCCATCTAGTCCAACCTTTATACCCTACCCATAATGTCTGTATATCAGTTACATAGTAACATAGTATTGGAGGTTGTATAAAGACACACGTCCATCCAGTCCAACCTTTATACCCTACCCATAATGTCTGTATAACAGTTACATAGTAACATAGTATTGGAGGTTGTATAAAGACATACGTCCATCTCGTCCAACCTTATAACCCTACTCATAATGTCTGTATAACAGTTACATAGTAACATAATTGGAGGTTGTATAAACACTACGTCCATCTAGTCCAACCTTTATCCCCTATCCCTAATGTCTGTCTAACAGTTACTAGTAACATATTATTGGAGGTTGTATAAAGACATACGTCCTCTAGTCCAACCTTTATACCCTACCCATAATGTCTCGTATAACAGTTACATAGTAACATATGTATTGGAGGTTGTATAAAGACATACGTCCATCTAGTCCAACCTTTATACCCTACCCTAATGTCTGTATAACAGTTACATAGTAACATAGTATTGGAGGTTGTATAAAGACATACGTCCATATCTAGTCCAACCTTTATACCCATATATGTCTGTATAACAGTTACATAGTAACATAGTATTGGAGGTTGTATAAAGACATACGTCCATCTAGTCCAACCTTTATACCCTACCCATAATGTCTGTATAACGTTACATAGTACATAGTATTGGAGGTTGTATAAAGACATACGTCCATCTAGTCCAACCTTTATACCCTACCATAATGTCTGTATAACGTTACATAGTAACTAGTATTGGAGGTTGTATAAAGACATACGTCCATCTAGTCCAACCTTTATACCTACCCATAATGTCTGTATAACAGTTACATAGTAACATAGTATTGGAGGTTGTATAGACAATCGTCCATCTAGTCCAACCTTTATACCCTACCCATAATGTCTGTATAACAGTTACATAGTAACTAGATTGGAGGTTGTATAAAGACATACGTCCACTTTCCAACCTTTATACCCTACCCATAATGTCTGTATAACAGTTACATAGTAACATAGTATTGGAGGTTGTATAAAGACTACGTCCATCTAGTCCAACCTTTATACCCTACCCATAATGTCTGTATAACAGTTACATAGTAACATAGTATTGGAGGTTGTATAAAAACATACGTCCATCTAGTCCAACCTTTATACCCTACCCATAATGTCTGTTAACAGTTACATATTACATAGTATTGGAGGTTGTATAAGACATACGTCCATCTAGTCCAACCTTTATACCCTATCCATAATGTCTGTATAACAGTTACATAGTAACATAGTGATTGGAGGTTGTATAAAGACATACGTCCATCTAGTCAACCTTTATACCCTACCCATAATTTCTGTATAACAGTTACATAGTAACATAGTATTGGAGGTTGTATAAAGACATACGTCCATCTAGTCCAACCTTTATACCCTACCCATAATGTCTGTATAACATTTTACATAGTCACAATATTATTGGTAGGTATAAAGGTTGACAGATGGATGGATGTCCCTACCACCTCCAATACGGTCTGTCTAACAGTCACATAGTAACATAGTAATAGAGATTGATAACATACTGTCCGTCTAGTCAACAGGGAGATTTAGAGTGTTCTTATCATCGTTTAAAAGGTTCTAATTTGCCCCAACCAATCAGATTTATTTAAAAGCTAACATCTGATTAGTTGGGGCAAATTAGCACCATTTTTAATAAGAACTTTTATCGAATCTCCCTGTATCTATCTAGTATCTATTATGGGACAAGGTTTCAAATCTGAATTTAGTGACACAAATCTCTGACCACTCTTTCTATATTACATTATAATATATATAAGGGCGGCAGCTGGTCAGACAAATAGCCAATCACCTAGACAGAGATTATCAAATGGGATTTCGAAGAATTCTAGTGCATTTTATTGATTGGTTACAGCCCAGCCTGGCGCACAGGGAAATGCACAGAATGGGCCAACTCTCACTAACAATCTCATTTCATTTCAGGATATGTCTGTGATCCCACAGAGGGGAAGGTAATGTGGTTACAATGATCAGTGGGTCCCATTGACCTACCTGCTGCTGTTGTTTTTTCTTAGAATACGGTAACATTGTAGAAACGTGGAACATGATCTCATGGCCCTGGTTAAACAGTGTAGACGGAGTTTATTCCTGTAGTGTCGTCTGCAAAGGGGAAGTTAAAGATCGTTTATTATCACTAAAAGGGGCAGTTCCCCCTTAAAAAACAAAAAATGGTCAATTGTAAGTTATCTGCCCAGATTCAAACCGATATTTTTAGCACTTTATTACCTGCATTACCACATATTTAATTAACTTTTTAATTAATATTAATTATCGTCCCCCTTCTGGCAGAGTGCCCTCCCCTCCATGCAGTCAATCATGGCTGTGACAACTGACATCACAAACAATGATTGACTGCTCTTTTCTTGCTGTCTATTCTCACTATGCTCAAGTACCTAAAAGCTCATTGAGCAGGATAGAAGGTAGTCATCTCTGCCGGAGGGAGAAATGCAAATTATAAAGTTCTAAATATGCGGTTAGGGCAAGTGACCATGTGGTCATGCCCCTTGATCTCTGTGCCATGCGTATAAAAAAAAACTAACCCCATTGCAAAGTAATTGTCAGACGTAACCTAATTAGGACAGGCCTGTAAAAGGGGTGGGGCATCTTTACTTTCTCCTTGGTCGCACACCCACTAAAAGTGCCCTGGGGAAGAGAAGAAGGAACAACTTGTACACTAGCTCTTTCCTCTTCCCGTGGATGATACCACACTGAGCATCACTCTGCTGGGTGAGAGCCAAAGTTAATGAATGTGTATGATGAACTTGCTACAGTAAAATCATTCCTGAATGGCATTGGATTTCTTTGTAGTAATGAATTAAGTAGAGGTGGGAGATCTGACTTCTTGAGGCTTCAGGCCCATTGAGAGAAATCACATCACAGCAGGGAATTCTTACTTTTGGTGTCTAGAACCTCCTCTGTAACCGATCCAACTCTTCAACGTGACGGTGTCACCCAGCAACTTAGAAACTTTTCAAAACTTTCACTTCCAGCCTCTAAAGAGAAAAAAGGGAGAGGAAATCAAGTCGACAGGGAATTCGGTGTCTCGGTAATACATGTGAAGTTAGACACACGGGAATAGAACTTACTAGAAGATTGCACTATCTTTGCATTGTAAAAAACTATTTATTTTGCACTAATACATTGCACTGTTTGTGCATTTCTATTCATTAAGGGGCATGTCCACTCTTAAAACTGGTCTTGTCAGTTACCTGCCCCCAACTGATATATTTTGCCCTTTATATACCTGTATTACTAACCAGATATTTAAGGATAATTATTGTCCCCATTCTGGCAGAGTAATCTGGCTCCTCCCTCCATGCAGTCAATCAAAGCAGTGACTGCTGACATCACAAACCAATGATTGACTGCCGTTTTCCTATAAAAAGCTCATTGAGCAGAGGGAGAGGGCAGATATCTTGAGCAATGGAAAAGAACTCATTACATATCTGGTTACAATTCATGTATAAACTGGTAAAAATACCAATCAGGGTTACAGACAGATAACTGACATTTCACCAGTTTTTTATTTTAAGGGTCAACATTCCCCCTTAACATGCATTGTAATGCTGAAATAAGTGGGGCATTTCTTGTGTACGTTTGTGTTGCGTAGTGTAAATGAAGCATTACGGTAAATTAGTGGAATTCATTTTCTTCTAGCACATTGATATAGAAGTGTGGCAGGTACTACCCCTTAAAATGCCTTTAATTTCTATCAGTAGTAAACAGACATCCATGGCTTAAGTAACAAAACAACACATGACTATAATTTGCTATTATGGTTACCTCTTACAATGTCAGGTTAAATGTAAACGGAAGGTAGTGTAGGGCTGGACTACACTAATTCTATTTGGTACAGACACATTTTTAAAAATTCCTATTATCAGCTACAAAAGGAGAATACAAAATGACCAATCAGATTGTTTTCTTTAACCTTCTAACAGATCCAAATGGTCAAAGTTGACAGCTGATTGGTTTATTTAGTCTAACAGATTTTCATGTTTCTGATTGGTTATTTGTTGTTGTTATCCTAGTAGATGTAGAACACACAGAATTTTGTTAACTTGGTTACATCATCCCTTACACTTGTAATTACATTGATAACTTCTCAGTCACTCCTGTGGGTGTAAATCAGAATTTCACACATCTCTGCACTGTGTTCCACCTGAAAGGCTTATATATTCCGTATAAAGAGTTATTGCTTCTGCAGGCTTCCTCAGTGCTTCAGCACTATCTTAACACAGAAGGTCCTGGACAATAACCTGGCAGATGAAAACTGTACGTCTCAATGAAATTATACTTTTTAAGTAAAATGAATAACCAAGTCCTGAAGATATTAACAGGGATTTAAGGACAGACAGCGGTTGAAGTTGATATTGAAACTTACCATTGCTAACATTTCGTCGTCAGTAAGTTGGCCACCTTGGCGTATAGAACTCCAAACTTAAATTCACTGAACCCTACAAATGTATAAAGAACAGGGGAGTTAAATGCACCCTATATGATTGCACAGGCAAATAAATGGACTCCTGGTTTAAATAAAGGTATAGACATAGGGGGTCATTCACTAGAATCCTTACCGTATGCGCTATGGCAACTCCCACCCATAAACTACTAACTTTATGTATTGCCCTTACTGATGCAGAAGAAAAAAAAATGATACAATAAAATAAAAACCTTGTCATTGGCTGGCAGAAGCCTCATTGTAGCCAATGACCTGCTGTTAAAGGGCATGTCCACCCCCAAAACTATAATCCCCCCCAGTAATGGCCCACCATGTAGTGTAGTGTAATCCTTACCTCACATCCCAGCTCCATAGGGTTCTCCTGTAGACCCCCCCTAAAGTCCCAAAAACAGTCCACCAGGAGGCTAGCAGGGATCTGCCTGCTACCTTACCTCCGGTAGATTTGTCATGCGTACTGCAGGCTTCTCCCCCCTCCCTCCCCTCCCTCTCCCTCTCCTCCCTCCCCTCCCGTTCTACTCTCCCTCCCCCTAGCATAAAATCCTTTTAATATGCTGCTCCCCCATGTCTGTGTGCCAAACCGCATGATTAATTTTTGCAAAAGCTCCCCAAACTCTTACTTACTCTCCCTCTTTCCTCCGCTCCACTGAGTGACCGGCAGCCGCGTCCGTGATTGGCTGCCCGCTCAGCCAATCACAGACGCGACTGCCGGTCCCGCCCCTCTGCTTGCATTCTCGCAAGCAGAGGGCCAGCAGTGCAGCGGAGGAACAAGGGGAGGTAAGTAAGAGTTTGGGGGGCTTTTGCAAAATACTAATCATGCGGTTGGGGCTACCAGACATGGGGGAGCAGCATATCAAAAGTTATTTTTAAGGGTGGACATGCCCTTTAAGGTTGCGGGTAAACATTAAATGGGCTCTCAGCATTATATGCTTAATGGACCAGTCAGTATTTAATTATCAGTTTACTTACCTCCTGTTCTTCCAGAACAAGTAGGTCCTATGGTAAGAACACAAAATGAAATGCATTAGGAAACAGGGGGATAAATACAATTCAATAGTTAAGTTACCCTTTAAATTCCTCTTATTAAAATCAAACTCCCATAAACGTTACATTAAACATTTAAGGGAGACTATTTAAGGATTTTGCATGATTGCATTGATGCTACTAGCACTACTTTGCCTATAAAACCACTGTCGTCTTTGTTCTGTGAATATCACCCTTCTGACGGTGTTTCCATATCTCTAACACTGAATGATAAGTCACATTTATCATGGTACATGAACAGCAACGAAGCAGAAATGTCGTTTTTTTACATATTTTATCATTTTACCTTTTGGATTTCCGGACTGAGAATTTCCCTGGGGCTTTTTTCAAACCTGTCGAGATTCATGGCACTGAAATGAAATATTGAGGTTGTTAGTTGGGGTATTAATTTGTTGATTTTCCAAGCGAACACCCGTCATGGCGCAAGAGAGGCCATCTTGTTCTCCTACAGACAACAGTAACATAAACATCAATAGCCAAATACTTCTGAAGGCAGACACTGAATGTAATTCAACAGTTGGAGAGGATCTGATAAATGATGGGACCTCACATTACACAGCTGTAAAGCTAAGTACACGCGGGCGATTGGACACTTAACCACCACAAAACCGAGCTCGTACCCGATTTCGAGCCTAACTTTATGAGTTCAGACGAACTTGAACTATTTGAACTAGTTAGTTTTTCGGACCGGTGGCTGTATTTTCGATAATTTACCAAATTAACGACAAATCAACAAACCCTGAAAGTATTATTCGTTTTCGGTAACCCTCGAACGTACGGTTCGTTTTTGCTAACCCTAGAATGTATCGTTCGCTAACCCTCAAACGTATGGTTCGTTTTCACTAACCCTAGAATGTATTGTTCGCTAACCCTCAAACGTATGGTTCGTTTTTGCTAACCCTAGAATGTATCGTTCGTTAACCTCAAACGTATGGTTCGTTTTCACTAACCCTAGAATGTATCGTTCGCTAAACCTCAAACGTATAGTTCGTTTTCACTAACCCTAGAATGTATTGTTCGCTAACCCTCAAACGTATGGTTCGTTTTCACTAACCCTAGAATGTATCGTTCGTTAACCTCAAACGTATGGTTCGTTTTCACTAACCCTAGAATGTATCGTTCGCTAACCCTCAAATGTATGGTTCGTTTTCACTAACCCTAGAATGTATCGTTCGTTAAACTCAAACGTATGATTCGTTTTCACTAACCCTAGAATGTATTGTTCGCTAACCCTTGAATGTAGCCTTCGATTTTCGGTAACCCTTGAAAGTATTGCTACTTTTCGGTAACCCCTCGAATGTATGGGTTGTTTTCGCTAACCCTAGAATGTATCGTTCGCTAACCCTTGAAAGTATTGTTCGTTTTTGGTAACCCTCGAAAGTATCGTTCGATTTCGGTAACCCTCGAATTTATCCTTTTATTTTTGGTAACCCTCGTAAGCAACGTTCGGTAACCCTCGAATTGGCTGTAACCCTCTAATGTAGCTTGCGCAAAACCTGACAATTGCTTTAAGAAGTGTTTAAAAAAGTTTTGGCAATAGTGACGTTCCCCAGACCATTTCCCAGGTGTCACAGCCATTTACAGTAAGTTACCATTGTTAGTTTAGCTGTAAATCACTTGGACTTTTCGAACTATCATTCTCCCATTGACTTTAATGGGTCCGAATTCGAACTTTCGAACTTTTACTGAATTTCGAAAGTGGACCAAACTTTATGAAGTTCGCCCATCTCTATTGACCAGTCCGAATGACACGGGCGTGTCTTTTGAATTGCAACAAATGTGCGTATTAGCAATATACTTGCCTTAAGATTGATTTCACTGATAACGTCTTTGTGGGGCAGTAGGAAAGGCATATTTTCTGTGTACCCTAGAAGGAAAAAAACCCAGATTAGTGGTCAGAAAGTGTTATGGTGAATGCTTAGATAAATCAAGCAGTATGGCATCATTTCTTATTCATAACTAAAAGAAAAATGTGTCCATTGGCCAGGTCCCAGACACACGCAGGAGGCAGGGCGGAGCTGACCTGTTATTGCAACTGTGTTTATGTATTACCTAGGAGTTTAGGTTAGGTTGGATTGGAGGTCGGGCCACTGACACACCCCTCCCTAAGCTCCGTGATCAGCTGTTTTTAAATGACCAGAACCGAACTGGCAGATGTACCGATTCAGTTCCAGCCTTTCATACAGCTGACTGCACGTATTTCTACTGCATACGGGTAATCAGCTGATCATGGAGCGTTTGGGAAGGGGATCGTGGGCCCTCTTTCCCCTCTGGGCCCCCCTGCTAACCCCGGGCCCTAATGTTACTGGATTAGGTCCTCATTCTGGTTTTGTTTTTTATTAATACATCTATATGTTCATTTTGATAATAAATATTAAAAGCCCTAATTATGCAGCATATGGTATTTATAAAATGTATGCCCCACCCCTAATTTATTATGCAAATGCCAGGACCAAATGCTACTCCAGTCTCTGATGTTACAGTAAAGTAAAGAAGAATTAAACCTGGAATCATATAAACACCCTTGTCTGCTCTCATCATATCCACCATCTCTTATTATTGGAAATAAATGAATGACTATTTATTATTTCCCCTCTATTTATTATTAGACCATTGGATTTATTATGTTCTTTATAATGGTCAAGTTTCTTTTAAAAAAAAAAAACTAAATACAGGGAGATTTAATAAAAGTTCTTATGGTTTAAAATGGTGTTAACGTTGCCCCAACCAATCAGATCTTATTGAACATTTGAAAGCTAACATCTGATTGGTTGGGGCAAAATTAGCACCATTTTTAACGATAAGAACTTTTATTGAATAACCCCATAAATCTGAAATGAGTCCATTGAACTTTGAACAGTCGGAAAACATAACTCATTGATACCCATGGTCCTGTGTTCGATTTAACCAAACGATTGAACGTAACAGATATCGGACGTCAAACTTCCCATTTTATGGGTCAAGGCTTACCCACAAGGGGGCACCATCTTTTTATTTTATCTATAACAGATACTGCCTCCTGCTAGAGAACCACGGTAGATGAAGCAGTTACGGACCCCATCGTAGTTTTGCAGGGAAGCCCAGTGATTCTGAATTACAACACTGGCCCCATGTTCTTGCTGCTTCCTGGTTTTTCAGGTAAGAAGCTGTCAGTCATGGATGTGGCACTTAGCATCAAAGCCAATGACTGAATGCTAAAAAACCTTTTGAGAGGCAGAGGGAAGGGGAAAAAAGAACATTAACCAATGAGGAGTGAACGTGCCCTTTAAGGGGCCCATACATGAAACAATCTGAAGGCACAATCGCAGTATGGCACAATTGATACTCATCAACCTTTATACCCTCCCCATAATGTCTGTATAACAGTTACATAGTAACATAGTATTGGAGGTTGTATAAAGACATACGTCCATCTAGTCCAACCTTTATACCCTACCCATAATGTCTGTATAACAGTTACATAGTCACATATTATGGGTAGGGTATAAAGGTTGGACAAGATGGATGGATGTCTCCTTACAACCTCCAATACGGTCTGTCTAACAGTCACATAGTAACATAGTAATAGAGATTGTATACATACTGTCCGTCTAGTTCAACAGGGAGATTTAGAGTTCTTATCGTTTAAAAAGGTTCTAATTTTGCCCCAACCAATCAGATTTTATT
This sequence comes from Hymenochirus boettgeri, assembly GCA_019447015.1. Classification (NCBI taxonomy): domain Eukaryota; kingdom Metazoa; phylum Chordata; class Amphibia; order Anura; family Pipidae; genus Hymenochirus; species Hymenochirus boettgeri. The sequence goes on from CM033476.1 coordinate 121,995,367, forward strand.
TAAAAGCTAACATCTGATTAGTTGGGGCAAAATTAGCACCATTTTTAATAAGAACTTTTATCGAATCTCCCTGTATCTATCTAGTATCTATTATGGGACAAGGTTTCAAATCTGAATTTAGTGACACAAATCCTCTGACCACTCTTTCTATATTACATTATAATATATATATAAGGGCGGCAGCTGGTCAGACAAATAGCCAATCAGCCTAGACAGAGATTATCAAATGGGATTTCGAAGAATTCTAGTGCATTTTATTGATTGGTTACAGCCCAGCCTGGCGCACAGGGAAATGCACAGAATGGGCCAGACTCTCACTAACAATCTCATTTCATTTCAGGATATGTCTGTGATCCCACAGAGGGGAAGGTAATGTGGTTACAATGATCAGTGGGTCCCATTGACCTACCTGCTGTTTGTTTTCTTTAGAATACGGTAACATTGTAGAAACGTGGAACATGATCTCATGGCCCTGGTAAACAGTGTAGACGGAGTTTATTCCTGTAGTGTCGTCTGCAAAGGGGAAGTTAAAGATCGTTTATTATCACTAAAAGGGGCAGGTTCCCCCTTAAAACAAAAAAATGGTCAATTGTAAGTTATCTGCCCCAGATTCAAACCGATATTTTTAGCACTTTATTACCTGCATTACCACATATTTAATTACTTTTTAATTAATATTTAATTATCGTCCCCCTTCTGGCAGAGTGCCCTCCCCTCCATGCAGTCAATCATGGCTGTGACAACTGACATCACAAACAATGATTGACTGCTCTTTTTCTTGCTGTCTATTCTGCACATGCTCAAGTACCTAAAAGCTCATTGAGCAGGGATAGAAGGTAGTCATCTCTGCCGGAAAATGGAGAGAATGCAAATTATAAAGTGCTAAATATAGCGGTTAGGGGCAAGTGACCATGTGGTCATGCCCCTTGATCTCTGTGCCATGCGTATAAAAAAAAAACTAACCCCATTGCAAAGTAATTGTCAGGACGGTAACCCTAAGTAGGACAGGGCCTGTAAAAAGGGGGTGGGGCATCTTTACTTTCTCCTTGGTCGCACACCCACTAAAAGTGCCCTGGGGAAGAGAGAGAAGGAACAACTTGTACACTAGCTCTTTACTCTCTCCCCGTGGATGAATAGCCACACTGAGCATGTCTTTACCCGCTGGGTGAGAGCCAAAGTTAATGAATGTGTATGATGAACTTGCTACAGTAAAATCATTTCCTGAATTGCATTGGATTTCTTTGTAGTAATGAATTAAGTAGAGGTGGGAGATCTGACTTCTTGAGGCTTCAGGCCCATTGAGAGAAATCACATCACAGCAGGGAAATTCTTACTTTTGGTGTCTAGACCTCCTCTGTAACCGATCCAACTCTTCAACGTGACGGTGTCACCCAGCAAACTTAGAAACTTTTCAAAACTTTCACTTCCAGCCTCTAAAGAGAAAAAAGGGAGAGGAAATCAAGTCAAGACAGGGAATTCGGTGTCTCGGTAATATCATGTGGAAGTTAGACACACGGGAATAGGAACTTACTAGAAGATTGCACTATCTTTGCATTGTACAAAAACTATTTATTTTGCACTAATACATTGCACTGTTTGTGCATTTCTATTCATTAAGGGGCATGTCCACTCTTAAAACTGGTCAATTGTCAGTTACCTGCCCCCAACTGATATATTTTGCCCTTTATTACCTGTATTACTAACCAGATATTTAAGGATAATTATTGTCCCCATTCTGGCAGAGTAATCTGGCTCCTCCCTCCATGCAGTCAATCAAAGCAGTGACTGCTGACATCACAACCAATGATTGACTGCCGTTTTCCTATAAAAAGCTCATTGAGCAGAGGGAGGAGGCAGATATCTTTGCCAGAATGGAAAAGAACTCATTACATATCTGGTTACAATTACATGTAATAAACTGGTAAAAATACCAATCAGGGTTACAGACAGATAACTGACATGTCACCAGTTTTTTATTTTAAGGGTCAACATTCCCCCTTAACATGCATTGTAATGCTGAAATAAGTGGGGCATTTCTTGTGTACGTTTGTGTTGCGTAGTGTAAATGAAGCATTACGGTAAATTAGTGGAATTCATTTTCTTCTAGCACATTGATAATATAGAAGTGTGGCAGGTACTACCCCTTAAAATGCCTTTAATTCTATCAGTAGTAAACAGACATCCATGGCTTAAGGTAACAAAACAACACATGACTATAATTTGGCTATTATGGGTTACCTCTTACAATGTCAGGTTAAATGTAAACGGAAGGTTAGTGTAGGGCTGGACTACACTAATTCTATTTGGTACAGACACATTTTTAAAAATTCCTATTATCAGCTACAAAAGGAGAATACAAAATGACCAATCAGATTGTTTCTTTAACCTTTCTAACAGGATCCAAATGGTCAAAGTTGACAGCTGATTGGTTTATTTAGTCTAGAGCAGATTTTCATGTTTCTGATTGGTTACTTTGTTGTTGTTATCCTAGTAGATGTAGAACACACAGAATTTTGTTAACTTGGTTACATCATCCCTTACACATTGTAATTACATTGATAACTTCTCAGTCACTCCTGTGGGTGTAAATCAGAATTTCACACATCTCTGCACTGTGTTCCACCTGAAAGGCTTATATATTCCTGTATAAAGAGTTATTGCTTCTGCCAGGCTTCCTCAGTGCTTCAGCACTATCTTTAACACAGGAAGGTCCTGGACAATAACCTGGCAGATGAAAACTGTACGTCTCAATGAAATTATACTTTTTAAAGTAAAATGAATAACCAAGTCCTGAAGATATTAACAGGGATTTAAGGACAGACAGCGGTTGAAGTTGATATTGAAACTTACCATTGCTAAACATTTCGTCGTCAGTAAGTTGGCCATCCTTGGCGTATAGAACTCCAAACTTAAAATTCACTGAACCCTACAAATGTATAAAGAACAGGGGAGTTAAATGCACCCTATATGATTGCACAGGCAAATAAATGGACTTCCTGGTTTAAATTAAAGGTATAGACATAGGGGGTCATTCACTAAGAATCCTTACCGTATGCGCTATGGCAACTCCCACCCATAAACTACTAACTTTATGTATTTGCCCTTACTGATGCAGAAGAAAAAAAAATGATACAATAAAATAAAAACCTGTCATTGGCTGGCAGAAGCCTCATTGTAGCCAATGACCTGCTGTTAAAGGGCATGTCCACCCCCAAAACTATAATCCCCCCCAGTAATGGCCCCACCATGTAGTGTAGTGTAATCCTTACATATTTCTGTATTTACTACGCGTAATGTCACGGTATAAGGGTACGCCCTGTTTTTTTGATAACCTCCCCTTTTGGAAGCCGGAGTATCTATTTAGAGACTTAGCCGACTTTTGAAATAAGTTTTTTCCTTTTCGTCGGTATACATAAAAATACCGGTGACGCCGGATAAGTGTGGGCTGAATTTGCGATATGGCGTGGATTAATGTTTGGCCCAGACATTAACCCCATACGGTACTGACGGTGACTCCCAATGTCCAACCAGGGAAAAAAGAATCTAAAACCTAATATCATCCCTCCCCAGATACACAGGACGCCCACACTGTGTCTGGAAGTCACTCAACTGCATGAAGATGGAATCAGCTTGGAGACACCAAGGAGGGAAAAGGTGGGATGAGGTAATATATGGAGTTGCACTTACCGACCATATGAAACATGATCATGAATGGTGTGTGGTGAGATCACGACATGGTGACCAATCCAAGGGAAGATTTCGTAATAATGCTACATAGACCGAACTGAAAGATTAGGGAAGTGTAACGAGCTCAGAAACTCTAATTAACTGTCAGCCTCGCATGGACTACTGAATGACGGTTGAAGTCGTAAGTATACGCGGTGGTGCGAACAGGATAACACATGGGGATCATGTAGGTGTTCGGAGGGGGGATATGAGGATGCTATGAAGTTTGTCAATCGGGTTCCACTTGACAGAACCAGCGAGCGGGGAAATGGCGCTGACGCAGTTCCATATTACACAACATAATTAGACGTTGACTAGATCGGGAGAACATCCTTCATAAAAGATTGTCCGTCTTTTTCGTGAATGTTCGTCAATTTCAAACTGAAATTAGATCAACCAAAGCGGATATTTTACCCCAGGCTAAATAAATGATGCTTAAGGTTATGGCATTCCTGTGCGGATTTTGGCGAGGGGTGTTAAGGGGATAAGAATCTCTTGCCAGGGGCTGGTTGTTTTGGCAACTGCTCAAACGACCTAAAGACCACAGTTTTTTTGTGCTCCACCCCCCGTGTAGGCACCAGGAGCTAACCGGTGTAAGACGCAGAGACTGAGGTGGGGTCGGGGGAGCTCAGACACTGGCAGTTGTTATCCTTTAATTCAATGTCTTTCATGTGAGGCCTCCGCACGCAAGTGTATTTTTTGGAATCAGGCCCTGTCATATATATAAACAGGGAATGGGCCTAGACTCGTTTATAGCTTTTATTCTGCTGAAAACCATCACATTCTTCATTTTTTTTCATTTATGAGCACGTAAAGCCACATCCATGAAATTATTGGTTACTGTCCAATCACCTCTAGGAAAAGGTAAATCAGTCTTCCATCTTTCATTACTGGTGGCCACGTGTCAGATTGTGACTTTATATACAAAATGTCCAGACACAAGGGGGGGAAAAGCACCAGTTTTGGTTTGGTGGCCATCTGTAATATAATATAGGAATATATATATATCATATATTCTAATATAATATTATATGAAACAAACTGTGTGGCATGCGTTTAGATGACCCTTGCTGTGACCAGCCTCCGGTGTTATAGGGAGGGCAGTGATTTATTACCATCATAAGTGTGCCCTAAGGTAATGTCACTGCCCGCTGAAGGCGCAAGTTCCTCTCCCAGACCTAACGTATAAGTGGGGCGGCCAAACTGGTCAATGAGTAGGAATTCTCGATTTTAATGGAAATAGTCAAAACCCTTTTGCCTCTAAAAGGCTTTCACCGGACCTGTGGCTTGGGATTTACCAAGTGTCGTTGATATGGTTGACTTTATAAATATGTGCTAAGATTTAGCTCCATATTATCCCCATTCGCCTTTTAATCAAAATCTTACTTTAAACGAGCTCTGTGCTTCGGTTTTGGCCGAATTAAAGTCCCGCTCCGATTAGGCTGGTATGATTATCCTTGCAAAAATTCTGGGAGTTTGGTTCTTTTGTGGCAGCGCACATTAATAATTCTAGATATAATGGGCGCTCAAAAAAATCTCTATTTAACACACGCAAGTACAAACCTGTAATATAATAGTTGCTGCATATGTTAGAGACACGTGTCTTGGTTTTTTGGTCTCCTGACTATAGTGCGAAAGCCACACTAGCGATTCACGGTGTGGTTTCGCGGTGATTTTGGGGTGTGGTGATACAACTGCTTTGGGGGGGACCGTTTGGGTTATGACGCAATCGCAGTTCGTGGGTTATGGATCTCAAAAGGAGAATGGGTGTAATTGTGGTGTGGGCTTTGGGCCTAAGGGATGGGGAAGTGTACTTCAGAAGAAATAAAACTACGACTGTTGTGACTGCTGTAAGCTATAAAAAGGCACAGCAATGAAAAATTAATAACAAGGGAGGTTGACTTGTATTATTTAGTATAAAAACTTTGGGTTGGGGTGGCGATCTTAGTATCAAGAACGTAAATGTAGGGTACAAATATGAGCTGATTCGTAACAATACAAGTTGAAGAATAGCAATTTAAAATTTAGAGGGGGATTCATGGGGGTTAATTTTCAAACTAGTCGAGAGTGCGGACTATTATTAATTTAATAATTGTTTCCCTAGATGCCCGTTTCCCTTTAATGAATACTGATGTTTTGTTCTTAAAGGGTATTTCAGATTACAATTTTGTTTTGCTTCCGTGGTGTAAATCTTTATTTCCCACTTCATACTGAACAATAATAGTTAAAGAGAGACAATAAAAACCTATGGTCATATTGTACAGAATGGTTTGGCTAACCTGTGGGTGAGGGTTGTGATTTTTATAGCATCTTATGCCCCTTTCGCTATCTAGCTGATCCACTTCCTGAACGCACATGGCTTACTTCATGTTGTTGGGGGTCTTAGAGTGTCCAAAGACCTTTCTAACAGTTACTGAATTTAATAATCCGTAGCGATGAGGAGAACGATCGCCTGGAAATCCTCTCAGGTTCTTTCTTCTGTGACCAAACCAAATCAAATCTTTATATCTAACAACCAGAAATGACCTTTAAATATTACATGAAATACTGAATACAGAAGAGATTGTGAAATTTCCATGTTTTTATTTTTTAAGCGTTAAGATGTGACTGTCGAAACGCTTGTGGGTCAGCACCAGCAAGGGCCAATTTTGATGAATTAGCAGAGAACCTAAGTGCTTTCTGATATTACAATGGCTCATTAAATAACTACCCAGGACCCCCCCCAAAAACCGTACCCACGGTGAATTACGGAAATATGCAACTTTACCTTACTAAAACCTCCTTTCCTGTGTTGGCAGGTGGGGTAAGACTCCGGCAGGACTGGGGATCATTGCGTAAATGACAACACGGTCCTATGCATTGGTCGTTGGGCTTGTGCACTCAGAAGGAGCAAGTAGGGGTCTGTTAGAAGCAGGTATTCCAATGGCCAGCTTCCTGGACCCCGTATCCTGAGGGCAGGACAAAGGGTACTCATGTAGGACTACGGCAATCTAAATCCCCATTTCCCGTGTGAAGAGTGGCGAGCGCCATTGTATTAAAGGCTACATATCAATATCTAGTGATCTGCTTGAAGAAGTTAGGTGGATCCAGACGCCTAAAGCACCCCACGGAGAAGGGTGTGCATAGAGGACTTATGGCTATTATTATATAGGCATACAAGGGACCTGAGCCGAGTCGTAACGTAAACTTTTATATGGCCATGATATAATTTGTTTCTTCTATTCAAAGTCGTGGAATCATTAATTTTTCGACATAATGTCGAGGCCATAACAACTATTTATTATTTATGAAAGGCTTACATGAGGCTCATTTAAATGATTCTAAATGTAGTTCCTAACCAGAGATGAAGATACCTGGGTAACGAAAATCAAAACGCGCAACTCACTCTTACGAACGGATCCTTTTCTTTAAGAGGGCCCCGCCCAAGGCCCCCCCAACTGTTTTGGGCATGCTCAAAGATGCAGTTAAACAAAGGAAAGAAGTAAAGAGTTTGTCCAATCATCAACATTGTATATCCACGAGTTAAGGGAGTGTGGTTTTAGAAAAGTTGAAAGAATAGGGAATAGAAAATAATTTCACATCATGTATTAATATGTATTTATCCCTGTGAATTGTGTAGCTGGAACATTTTCATAAACAAACCAAAAATCAATATATATTTCTCCTTATTTGCTTATAAATTCTCTGGCCTTTTTTCCTTTCTTCTCTTCGATGCTGTAGGAGTGTTCGAGGTTTGTGCAGAAATCCTGGGTCCCGCTTTCGAGAATAACCGCCAATAGTTCGTGAAAATCCGCGATCGGAAACCCTTAAATGAAAAAAAATCCATCGAAAATAACGGAGGAAAAAAAAGGAGAAAGGAAGGGGGGCGGAATCCTCGTAATTTTTCGAAAAATTTTTAAAAACTTACAGTATTTTTGACACTTTTTCGAAAATACAAAAATCGCTCGTAATTGTTGGGAAAATTTTCGAAAAAATTGGGAGAAATCAACGGCGTGTTCGGACATTTCGGGTAACAGGCGAAAAATGCCGCCGTTCGCGAAGCGGGATAGATCCGCGTTGTATCCTGTATTTTCGTATCCTCGAAAAAACCGGACCTCCTATTCAGAGGAAATTTCTTTTAGATACGACGATAGATTTATGATGCGGGGTCCTTAAAACTTCGCCAGACAAACAGAACAAGGTATATTAAAAGGTTACTAGAACACATCGTCTTAGTAGCAATATGCCATACAATCTCCAGCTCCTGTATCACTTTTTCATGGAAAATCTTGATGGATCTAAGACTGAGCAAAAGCGAGTGGGGCAAAATGTTTTTCTGACACGAACAGATCGTATGGCCGATTGGGAGTCTGCCAATGTTGTAAGGAATTGAAAGATCCAGGTATTACAGCCTGACTGTGTTCGGGGGGGAAAAGGGGGGGGGGGGGAGAGCCGAAATATTGGCGAAAATCATTGTGTCCATTTGGGTGTCTAGCCCTATGGGGTCCTAAGTAGTTTTTTAGTATTTGTTGTTATCTTATCTGCTTATGCATAATACTGCGACGCGCCACAGACGCCTTTCTGTGATATGTTGCATTTTTATTCATCACCTTTGCTGTCATCTTGTTGCGCCGGTATCGTGGGGACTTTGTAATAGGATACCATTTGTAATTTTTTTCATTATTAACCCTTAGAGCCTGCCAATCCCGCCTTCACGCTAGTAAAATCGCTATGCCAAAGATGCTGAGGACAAACGATTCGGCGAAGGAGAGTGAGAATGGCCAGGTTCATCAGTTTGTCTGCACCTGTTGTGAGTATGGTGTGGCTACCAATGAATCTCTCTCTGTGCTTTAAAAACCCCTGAAAGCAGTGAAAGGCTTTTTTCAGTGTTTAAACCGGTAATCGGTATTACACCCAGTAGCATTGATGTTCTACGGGCGTCTGTCTAGCTATTAGCTCTGTCAGGTACTGGCCAGGCATCGTCTTTGTCCCTATCAGTTCCTTCTTAATTTAGCAGCCAAGGAACTTATTTTCTGATTATAAACCAAAGATTCCAACAACCACTGATGACATCATTAGCCATTCATTTATAAGGGTATAAATTTACGAGATATTTACTGTAATTGACCAGTTCGCTTGGATAAGGTTTTTTGATAAGTTTTTTCTGATTACGGAGGAAAAACTATTTCTAGTATAAGCAATGAGAATGTAACTGGTGCGTACGTTACAGGAAAGCAGCAAAGGTTGACTCCTTAGGCCCTTCCCAGCTCCCACGTACGTCTTCTCTGACCGCGGCTAGTATTTAGAAAACCTCCTAAAGCCTCCCACCAGCCCCTCCCTTGGCTCCTTCTTGTCGTGAGAGAAGCAATTTTGCCACTCTCTAGAAGTGCACCGTGGTGCTCCCTTGCAAATACTAGGCTCGCAATTGTCCCGTGATATGCTGTGAAGGCCGCTATCTCTGGGTAGAGCGATCCAAGTAGTTTATATCACAGATAGCAAGTCTAGGTGCTTCCCTTTAATCGGTCCGGAGGTGAATTCCCCATGTCTCCAGGCCTGGGTTTAGTTTTAGTAGAAGATCTGGTGTGCCTACTTTCTGTCATAGCCCAGGGTCACTTATTTAGTTTGTCAATGGGAAGCCCCTTTCATGCAGTATCCATCTCTCAGTCTATTGAAGCTGTTAATCTCCTGTGTTTGGATCTCTCCCCCCCTCCTTGTCTCAGAATTCCTAAATAGGAACACGACAATTATCGTTAGATAACAAATGCAGTCGGGCGCGGTGTGCCTGGACAGGGCGAAGTGATTCCTATCAGGAGGTCAGGAAACAAGGAAGGTCGGGTTTTTAGGCTTTTTGGCTGCAATTTAATTTTAACCTAGCGGAAACAAGAACTATTCTGTTTTTTATTAGGAAAACAAAACCCGTGTTTCACGGAATTGTACCTCTGTTTTAACAACTGGGAAAATTTATCCTGTAAGGGGACAATCATTGTTATACTCAGTGGGATCATTTGGCCCTTCGTGAAGATCGATTGTGGGGGCCCTTGAATGGGAGGGGCTGTGGCAGAGAGCACACCCGTGGTAGATTGCAATCGGGCAGGTTGGGAACCTCTGCTAACATTGTAATCGCTTTGCCTTTAATTGGTTTATTTAAAAGACGACAGTTTACAAAGTTTATCTTTATTTCCAGTAGACCCGTCCCCCATCCCCCCCCTCTGTTTTTATGGTCCAAGCATGCTCAGGTGCGCTTTATCCAGAGAGAGCTACATTGTATCAAGCAATCTCAATCAGGCTACTTTTTATAGTTTTGTGCTATGGAGAGATCAGGGAGAAGGTGTTTTGCACAACTCATAATTCAATTTCATACATTATCTAAAATCCCAATGAGAAGCTTGAATGGATTTGTAAGAAAGGGCGTAACAACCGGTGTAATTAGCATGTATACGTTAGAGAACACAATCCTAATCGAGTTATTGCTTTTTACAGGGAACGTTGGCCACAGAAATTCGGAAATTGAATATATTTTAATTCTGATATAAAACCGCCTCACGTTCCATTTAAATCTTATTATGTTATTTCTGTATACAAGCTGAGCACAGTAAAACCCATGCCGTACGTATATATCATTGATTAATAAAATAATTAACCCTTATCTAATAATATCAATAGTAGACTCTAGGCCACAACCCAAACACTTTGGTTAGTTTCTGTTTGGACAAATCCATTGGTTAATGGTAAAAGAATTAATGGGGATTTAGAAAAAATTATTTTATCCGGCAGAGCCAGATAGACAATACATGCTGATGGTATAGGGAATCTAGGGCAACTCCGAGTAAGAACCTAGTGGATTAGGTCCGCACAGTGGTGCTGATAAGGAGAGGGTGTTGTTTTGTATAGTATGTATGTTTATTTTCTTATATAGGCGCGCACATATTCCGCATCGCTTAACAATATTTACTCAATTCACATCAGTCCCTGCCCAAAGAGCTTAACATCTAATAACTTTTTCCTGTACACATACAACCTATCGTATTCTTTATGATTTGTGGTGGAAACCGGAGTGCCCGGAGGAACCCCAGCAAGCACGGGAGAACATACAAACTCCTTTCAGATTTGTCCAAGGGTGGAATCGAACTCAGATGCTGAACCAGGTATCATGTGCTAACCACTGACTGAGCCACCATTTGGACATTTAAGTTGCCCTTTAAGGATCTATATCACTCAAAATGAAGTTTGTGTGCAATTGTCAGCAGAGTGTTATCGTAAAACGAATATCAGGCTAGGCGGTAAAAATTTCCGCCACCAACCCCATCTTCAGATTTTTAGTAGAAATCAAGGCTCAATGTTTTGAGGCTTTGATTCGGTTTCTTATTGGATCTGATTTCCGAGGTTTTGCCAACGATTGGAGGAATAATCTTGCCAGTGTGTGGGCCATTTAAATAGATTACCCACTTGAAAGCCATTTTTCTATACTGAAAATCCCATTTACTTCAGTAAACACCATATATAGCTGATTCTAACAGTTAGGCATTAGCAAATTTCCAAGCAACAGTAACGTCCAAACTTCAACCTTAATTACCGACATTCTCCTTGGGCACTAATTTGAATGGGGTTTTTTTTATTGTAGTTGAAATACATTTTTCCTTTAAAACTAGTTTTATCTTAACATTGATGGACTGAATACTCCCCTGGATGAGTAAGTTTCTGTTAATATAAGCTAATTGGCAACACCTAAAAAAAAGTTAACTTTGAGACCAAGCTGATTCATGGGACAAATATCAGATAGAATGTGGTGGTATTTATCATGTAGATACTTAATTTAATGGAAAACCTGCCGTTATCTTTTTTTTCCTATTATTTGTTTCTAAAGAGCAAGTTCCCACCATTCAACCAATATGATTGTATAGTGTAAATCCCCCCCACAAACATCATGTAGTTTAGAAAGCTGACAGACTAGACATTTTATGCCGTTAATGCTCTTCTCCCCCGTCGCTCTCAAAAGGTTTTCCACCTACTCTCCAAGCTCTTACAATCGTCGCACTTGCTCACAGGCTGATAGGGAAATAGTATTAGTTGCTGTGATCTATGACTAACAGCTGCTCAACTTAGGAAACCAGGAATTAAAAAAGAAGTGACGAACACTGAGCAGCATTTCAGGTTAGTCTTACATCTCTACTTTCTAACTTTTGCAGTGTTTGGGGGGGGGGGAATTGTTTATTTGAGGAGTGGGCTTTGCTTTAATTGTGTCGTCTTATTATCATATGCGTTCTCAGACTAATTAAGCATTTTTTTTTAAGGCTGCATATGAGTACATCTCCAAACTAAAACAAATTTTTCACTTACAGGTCAGAAACTGCTGATAATATAATTAACCCTCTGTCTTTCTAATTTAATAAAGTTATACCTGTTAAAATCTAAAGGAAAGCCTTCCATTTTACGTTTTTACTCCATTCTTCCTTTAGGGCCAGGGAAGAGATGCAAAGAGCAGCTTCATTGGATAAATCTTTCTCTCTCGTCCTTGCCTAAATCACACTGGTCTGTTCTGAAGTCACTGAGCTAGTGAGGGGGTGGGAGTTTATGTAAGGATTTCTTACTGTAAGGTTTTACTTCCTGTGGCTAGGAATGGCACAGAAGACCTTGTATTAATCATTAATGAATGAAAGAAAAATGCAATTTAAGGTGAATATATCTACAGGGTGCACAAGAAGGCAAGTAATAAGGCGTGTATATGATTGCACCCAATTCATCTCCGCTGATTTGTTTCCTTGTAGATAATTAAAAGGACTCACTGACTGTCCACATTTTATAACTTCTAAATATACTAGACAATTCGCCAATCAACACCGAATGTTATGTCCCGACTCTTTCAACACTGTAGATTTGCAGATGTGTTGGGTCTTTTAATATTATCGAGGTCCATCCACACTGGAATAGAGAGGATGAAAGGATCTCTCCGATCAAGCAGACTTTCATCTGCCTGCAGTAATTCACAGGATAAGTTACCAAGTCTTGGCAGTGGGGATTTTTAATGCTCTTTTTAACACGGTATTTATTAATGTGGTTCCCCGAGTCCGTGCCAAATTCCTCACCGCAGATGACTTTTTTTGGAAAGACCAAAGGAGTTTGGCAACCATTTCAAATCGACACGTGATTTTGTTTCCCTTTAACTAAAGGTGATTGAATACAAATACATTAAATGGTTTTTATTCCCTTTTAATATTTGTTTCATTGGTTTGTGAGGCTCAGGCTAATATATCTGTGTGAGATAAATTTTTCATAGCAAAATTACTTGTATTTCCTCCTTCCCATATCAAGTCAGCTTATTGGACAGTTTCTCCTCTCTCAAAGGGTGAAGCAAACTGAGCATGTCTGAGTCACTGAATTGAGCAGGAGGAGGGATTACAATTCTAAAGGTGTATCTCTGCTAGGAATGGCTTAGAAATAAATTATACATTATTTTAATCAGTAGTGTCTGGGTCTCCAAACAGGAGAAACACAATTCAGACTCGCTGTTCTACTACTACTAACGGAAAAACCATTTTATTGGAACATTCATAGTAACGGGGACAGATAACTAGAAATAAGAGAACCTCGTTCTGGGTGGTTTAAATGTTGTGTAATGATGGAGTACTTAGAATAGGTTTTATATTTTAAAGGAAATTAAAGAGCCTCTTCAAAAAAAAGGTCAAGACATTTTATGGTGATGGGGGGGTTTCTTGTTTGGTTCCGTGCCAATTGGATAAGCCAAAAGTTTGGCAACTTCATTCCTAGCACAGCACGGTGGCTCAGTGATTAGCACTGATGCCTTGCAGCACGGAGTCCTGGTTCTATTCCACGCTTAAACACATCTGCAAGGAGTTTGTTGTTCCCATGATTGAGTGGATTTTCCTCCGTTTTCCCCCACAATCAAAAAGACAACCGGTACTAATAGGTTGTGTGTGTCAAATAAAATGTGCTTAGATTGTAGCTCTTCGGGACAAGGGCCTGATGTGAATGTATACATGTAACTGTAAACCGCTATGGAAGGTGCTGGCGCTATATAAATCCACAATAATAATTCCTACTAATAATTCCTCTCCCCGTGTAGATTGTTATTCGGTCCATTCTTATCATATCGATGAGGCTGAGGCCACACTATGCCGGACGGCATCTTAGGCTAGGCCACACTAGCGCGTTTTGCGCACTGCGTTTTCGCGCTCGCGTTGCGCACACGCGATTTTTACTAAAATGAAATCGCGGGAACGCAAAAATTCCTGCGTATTTCCGATGCCACATGCGATTGCGCGTTCCGTTTCGCGTTTTGGTAACGCATGCGTTCACCATTTTTGGTGCGTTAACGCAGCGTTTTCCATAACGCGAAATGGCAAAAACGCATGCGCAAAACACGAACGCAAAGGCGAACGCACAAGAAAAGCGCACACAATCGCTGCGCGATTCCTGTGCGTTGTAATGTGGCCTCAGCCTTACACACCTTATCGCCCTTTTCGCTGCGATCCGCTCAATTTTCGAATTGGAGGTCATTCAATTCGCAAATAAATGGTGATCACATGCTCTCTGAAAACAGATCTCAGCGCATTTAATGTCGCCATTGTATGCTCTGCGATTTACACAGCACAACGGATGGTAAGCGTGATCGTAGTGCGTGAGAACGCGGAAGTGTGGCCTAGCCCTTATTCAGTCCGTCACATTGTTCTAAACATTTTGCAAGGGGATCCGTTTTTCTGTTTTAATTCTTCCTCTGCTTTGTTTCTTTCTTCCAGCTTATTTCAGTGATGCCGATGGAGCTACAAAGGGCTGGAAGGTTTCGAGTGGAGAATGGATCCTCGGACGAGGTACGGTGTAGGGATAACTGTCCCCTGAAATCTGCCTGCTTGCTGCTATAGGGATCTGTAGTAGTGACTGTATCTCCTACCAAAATGAATTGTCCTACATTAATAAGAATAACTTCTGTCTGTGTGTTTAGACGGATTCCTTAGATTTAGGTTGATGTTTTGGTTGAGAGATTTGCTATCTACAGTTTGTTTTAACATTTTCTACTTCTCTCTGCTTCAGTCAGTCAGAATACATGGCTTGTGGTGGAGCTTGGTTGCTTTCTAAATTGAGTTTTTGGGGGGCAAGTGGTGTGGTGGGTACATATATATATATATATATAGGGAAACACCTGTAACACACAATGGCAGCTCCCAACCAAATATTCAATATACAGAGAAGGAATTTTCTGTACACATAATAAGCTATACCCTCATACTGTACTGTCTAAGGGAAACACTATGGCAGCTCCCACCCATATGTATAAATATACAGAGAAGAATGTTCTGTACATACAATAAGCTATACACACTCATACTGTCTGTCTAAGGAAACACTATGGCAGCTCCCACCCATATGTATAAATATACAGAGAAGGAATTGTTGTACACACAATAAGCTATACCCTCATACTGTACTGTCTAAGGGAACAATATGGCAGCTCCCCCCATATGTATAATATACAGAGAAGGAATGTTCTGTACACATAATAAGCTATACCCTCATACTGTACTGTCTAAGGGAAACACTAGGCAGCTCCCACCCATATGTATAAATTATACAGAGAAGGAATGTTCTGTACACACAATAAGCTATACCCTCATACTGTACTGTCTAAGGGAAACAATATGGCAGCTCCCACCCATATGTATAAATATACGAGAAGGAATGTTCTGTACACATAATAACTATACCCTCATACTGTACTGTCTAAGGGAAACACTATGGCAGCTCCCACCCATATGTATAAATATACAGAGAAGGAATGTTCTGTACACACAAAGCTATACCATCATACTTACTGTCTAAGGGAAAAAATATGGCAGCTCCCACCCATATGTATAAATATCAGAGAAGGAAGTTTCTGTACACACAATAGCTCTACCATCATACTGTACTGTCTAAGGAAACAATATGGCAGCTCCCACCCATATGTATAATATACAGAGAAGGAATGTTCTGTCACATAATAAGCTATACCCTCATACTGTACTGTCTAAGGGAAACACTATGGCAGCTCCCACCCATTATGATAAATATACAGAGAAGGAATGTTCTGTACACACAATAAGCTATACCCTCATACTGTACTGTCTAAGGGAAACAATATGGCAGCTCCCACCCTATGTATAAATATACAGAGAAGGAATGTTCTGTACCACATAACTCAATAAGCTATACCCTCATACTGTACTGTCTAAGGGAAACACTATGGCAGCTCCCACCCATATGTATAAATATACAGAGAAGGAATGTTCTGTACACACAATAAGCTTACCCTCATACTGTACTGTCTAGGGAAACAATATGGGAGCTCCCACCCATATGTATAATATACAGAGGAGGAATGTTATGTACACACAATAAGCTATACCCTCATACTGTACTGTCTAAGGGAAACACTATGGCAGCTCCCCCCATATGTATAAATATACAGAGGAGGAATTTTATGTACACACAATAGCTATCCCTCATACTGTAACTGTCTAAGGCAAACACTTGGCAGCTCCCACCCATATGTATATATACAGTGAAGGAATGTTCTGTACACACAATAAGCTATACCCTCATATTGAACTATCTAAGGAAACAATATGGCAGCTCCCACCCATATGTGTAAATACACAGAGAAGGATGTTCTGTACACCACAATAAGCTATACCCATACTGTACTGTCTAAGGGAAATGGCAGCTCCCCCGATATGTATAATATACAGACACGTTGTAGTAAGTCAGTATACATGTGGTGTGAAAAACTATTTGCCCCCTTCCTGATTTCTTATTCTTTTGCATGTTTGTTCACACTTAATGTTTCTCTGCTCATCAAAACCGTTAACTATTAGTCAAAGATAACATAACTGAACACAAATGCAGTTTTAAATGATGGTTTTTATTATTTAGTGAGAAAAAAACTCCAAATCTACATGGCCCTGTGTGAAAAAGAATTGCCCCCTGAACCTAATAACTGGTGGGCCACCCTTAGCAGCAATAACTGCAATCAAGCGTTTGCGATAACTTGCAACAAGTCTTTTACAGCACTCTCGAGGAATTTTGCCCAACTCATCTTTGCAGAATTGTTGCAATTCAGCTTTATTTGAGGGTTTTCTAGCATGAACCCGCCGTTTTAATTAAATGGTCATGCCACAACATCTCAATAGGATTCAGGTCAGGACTTTGACTAGGCCACTCCAAAGTCTTCATTTTGTTTTTCTTCAGCCATTCAGAGGTGGATTTGCTGGTGTGTTTTGGGTCATTGTCCTGCTGCAGCACCCAAGATCGCTTCAGCTTGAGTTGACGAACAGATGGCCGGACATTCTCCTTCAGGATTTTTTGGTAGACGTAGAATTCATGGTTCCATCTATCACAGCAACCTTCCAGGTCATGAAGCAGCAAACAACCCCAGACCATCACACTACCACCACCATATTTTACTGTTGGTATGATGTTCTTTTGCTGAAATGCTGTGTTACTTCTACGCCAGATGTAACAGGACACGCACCTTCCAAAAATTTCAACTTTTGTCCTTGTCGGTCCACAAGGTATTTTCCCAAAAGTCTTGGCAATCATTGAGATGTTTTTTAGCAAAATTGAGACGAGTCTTAATGTTCTTTTTGCTTAAAATGGTTTGCGCCTTGGATATCTGCCATGCAGGCCGTTTTTTGCCCAGTCTCTTTCTTATGGTGGAGTCGTGAACACTGACCTTAATTGAGGCAATGAGGCCTGCGTTCTTTAGGTTGTCCTGGGGTCTTTTGTGGCCTCTCGGATGAGTTTTCTCTGCGCTCTTGGGGGTAATTTTGGTCGCCGGCCACTCCTGGGAAGGTTCATCACTGTTCCATGTTTTTGCCATTTGTGGATAATGGCTCTCACTGTGGTTCGCTGGAGTCCCAAAGCTTTAGAAATGGCTTTATAACCTTACCAGACTGATAGATCTCAATTAATTTATTTTTTTAACTTATTTTATAAGGGGGGCAATCACTTTTTCACACAGGGCCATGTAGATTTGGAGGTTTTTTTTCTCACTATAATAAAAACCATCATTTAAAACTGCATTTTGTGTTCAGTTATGTTATCTTTGACTAATTTTAATGGTTTTTTGATGACAGAAACATTTAAGTGTGACAAACATGCAAAAGAATAAGAAATCAGGAAGGGGGCAAATAGTTTTTCACACCACTGTATTATGTATGTTGCCCTGGTATGTAAATGTTCCCTTTATCGTTGTTTCTAAGGACATGTGATTCCATTATTGAATTTATTTTCTTATTCAGAATATTCTCTCCGTATTTCCCTCCCCCATTCCCTATTCAGGTCTTTATAACTGGGGAGGTGGAATTGTATGAAATCCCCGGTCTGGATGTAATAATTCTTTAGGCCTCTGTAGTGAATATTAATTAGATTTCTTGGCTGTATCGAGGGATAGCATGGGGGGCGGGGGGTCTAGCAATGCCTAATGTTTTGAAGATTCCGGGGTAAAGAGGATGACACAAGCAAAACAGCCAAGCTCAAGTGAAATGAATTTTCTCCCGTCTTTCTGATTAAATACACAGGATCACGGAATTCTTGCTAGAGAGATAGAAAGGTTGTTGAGCCCTTTAGATTAGAGGTGTAATTGTCAAGCTTTAACGTAAGGACAGGCATTTGGAGAAAAACTGGAGAAAACGAGAAAAAAACGCAAAAAATTAGTTTGTCCGAGTCCCACAGACTATTATTAAAGTGAGATTCTGACACACACGGACCAAAATTCATGCACTTATACAGATAAAAAATGGACCGCATAGATTCGGAATGCAAATTATACAGTGGGGACTGATTCTCGTGATTTCTATTGTATTTTAAATGATATGCGATTCGCAAAACGCACGGAAAACGGATTGCAACGTGCATAATGGGAACTAACCCTGAAACATGTGGTGATTCAGAACATCGCTTAAAGGGAAGCGGTAATCAGTCTCCAAAACGCGTTTATTCGAATATATGGGTGAAAAGTCCCAGAAATTCAACGACAACTCAAAACACTTCCGTGAATTCCTGAGCTTAGAAGATGACACACTTCTCTTGTGTCTTTAAGAAGAACAGGGTGTTCCTATTGTTTTTGACACCTGAAACAACTTTTAAATGCCGCTATTGGCAGACGAGTGGCGGCATGATAAGTGGGCGTGGCGTCATCAGGGAAATAGTGAGGTGGGTGTGGTGGGGCTGACTAACACTGACTGGTGGACTGAAGGGCTGACTTAGCCCTGATTGGTGGACTGGTGCTGAAATGCAGTATTTTGCCGCCTTTTAAGTGTTCTGCAGGGGCACGCCCAGAGCAAATGTTTCGGTTGGCTTCATGGTATGGCACCCCTGAGAAGAAGTAAGATTTCTAAGAAGAGAAACAGAACAGCACTGTGGCTTTTATTTAATAAAATATATTTTTCAAAAAAGAAAAAAAAAAGTTAGAACACCTAAAATGTATAAATACAAATACTTCTTTTACAATGTATTTGTATTATTTTTTTTCCCTCCCCGCTGAACGTCCCCTTTAATCCTTCTAGATCCGTAGATCAATATCATGGTTGGACGCCAGTAATAACAGTAAAATCTTTTTTTTCTCTTCCCTGCAAATCCTAATGTGCCATTTCCTTAACGCCGAGATATAGTTCTCGCTACCTACATTACGTTACCAGGGAAATTCTTAAAGCGTTCTCCTACCTGCTACGTTTAGCATTCTAACAAGCAGCAGTTGAGCCGACAGCCTTAAAACGCCAAATAACTGATGATTTCCCTAATGTGCCGGTTTAGGAGACAGACTTGTGCACGAATATTAACCATCGTTATGTTACGGCTCCAATAAGGTTGCCCGTTTTGGCAATAAAAAAAAAATCCTCTTGTAAAATAAAGATTTCACCAAGAAAACACTACATTGGATTTTTAAATCCCGACAGGTTATGGATAGCCGGCTTTCCATATACAAGTTTTTATGGTTGGCCATAAGTATAAAATAAATCACACATCACTGGATACACGTTTGACCAAGAATTGTCTTCTTTAAAGATGGCAGAACATGTTTTGTTTGGGTGGGCATTTCAAGAGTTTACCTTTTCTATTAATCCACAACAACCGATCAAATCTAATCTAACTGCACAGACCAGTAAAAAAAGCTCACATCTGGTTGGTTGCTGCAGATTAATTGCTCACGTAAAAGTTTGAACCTTATTCAATAAGCCCCTCCTATATCTGCAGGAGGCAGCCATCCAAGCGACAGAGGAGGCAATGCATGTTTTTGCATAATTCTTTGATTGGCCATCAATTCATTGTAATTGATAAAACTTTGGATAATTTAGTCATGAGGACAGTGGTATAACTAGAAATCACTGGCCCCCCCCGCAAAAATATGATAGGGCCCCCATCCACAGTTTTTTTTTTGGAGGGGAGGAGGATATATCTGTCATAGGAAAAAGAAGATGGGACCCCCTCTGGTTGCACATCCTGCTTCTCTAGTAGTTACGCACCTGAGGACAAATATAATGTAATCACTGTGTGTTTCTATGAGACATTTTCCCAGTGGGAGGTTGAGGATTACTTACAGTTCTCTGTGGGGGTGCACCTGCCTCTTTACCTGCAAGAGTCTTCTCTATGATTTGTGTTGCACATCACTCTCAAGTTCCTGGCCAACCATTCTCTCAGGGGTGCGCCTACCGTGAAGCAACTGAAACATTTGCTCAGGTGCGCCCCTGCAGAACACCTAAAGGGTGGTAGTTAAACGAATCCTCCTTCCTGTAATACTGCATTTCAGCACTAGTCCACCAATCAGTGTTTAGTCAGCCCACCACACCTATCTCCCGCAGACCCTTTACGTCCCACCATCTGCCGATAGACGACCTTTGAATTTGTTTCAGGTGTCAAAAGCCCTAGGAACACCCCTGCATTCTCTCTCAATGGAGTTTATGGTGAAGGACAAGAAATGTCTTGGTGCCTCCATATCAAATGTAATGTAATGTCTTGATTCATTTGTTTATAAGGGTATTTAAGGAGAAGTTAACTAAATAAAAAGTGGACAACCCTCGACAAGTCTGAATAGATCTTGAAAATTCAATAAAAGTTCTTATCCTTAAAAACGGTGCTAATTTTGCCCCAACCATCAGATCTTGTATAACATTTGAAAGCTAACATCTGATTGGTTGGGGCAAAATTAGCACCATTTTTAACGATAAGAACTTTTATTGAATAACCCAGCTTGTCCCTTATTATGTTCATCACTCCCATCATTTTTATTAGGGAAAGCTGAATGGCAGGCATCCAGTTTTTTGAAATTCTAGCCTATACTGGTGGTTGGCCCGCAGTCCAGGCATCCTCTGAACTGAATCCTCAAAGTCCTTGTGTTCTTGTACTCGTGTGCAGTGGAACAGCACATTAGTGATGTTACTTCAGAAGATGCAAAGATCTTTGAAAAAAAAGAATAAGGTATACAAAATATCTAAACCCTGGCCACATATTTCACAGCCCAGAGCCTTCGGTCTTTCCTTCCCATACTGTATTTGGAGGATTCGTTAAGTATATTTATGGCTTGCGTGCATCAAAGTGTGAGTCCTCAGAGGAAACCCATTGTCTTAGAAGCCTGATCTATTTTATTTAAGTTTCCCTTTTGATGAAAAGGCCATACATAAAGATGTCCGTGTTTCAGAAACACTACAGAGGGTCCTGAGACAAACCTCAAAGGGAATTGGGCTCTTCCTTTCAAGATTATGTTTCATCTTTTGCCTTTGATGTTGAAGAGGCATTTTGCCTTGAAAAATGAGCCACTCCCAAGGCAAAAGTCCCTATAAAAGGGTAACAAAAATGTGGTTTAAGCAAAGATTAGGTGGACTGTTGCTAGCAAGCCTTTCCCCATCATTGATGTTTCGTAGGAGGTCAGGCAACTATGGTACAAGAGAGTAATAAGAGTTTTTTTATGTGAAAGAAACAATGATGGATTTGTGATTTCTTTTTGGAATGCAGAAAATTCTAAATCTGTTTGCTACTTGGCCTTTATTTAATTTTAGCGTGCAGGTGGCTGGTGTCCTGTTTGATGTGCCTGTATGGGGCTGTATTGTGTGACGTTCTTGCTTTATGGTATTGATGTGGCAGTAGATGCTATTCTGTTCCTGTATGTGGTGGCTGGTACCCAGGCCTGGATACAAGGGATGCAGTTGCTATCTTCTTCATCACCTGAAGAAGGGGGTATCCCCCCGAAACGTTGTGACGTGGTTTATGTGTGGTTTGTAATAAACATTTCTAAAGATTTGGAGTGCGACCCTCAGTTACCCTTTTTTACTTTTTTCCTGTGAAATCCATCGGTTCCTAAGGGAAGAACCCATAGAGGTGTCTGCACCCTAGTTTGGTAGAGTGCACCTCCACCATTGTTTATTCTGCATGCAGTTGCTATGCAGCGATGCTACTAGGAAATAACATCTCTTGTCTGTGTTCTCCCTCTTGTAGATTACAGACTACACACCTACATGGAGGAGAACAGATGTTCATTTGGAAAATCCAGAGTATCATACCAGATGGTTCTTCAAATACTTCCTAGGAAAAGGTGATTACTAGTCCACACAGAATCCAAAGCACAATAAAGCGAACTTTCAGAGTGTATCTCTTATAGGATTCACACACCTGTTCGTAGCATTGCACACCAATCTATAAACAAGGGGAAACTCTGTCCATGTTAATATTTTATAACGTAACCCACCACTCTGTGCGTAAATGAGACGCATTGTGACGGTCGTAGGCCAGCTTTTTATAGAATCAATGGCAAATGGGATTAATTACCCCTAAAGTGGTGAGAAATAGATTAAAGGAACACTAAATCCAAAAAACAACTCTTTGCCATTCGTTTGTATTATTCACAGGGAGGTGAGAACGCTTATTCTCACCTCCCTGTAATAATATTACGCTCGGGGAACCTGGAACTTACCTTACAACCGCTCCACTCGCAGCCGATTCTTCCCTGACAGCCGCTCTGCCCCAACCGTGCGCCCCTATCTTTTGTATTGGCGCACATGCGCCTAAGTAGGGCGCGCCTCATAGACAGAGCTGTCAGTGAAATGAGCGGCTTGCAGTGGAGCGGCAGTAAGGTAAGTTCCAGGTCCCCCATGCGTACGATTATTCACAGGGAGGTGAGAATAAACGTTCTCACCTCCCTATGAATAATACAAACGAATGGCAAAGAGTTGTTTTTTTGGAATATGGGAGTTCAGTGTCCCTTTAAAGGACAACTATTGCTTCTACCTTCCAATATATTTTGTATGGGGGTTACAGCCCATAGAGTTGTCATCTGCCAGGTTAGTGCCCAGGGCCTTCCGTATTAAAGATAGTGCTGAAGCACCCAGTAAGCCTGGCAGAAGAATTTTTCTTTATGCTGCCGCTCCTCATAGAAATGATCTTGGGAGGTATAAAAGTTCCAATCCTACCTCCCTGCCCCAGGTACTTTTCATTTTAAAACGTTTTTTTCTCCTTTATTAAATGTTAATGATACCTATATCTATCTATCTATCTATCTATTGCACTAAAAGAAAAATCCAAATTATTATTCACATATATAAAATCATCACTGCATGTTGTTCAACGCAACGTTTCGGGAGTCAATCCCGTTATCAAGCTTCACCATCAGAAACAGTTTTAAATGGTAATTACTTCATTGTTTCACCTAAATAACTTTAAACAGGAAATATGTTACAAAAAGTATACACCTTAGGCAATTAAGAATCACAGCGCCACCCGGTGTATTGAGGAAATAGCAAGCCACTGAATTAAAGGAAACATACAAATCATAGTCTCTGTTTAAACCCTTTAGGGGCCAGTGATCCCAGCTTTAAATCCACCATACTTCCCTTCGTTTCAGACGTCGTTGACGGTCACCCCTTTTTTTTGGGGTCAGGTGAAATCTGCTCTGGTAGGGTGAATGTGAACTGGTCTGCCCATGACTCTTTTCTACAAAATGTTTAGGGTGCAGTGTTCTTTAACACAATGTGTGATTTATGTTGGGTTAATCGCAGCTTCAATTTCTGCGTCGTTTCCCAACATAATCAATCCACAGGGGCAAATGAGAGTATAAATAACAAACGGCGAGTCACAGGTATGGTACCCACCACAATATTGAACGTCCGTCCTATTTGCAGATGGATGAATACATTGCCTTTAATACACCTGGAAAAATATACAATTGGTTGCGGTCTGTAGGCTTATGAAACGTAAAACGTCGCGCTGAACAACATACAGTGATGATTTATATAGTGAATAATAAATTGGATGTTTTTAATTTTCAGTGCTGCTGTAGTCTTGTAAACTGTATCCATTGGTTGTATACAGCTTTGCACACAAAGAATTCACACAGAAAAATTGGTGCTGCAGCCTTTCTTGGTGTATATTATTATATATATATATATATATGTGTTGTATATAATTATATATATATATATATTGTGGTGTGTATATATATATATTAACACACACACACACACACACACATCTATGGGTGTTATATGTGCATCATGGTACATATGCGTTAATGATATCTATATGATCTTTATGTGTTTATATGATATCTCTATAGATCTATATGTGTTTATATCTATTTATGATCTATATGTGTTATATCTATATATGACCTATTTGTATTATATATCTATGATCTATATGCATTATATGATATCTATATATGATCTATATGACTTATATGATATCTATATATGATCTATATGACTTATATGATATCTATATGATCTATATGATTTAAATGATATCTATATATGATCTACATGCCTTATATGAAATATATATATATGATCTTTATGTGTTATATATTATATATACCTGTTTTATATGATATCTATATCTGATCCAAATGTGTTACATATCTATATATAATCTATATGTTATATGATATCAATGTGTTATATGATATCTAAATATGATCTATATGCCTTATATGATATCTATATATGATCTATATGTGTTATATGATATATATATATATATATATATATATATAAAATCTGTGTTATATATGATATCTATATCTGATCCAATGTGTTACATATCTTATATAATCTATATGTGTTATATAATAATATATATATACTATGTGTTATATGATATCTAGCTGATCTATTGTGTTTTATTACAGTTCATCAGAACTATATTGGAACAGACGCAGAGAAAAGTCCTTTTTTTCTGTCCGTGGTTCTTTCTGATCAAAACAATCAACGCGTCCCCCAATACCGTTCAATCGTATGGAGAAAAACAGTAAGTTACTCACACTGTCAGATACACAATCTTTATCAACCACCAGCGTGTCTGTACATGCAAAAATCCAGACTGTGCGATATGGGACTGTGTATGGGGCATTGAGAGCAAGATCTCTGTATTTGCTGATGAACCAACAATGCAGAGCTTTGGAAACTTCAAATGAATGTTCAATTTATAGACGGGCATTATGGTATGGTAAGACTAGATGGACGTATGTCTTTACACAACCTCCAAACTATGTTACTATGTAACTGTTATACAGACATTATGGGTAGGGTATAAAGGTTGGACTAGATGGACGTATGTCTTTAACAACCTCCAATCTATTACTATGTACTGTTATACAGACATTATGGGTAGGGTATAAAGGTTGACTAGATGGACGTATGTCTTTAACAACAACCTCCATACTATTTACTATGTAACTGTTATACACATTATGGGTAGGGTATAAAGGTTGACTAGATGGACGTATGTCTTTATACAACCTCCAATACTATGTTACTATGTAACTGTTATACAGACATTATGGGTAGGGTAATAGGTTGGACTAGATGGACGTATGTCTTTATACAACCTCCAATACTATGTTACTATGTAACTGTTATACAGACATTATGGGTAGGGTATAAGGTTGGACTAGATGGATGTATGTCTTTTATCAACCTCCAATACTATGTTACTATTAACTGTTATACAGACATTATGGGTAGGGTATAAAGGTTGACTAGATGGACGTATGTCTTTAACAACCTCCAATACTATTTACTATGTAACTGTTATACAGACATTATGGGTAGGTATAAAGGTTGACTAGATGGACGTATGTCTTTTACACAACCTCCAATACTATGTTACTATGTAACTGTTATACAGACATTATGGGTAGGGTATAAAGGTTGGACTAGATGGACGTATGTCTTTATACAACCTCCAATACTATGTTACTATGTAACTGTTTCAGACATTATGGGTAGGGTATAAAGGTTGGACTAGATGGACGTATGTCTTTATACAACCTCCAATACTATGTTACTATGTAACTGTTATACAGACATTATGGGTAGGGTATAAAGGTTGGACTAGATGGACGTATGTCTTTACACAACCTCCAATACTATGTTACTATGTAACTGTTATACAGACATTATGGTTGGGTATAAAGGTTGGACTAGATGGACGTAGTCTTTACACAACCTCCAATACTATGTTACTATGTAACTGTTATACAGACATTATGGGTAGGGTATAAAGGTTGGACTAGATGGACGATGTCTTTATACACCCTCCAATACTATGTTACTATGTAACTGTTATACAGACATTATGGGTAGGGTATAAAGGTTGGACTAGATGACGTATGTCTTTAAACAACCTCCAATACTATGTTACTGTAACTGTTATACAGACTTATGGGTAGGGTATAAGGTTGGACTAGATGGACGTATGTCTTTTACACACCTCCAATACTATTACTATGTAACTGTTATACAGACATTATGGGTAGGGTATAAAGGTTGGACTAGATGGACGTATGTCTTACAACAACCTCCAATACTATGTTACTATGTAACTGTTACAGACATTATGGGTAGGTATAAAGGTTGGACTAGATGGACGTATGTCTTTATACAACCTCCAATACTATGTTACTATGTACAGTTATACAGCATTATGGGTAGGGTATAAAGGTTGGACTAGATGGACGTATGTCTTTATACAACCTCCAATACTATGTTACTATGTAACTGTTATACAGACATTATGGGTAGGGTATAAAGGTTGGACTAGATGAGTATGTCTTTATACAACCTCAATACTATTTTACTATGTAACTGTTAACAGACATTATGGGTAGGGTATAAGGTTGGACTAATGGACGTATGTCTTTATACAACCTCCATACTATGTTACTATGTAACTGTTATAAAGACATTATGGTAGGGTAAAAGGTTGGACTAGATGGATGTATGTCTTTTATACACCTCCAATACTATGTTACTATGTAACTGTTATACAGACATTATGGGTAGGGTATAAAGGTTGACTAGATGGCGTATGTCTTTATACAACTCCAATACTTGGTGGGTAAAATGTTTGGACTATATGGACGTATGTCTTAATACACCCTCCAATACTAGTTACTATGTAACTGTTTACAGACATTATGGGTAGGGTATAAAGGGTAGACTAGATGGACTATGTCTTTATAAACCTCCAATACTATGTTACTATGTAACTGTTATACAGAATTATGGGTAGGTATAAAGTTATACTAGATGGACGTATGTCTTTATACAACCTCCAATACTATGTTACTGTAACTGTTATACAGAATTATGGTAGGTTAAAGGTTGGACTAGATGGATGTATGTCTTTATACACCTCCATACTATGTTACTATGTAACTGTATACAGACATTATGGTAGGGTATAAAGGTTGGACTAGATGGACGTATGTCTTTATACAACCTATACTATGTTACTATGTAACTGTTATACAGACATTATGGGTAGGGTATAAAGTGTTGGACTAGACGACTAGTCTTTATACAACCTCCAATACTTGTTACTATGTAACTGTTATACAGACATTATGGGTAGGGTATAAAGGTTGGACTAGAGGACATATGTCTTTATACAACCTCCAATACTATGTTACTATGTAACTGTTATACAGACATTATGGGTAGGGTATAAAGGTTGGACTAGAGGACTATGTCTTTATACAACCTCCATACTATGTTACTATGTAACTGTTATACAGACATTATGGTAGGGTATAAAGGTTGGACTAGATGGACGTATGTCTTTATACAACCTCCAATACTATGTTACTATGTAACTGTTATACAGACATTATGGGTAGGGTATAAAGGTTGGACTAGATGGACGTATGTCTTTATACACCTCCAATACTATGTTACTATGTTAACTGTTATACAGACATTATGGTGTAGGGTATAAAGGTTGGACTAGATGACGATGTCTTTATACAACATCCAATACTATTGTTACTATACTGTTATACAGACATTATGGGTAGGGTATAAAGGTTGGACTAGATGGACTATGTCTTTACAACCTCCAATACTATGTTACTATGTAACTGTTAGACAGACATTATGGTGTAGGGTATAAAGGTTGGACTAGATGGACGTATGTCTTTATACAACCTCCAATACTATGTTACTATGTAACTGTTAACGACATTATGGGTAGGGTATAAAGGTTGGACTAGATGGACGTATGTCTTTATACAACCTCCAATACTATGTTACTATTGTAACTGTTATACAGACATTATGGGTAGTGTATAAAGGTGGACTAGATGACGTATGTCTTTATAAAACCTCCAATACTATGTTACTATGTAACTGTTAACAGACATTATGGGTAGGGTATAAAGGTTGGACTAAGGACGTATGTCTTTATACAACCTCCAATACTAGTTACTATGTAACTGTTATACAGACATTATGGGTAGGGTATAAAGGTGGACTAGATGGACGTATGTCTTTATAAAACCTCCAATACTATTTTACTATGTAACTGTTAGACGACATTATGGGTAGGTATAAGGTTGGACTAGATGGACGTTGTCTTATACAACCTCAATACTATGTTACTATGTAACTGTTATACAGACATTATGGGTAGGTATAAAGTTTGACTAGAGACGTATGTCTTTATACAACCTCCATACTATGTTACTATGTAACTGTTATACAGACATTATGGTAGGTATAAAGTTGGACTAGATGGACGTATGTCTTTATAAAACCTCCAATACTATGTTACTATGTAACTGTTAAGACGACATTATGGGTAGGGTATAAAGGTTGGACTAGGACGTATGTCTTTATACAACCTCCAATACTATGTTACTATGTAACTGTTAGACAACATTATGGGTAGGGTATAAGGTTGGACTAGATGGACGTATGTCTTTATACAACCTCCAATACTATGTTACTATGTAACTGTTATACAGACATTATGGGTAGGTATAAGGTTGGACTAGTGGACGTATTGTCTTTATAAACCTCCAATACTATTTTACTATGTAACTGTTAACAGACATTATGGGTAGGGTATAAAGGTTGGACTAGAGGACGTATGTCTTTATACAACCCCAATACTATGTTACTATTGTAACTGTTAACAGACATTATGGGTAGGGTATAAAGGTTGGACTAGATGACATATGTCTTTATACAACCTCCTCAATACTATGTTACTATTTAACTGTTATACAGACTTATGGGTAGGTATAAAGGTTGGACTAGATGGACGTATGTCTTTATAAACCTCCAATACTATGTTACTATGTAACTGTTAACAGACATTATGGGTAGGGTATAAGGTTGAGACTAGATGACGGTATGTCTTATACAACTCCATACTATGTTACTATGTAACTGTTATACAGACATTATGGGTAGGGTATAAAGGTTGGACTAGAGGACGTATGTCTTTATACAACCTCCAATACTATGTTACTATGTAACTGTTATACAGACATTATGGGTAGGGTATAAAGGTTGGACTAGATGGACTTATTCTTTATACACCCTCCAATACTATGTTTGTTTAACTGTTACAGACATTATGGGTAGGGTATAAAGGTTGGACTAGATGGACATATGTCTTTATACAACCTCCAATACTATGTTACTATGTAACTGTTATAGACATTATGGATAGGGTATAAACGTTGGACTAGATGGACTATGTCTTTATACAACCTCCAATCTATGTTACTATGTAACTGTTATACAGACATTATGGGTAGGGTATAAAGGTTGGACTAGATGGACGTATGTCTTTATACAACCCCCAATACTATGTTACTATGTAACTGTTATACAGACATTATGGGTAGGGTATAAAGGTTGGACTAGATGGACTATATCTTTTAACAACCTCAATACTATGTTACTATGTAACTGTTAACAGACATTATGGGTAGGGTATAAAGGTTGGACTAGATGGACATATGTCTTTATACAACCTCCAATACTATGTTACTATGTAACTGTTATAAGACAGATATGGTATGGGTATAAAGGTTGGACTAGATGGACTATGTCTTTATACAACCTCCAATCTATTTTACTATGTAACTGTTATACAGCATTATGGGTAGGGTATAAGTTGGACTAGATGGACGTATGTCTTTATACAACCTCCAATACTATGTAACTGTTATACACATTATGGGTAGGGTATAAGGTTGACTAGATGGACTATGTCTTTATACAACCTCCAATCTATGTTACTATGTAACTTTTATACAGACATTATGGGTAGGGTAAAAGGTTGGACTAGATGGACGTATGTCTTTATACAACCTCCAATACTATGTTACTATGTAACTGTTATACAGACATTATGGGTAGGGTATAAAGGTTGGACTAGATGGACGTATGTCTTTATACAACCTCCAATACTATGTTACTATGTAACTGTTATACAGACATTATGGGTAGGGTATAAAGGTTGGACTAGATGGATGTATGTCTTTATACAACCTCCAATACTATGTAACTGTTATACAGACATTATGGGTAGGGTATAAAGGTTGGACTAGATGGACGTATGTCTTTATACACCTCCAATACTATGTTACTATGTACACTGTTATACAGACATTATGGGTAGGGTATAAAGTTTGAACTATGGACGTATGTCTTTATACAACCTCCAATACTTTGTTACTATGTAACTGTTATCAGACATTATGGGTAGGGTATAAAGGTTGGACTAGATGGACGTATGTCTTTATACAACCTCCAATACTATGTTACTATGTAACTGTTATACAGACATTATGGGTAGGGTATAAGGTTGGACTAGATGGACGTATGTCTTTATACAACCTCCAATACTATGTTACTATGTAACTGTTTACAGACTTATGGGTAGGGTATAAAGGTTGGACTAGATGGACGTATGTCTTTATACAACCTCCAATACTATGTTACTATGTAACTGTTATACAGACATTATGGGAGGGTATAAAGGTTGATGAGTATCAATTGTGCCATACTGCGATTGTGCCTTCAGATTGTTTCATGTATGGGCCCCTTAAAGGGCACGTTCACTCCTCATTGGTTAATGTTCTTTTTTCCCCTTCCCTCTGCCTCTCAAAAGGTTTTTTAGCATTCAGTCATTGGCTTTGATGCTAAGTGCCACATCCATGACTGACAGCTTCTTACCTGAAAACCAGGAAGCAGCAAGAACATGGGGCCAGTGTTGTAATTCAGAATCACTGGGCTTCCCTGCAAACTACGATGGGGTCCGTAACTGCTTCATCTACCGTGGTTCTCTAGCGGAGGCAGTATCTTTATAGATAAAATAAAAAGATGGTGCCCCCTTGTGGGTAAGCCTTGACCCATAAAATGGGAAGTTTGACGTCCGATATCTGTTACGTTCAATCGTTTGGTTAAATCGAACACAGAGCCATGGGTATCAATAGTTATGTTTTCCGACTGTTCAAAGTTCAATGGACTCATTTCAGATTTATGGGGTTATTCAATAAAAGTTCTTATCGTTAAAAATGGTGCTAATTTTGCCCCAACCAATCTATGTTAGCTTTCAAATGTTCATAAGATCTGATTGGTTGGGGCCACGTTAACACCATTTTAAACCATAAGAACTTTTATTAAATCTCCCTGTATTTTTAGTTTTTTTTTTTAAAAGAAACTTGACCATTAAAGAACATAATAAATCCAATGGTCAATATAAATAGAGGGGAAAAATAAAATAGTCATTCATTTATTTCCAATAATAAGAGATGGTGGATATGATGAGAGCAGACAAGGGTGTTTATTGATTCCAGGTTTAATTCTTCTTTACTTTACTGAACATCAGAGACTGGAGTAGCATTTGGTCCTGGCATTTGCATAATAAATTAGGGGTGGGGCATACATTTTATAAATACCATATGCTGCATAATTAGGGCTTTTAATATTTATTATCAAAATGAACATATAGATGTTTAATAAAAAACAAACCAGAATAGGACCTAATCCAGTAACATTAGGGCCCGGGGTTAGCAGGGGGGCCCAGAGGGAAAGAGGGCCCCACGATCCCCTTCCCAAACGCTCCATGATCACTGATTACCCGTATGCAGTAGAAATACGTGCAGTCAGCTGTATGAAAGGCTGGAACTGAATCGGTACATCTGCCAGTTCGGTTCTGGTCATTTAAAAACAGCTGATCACGGCTTAGGGAGGTGTGTCATGGCCCGACCTCCATCCAACCTAACCTAAACTCCTAGGTAATACATAAACACAGTTGCAATAACAGGTCAGCTCCGCCCTGCCTCCTGCGTGTGTCTGGGACCTGGCCAATGGACACATTTTTCTTTTAGTTATGAATAAGAAATGATGCCATACTGCTTGATTTATCTAAGCATTCACCATAACACTTTCTGACCACTAATCTGGTTTTTTTCCTTCTAGGGTACACAGAAATATGTGCCTTTCCTACTGCCCCCACAAAGACGTTATCAGTGAAATCAATCTTAAGGCAAGTATATTGCTAATACGCACATTTGTTGCAATTCAAAAGACACGCCCGTGTCATTCGGACTGGTCAATAGAGATGGGCGAACTTCATAAGTTTTGGTCCACTTTCGAAATTCAGTAAAAGTTTCGAAAGTTCGAATTCGGACCATTAAATCAATGGAGAATGATAGTTCGAAAAGTCCAAGTGATTTACAGCTAAACTAACAATGGTAACTTTACTGTAAATGGCTGTGACACCTGGAAATGTCTGGGGAACGTCACTATTGCCAAACTTTTTTAAACACTTCTTAAAGCAATTGTCAGGTTTTGCGCAAGCTACATTAGAGGGGTTACAGCCAATTCGAGGGTTACCGAACGTTGCTTACGAGGGTTACCAAAAATAAAAGGATAAATTCGAGGGTTACCGAATCGACATACTTTCGAGGGTTTACCAAAAACGAACAATACTTTCAAGGGTTAGCGAACGATACATTCTAGGTTAGCGAAAACAACCCATACATTCGGGGGTTACCGAAAAGTAGCAATACTTTCAAAGGGTTACCGAAATCGAAGGCTACATTCAAGGGTTAGCGAACAATACATTCTAGGGTTAGTGAAAACGAATCATACGTTTGAGTTTATAACGAACGATACCATCTAGGGTTAGTGAAAACGAACCATACATTTGAGGTTAGCGAACGATACATTCTAGGGTTAGTGAAAACGAACTACGTTTGAGGTTAACGAACGATACATTCTAGGGTTAGTGAAAACGAACCATACTTTGAGGGTTACGAACAATACATTCTAGGTTAGTGAAAACGAACTATACGTTTGAGGTTTAGAGCGAACGATACATTCTAGGGTTATGAAAACGAACCATACGTTTGAGGTTAACGAACGATACATTCTAGGGTTAAGCAAAAACGACCATACGTTTGAGGGTTACGAGACAATACCTTCTAGGTTATGAAAACGAACCATACGTTTGAGGTTAGCGAACGATACATTCTAGGGTTAGCAAAAACGAACCGTACTTTCGAGGGTTACCGAAAACGAATAATACTTTCAAGGGTTAGTGAATTGCTCGTAATTTGATAATTATCGAAATACAAAGCCACCGGTCCGAAAAACTAACTAGTTCAATAGTTTCAAGTTCGTCTGAACTCATAAAGTTAGGCTCGAAATCGGGTACGAGCTCGGTTTTGTGGTGGTTAAGTGTCCAATGCCGCGTGTACTTAGCTTTACAGCTGTGTAATGTGAGGTCCCCCATCATTTATCAGATCCTCTCCAACTGTTGAAT
This sequence comes from Hymenochirus boettgeri, assembly GCA_019447015.1. Lineage (NCBI taxonomy): Eukaryota > Metazoa > Chordata > Amphibia > Anura > Pipidae > Hymenochirus > Hymenochirus boettgeri. The sequence goes on from CM033476.1 coordinate 122,029,177, forward strand.
TACATTCAGTGTCTTGCCTCAGAAGTATTTGGGCTATTGATGTTTATGTTACTGTTGTCTGTATGAGAACAAGATGGCCTCTCTTGCGCCATGACGGGTGTTCGCATTGAAAATCACCAAATTAATACCCCAACTAACAACCTCAATATTTCATTTCAGTGCCATGAATCTCGACAGGTTTGAAAAAAGCCCCAGGAAATTCTCAGTCCGGAAATCCAAAGGTAAAATGATAAAATATGTAAAAAAAACGACATTTCTCTGCTTCGTTGCTGTTCATGTACCATGATAATGTGACTTATCATTCAGTTGTTAGAGATATGGAAACACCGTCAGAAGGTGATATTCACAGAACAAAGACGACAGTGGTTTTATAGGCAAAGTAGTGCTAGTAGCATCATGCAAGCATCATGCAAAATCCTTAAATAGTCTCCCTTAAATGTTTAATGTAACGTTTATGGGAGTTTGATTTTAATAAGAGGAATTTAAGGGTAACTTAACTATTGAATTGTTTTCCCCCTGTTTCCTAATGCATTTCATTTTGTGTTCTTTACCATAGGACCTACTTGTTCTGGAAGAACAGGAGGTAAGTAAACTGATAATTAAATACTGACTGGTCCATTAAGCTATAATGCTGAGAGCCCATTTAATTTTACCCGCAACCTTAAAGGGCAGTTCCACCCTAAAAATAACTTTTGATATGCTGCTCTCCCCCATGTCTGGTAGCCCCACCGCATGATTAGTATTTTGCAAAAGCCCCCCAAACTCTACTTACCTACCTCCCCTTGTTCCTCCGCTGCACTGCTGGCCCCTCTGCTTGCGAGAATGCAAGCAGAGGGGCGGGACCGGCAGTCGCGTCTGTGATTGGCTGAGCGGCAGCAATCACGGACGCGGCTGCCTCACTCAGTGCAGCGGAGGAAAGAGGAGAGGTAAGTAAGAGTTTGGGGAGCTTTTGCAAAATACTAATCATGCGGTTGGGGCTACCAGACATGGGGGAGCAGCATATTAAAGGATTTTATGCTAGGGGGGGAGAGTAGAACGGAGGAGAGGAGGGAGGAGGGAAGGGGGAGGGAGGGGGAGAGCCTGCAGTACGCATGACAAATATCTACCGGAGGTAAGGTAGCAGCGCAGATCCCTGCTAGCCTCCTGGTGGACTGTTTTTGGGACTTTAGGGGGGGTCTGCAGGAGACCCTATGGAGCTGGGATGTGAGGTAAAGATTACTAAGGTTGGACTAGATGGAGAGTATGTCTTTAACAACCTCCAATACTATGTTACTATGTAACTGTATACAGACATTATGGGTAGGGTATAAAGGTTGGACTAGATGGACGTATGTCTTTTACAACCTCCAATACTATGTTACTATGTAACTGTTATACAGACATTATGGGTAGGGTATAAAGGTTGGACTAGATGGACGTATGTCTTTATACAACCTCCAATACTATGTACTATGTAACTGTTATACAGACATTAGGGTAGGGTATAAAGGTTGGACTAGATGGACGTATGTCTTTATACAACCTCCAATACTATGTTACTATGTAACTGTTATACAGACATTATGGTAGGGTATAAGGTTGGACTAGATGGACGTATGTCTTTATACAACCTCCAATACTATGTTACTATGTAACTGTTATACAGACATTATGGGTAGGGTATAAAGGTTGGACTAGATGGACGTATGTCTTTATACAACCTCCAATACTATGTTACTATGTAACTGTTATACAGACATTATGGGTAGGGTATAAAGGTGGACTAGATGGACGTATGTCTTTATACAACCTCCAATACTATGTACTATGTAACTGTTATACAGACATTATGGGTAGGGTAAAGGTGGACTAGATGGACGTATGTCTTTATACAACCTCCAATACTATGTTACTATGTAACTGTTATACAGACATTATGGGTAGGGTATAAAGGTTGGACTAGATGGACGTATGTCTTTATACAACCTCCAATACTATGTTACTATGTAACTGTTATACAGACATTATGGGTAGGGTATAAAGGTTGGACTAGATGGACGTATGTCTTTATACAACCTCCAATACTATGTTACTATGTAACTGTTATACAGACATTATGGGTAGGGTATAAAGGTTGGACTAGATGGACGTATGTCTTATTACAACCTCCAATACTATGTTACTATGTAACTGTATACAGACATTATGGGTAGGGTATAAAGTGGGACTATAGGACGTATGTCTTTATACAACCTCCAATACTATGTTACTATGTAACTGTTATACAGACATTATGGGTAGGGTATAAAGGTTGGACTATAGGACGTATGTCTTTATACAACCTCCAATACTATGTTACTATGTAACTGTTATACAGACATTATGGGTAGGGTATAAAGGTTGGACTAGATGGACGTATGTCTTTATACAACCTCCAATACTATGTTACTATGTAACTGTTAACAGACATTATGGGTAGGGTATAAAGGTTGGATAGATGGATGTATGTCTTTATACAACCTCCAATACTATGTTACTATGTAACTGTTATACAGACATTATGGGTAGGGTATAAAGGTTGGACTAGATGGAGTATGTCTTATACAACCTCCATACTATGTTACTATGTAACTGTTATACAGACATTATGGGTAGGTATAAAGGTTGGACTAGTGGACGTATGTCTTTATACAACCTCCAATACTATGTTACTATGTAACTGTTATACAGACATTATGGGTAGGGTATAAAGGTTGGACTATGGGACGTATGTCTTTATACAACCTCCAATACTATGTTACTATGTAACTGTTATACAGACATTATGGGTAGGGTATAAAGGTTGGACTAGATGGATATGTCTTTATACAACCTCCAATACTATGTTACTATGTAACTGTATACAGACATTATGGGTAGGGTATAAAGGTTGGAAGATGGAGTATGTCTTTATACAACCTCCAATACTATGTTACTATGTAACTGTTATAAAGACATTTGGTAGGGTATAAAGGTTGGACTAGATGGGTATGTCTTTATACAACCTCCAATACTATGTTACTATGTAACTGTTATACAGACATTATGGGTAGGGTATAAAGGTTGACTAGATGGATGTATGTCTTTATACAACCTCCAATACTATGTTACTATGTAACTGTTACAGACATTATGGGTAGGGTATAAGGTTGGACTAGATGGAGTATGTCTTTATACAACCTCCAATACTATGTTACTATGTAACTGTTATACAGACATTATGGGTAGGTATAAAGGTTGGACTAGATGGACGTATGTCTTTATACACCTCCAATACTATGTTACTATGTAACTGTTATACAGACATTATGGTAGGGTATAAAGGTTGGACTAGATGGACGTATGTCTTTATACAACCTCCAATACTATGTTACTATGTAACTGTATACAGACATTATGGGTAGGGTATAAGGTTGGACTAGATGGACGTATGTTTATAAACCTCCAATACTTATGTTACTATGTAACTGTTATACAGACATTAGGGTAGGGTATAAAGGGACTAGATGGACTATGTCTTTATACAACCTCCAATACTATGTTACTATGTAACTGTTATACAGACATTATGGGTAGGGTATAAAGGTTGGACTAGAGGACGTATGTCTTTTATACAACCTCCAATACTATGTTACTATGTAACTGTTATACAGACATTATGGGTAGGGTATAAAGGTTGGACTAGATGGACGTATGTCTTTATACAACCTCCAATACTATGTTACTATGTAACTGTTATAAGACATTATGGGTAGGGTATAAAGGTTGGACTAGATGGACGTATGTCTTTATACAACCTCCAATACTATGTACTATGTAACTGTTATACGACATTATGGGTAGGGTATAAGTTGGACTAGATGGACGTATGTCTTTATACAACCTCCAATACTATGTTACTATGTAACTGTTATACAGACATTATGGGTAGGGTATAAAGGTTGGACTAGATGGAGTAGTCTTTATACAACACCTCCAATACTATGTTACTTGTAACTGTTATACAGACATTAGGGTAGGGTATAAAGGTTGGACTAGATGGAGTATGTCTTATACAACCTCCAATACTATGTTACTATGTAACTGTTAACAGACATTATGGGTAGGGTATAAAGGTTGGACTAGATGGACGTATGTCTTTATACAACCTCCAATACTATGTTACTATGTAACTGTTATACAGACATTATGGGTAGGGTATAAAGGTTGGACTAATGGACGTATGTCTTTATACAACCTCCAATACTATGTTACTATGTAACTGTTATACAGACATTATGGGTAGGGTATAAAGGTTGGACTAGATGGAGTATGTTCTTTATACAACCTCCAATACTATGTTACTATGAACTGTTATAACAGACATTATGGGTAGGGTATAAAGGTTGGACTAGATGGAGTATGTCTTTATACAACCTCCAATACTATGTTACTATGTAACGTTATACGACATTATGGGTAGGGTATAAAGGTTGGACTAGATGGACGTATGTCTTTATACAACCTCCAATAATTGTTACTATGTAACTGTTAACAGACATTATGGGTAGGGTATAAAGGTTGGACTAGATGGACGTATGTCTTTATAACCTCCATACTATGTTACTATGTAACTGTTATACAGACATTATGGGTAGGGTATAAAGGTTGGACTAGATGGACGTATGTCTTTATACAACCTCCAATACTATGTTACTAGTAACTGTAGACAGACATTGGTGGGTATAAGGTTGGACTAGACGGACGTAGTCTTATACTCCTATATGTTACTATGTAAATTACTAGTTATACAATGCTATAGTGGCTTTAGAGCTTTAAAAGTCGACTAATGGTTGCAGTATAATTACCACATACTGTATACACCTTTTCAATTGAAATAATGTTATTATACCCCCACTTGATGGGTAGCTTCTAAAACTCCAATGACAATCTCTGTTTAAAATACAAAAATCCTTATATAATAGGAGGATATAATATAAACACTACAAACTGGGCAACTAACATCTAATATATGTAACCCCTGTAAATGAAAAGAACAGTAGATCATGATCTCTTTAAGGAAAATACGCTGTTTATATATTTTGTGGCAGATTAAATGTTTGGTTATGAAGCACCTAGAACTTACAATTCTCGACACCGGTCTGGACTTATAAAATTTAGCCAATCTCTCTGGGGTTAGAAACAATAACAAATCATAAAGTTTACATTGACTGAGGCAGACCAATGAGAAGGACTAGGACTAGTGGTTTACGGAGGGAGCTAAGGAATACTTGGAGGTGGGAAAGATGGAGATGGCCATGTGCTGAACCAGGGAGGTACTGGAAGGAGTGCGGTGACTGGGACAAGCTACAAGCCTTAAGGTTTGTAGACATGTGCGATGCACGATGGTCTAAAAGTTGTATCGGCCGATAGTTCGGCCGTGTATGGGTCCTTTATCGGCAAACGACCGGATTTTTCTGCCAATAAAGTTGCCAATAAAGTGCCCAAGACACTTCCTGTCTTGTATGTATAATGCCTAGAAATTTTTTGATTTGCTAAACAGTGAAAGATCAGAACACTAATTGGATGTTAGGAAAAATTCCACGCTTTGTAGTATCCTAATCCACTTCATTTTAGGTCTTAAGTCCACTTACTTTTTAGTGCTTATGGAGACCCTATAGAAATTCTGGAGGATGTGGCTTAACCTCCCATTGAGGTTTTCCATTCAACCCTTAAAGGGGTGTCCCCTGTCATTGTAAATAAGTTATACTGTAATTAATTGGTATATAGTTGTTTTGTAATTCAGTAACTTAATGCAATAATTAAAGATTATAAAATAAGGGTTTTATATATATAATATATATATATTATTATATATATATATATATATATATAACACATTCACACTGATGCAAAGATGGATAGAAGCAAAAGCAATTAGGATGATCAACGGACAATTACATCCAGGGGCTTTCCTACCTACCCTATTAGTCTCAGCAGAGCTAGTCACATGACAATACAGGCATTTTCTGCTTACTGTCATTGAAGGTTTTAAAGACCTTGACCCTGAAACAATCTTCTGCTACATAACATTTATTAATGAGAAGACCCTAACAGTTAGATATAAGGTGAGCACCATATTAGGAGTGCAGTTCAAACCAACACAAGTATTAGCCCAGTTAAATATAATACAAGGGGACATAAAAGGGTTTTTAAAAAGATCATTTTAACAGCAACATCAATAGAAGCTTTTTGTCACGCTTTCCCTTGAGCTATGTCACAATACACACACTCTTTGTTACCCGCCCCCCTACCGTCTTCTCACATTCCATTTGATCATTAACACATTAACATGAGCTAAAAATCATCTGATGTGCTAAGAGATGGTTCACAAAAACAGGACACAAGAAATGTCAAGTAGCCCTAATTCCAAATAACAACATTTTCTTATTTTAAGTAAGATGCCATGCTGAGATCAAGGATTTCACGCCATATTCCTGTCTTTTTTTAAGTTTTCCGTATCCGCATGTTTTGTTTTCATCGATTTTGCTCATGTGATACATATCAAGACTTGCAGAAAAGTTCCATTAACTTTAAGGCCATGCGGGAAGCGCTGAAATGTTGTCTCGTCTCCTGAAATCACAAGACGGATGTTAGATAAGTGCAGCTTTATTATAGAAAATTGCACCGAGGGTTAGTTGGAGGAAATTAGAAAAGCGGGCAAGGAATGGAAAAAGAGTCCTTGTCTTGGCCGAGTACCTAAAAAACATTACAGGCTAAGGAAACTGACCAATAATTGGGGGAAGATATAATGACCAATACAATTAAGGGGGAAGACATTACTGACAATCCAATTGGGGGGAATACATTACTTACAGGGATCTATACCTGAAAAAAAAAAGTCTATGGTACATTGACCATTGCTAAAACTTTTTTCTTCTGTGAGCAGTTTTGCTGTAGCTGGAATGGAGGAGTTTTGACAGTTGGAATGCGAGGGGGGGTTAAAGTCAGGTCAGATGGAAAGTGGGGAGGGTAAAACTGCTCCGATGCAAGGCATGCAGCAACACACACAATCAGAGTAAGGTGCCCACTTTCACATATTCATTTATACGATTAAGATGAGAAAAAGTATAAACGATATCTGTTACTTAAGGTGACATTGTTAAATCGCATGTGTACCGGGGCATATCCCATTGGATCTGTCAATACACATGTGGTTGTAACATATACATGGGCCTGACCGATCCCTTTATGCAGCCCCACACATGATAGTTACGGTCCTATATATTATAGAAGATGGAGTCGATACTGACAATGGAAACTTTTGATTTGGAGCAGCCAACAATAATGCCAACGGCGCGATGTTCCTTTGCGTTTGTTCTCGGACGTGTTCTTTGTCCCATCACTGTGAATACCTGACAAATCCAGTCGGATTTGATTGATTTGATGGGATTGTCGGTGATCTGCAAGTAGATGGGAAATTTATTAATCAAATTGGAGGAAGACATTACTTACCGTTCAAGACTTACTGACCAGGGTTCCACGCCAAAAACAGTTCGAAAAAAGGCACAAAAATTCCAACAGAGACATTCATTCACTTGGCTCTTCCTGTTGAGGAGCCATATTTCTACCATATAATACTTTCTTATGGGATTCTTCGGTTATATGTGTCTGTTGCTCATTTGGTTTCATGTCCTCCTTTTGTTTGCCTCAAACTAGACTTTTAATTAAACCATGTTGAGAAGGGATCAATGACATTTTAATATAAAATCAAAACTAGGTAAAAACCCACTATACCCCATTTATCTTGGGTAAAGGTTTTACATGGACTTATGGGAGCCTGTGTGGTTTAGGAACCTTTCAGAATAGCGCAGTGCACACAGGTGGCAATACAGCCTACTATGTAGCGTGAATTTTAACGGCTTTTCAATGGAGAGCCTAAGCAGGAGTCCTAAAGGACAATGATCCCACAAGTAATTATCTCACAAGAAATAGTGCATTGGGGGATCTAGGCCAGGTACGTAGACGCAGCTGTTAGATCAGACAAAACAAAAAACACAACTATGATAGGTGGGAAGTAATAAAGTAAGGCAATTATGAAAAAAACATGTCTTATCATTATCGAGTGCCCTTTAACCAGCTCACTGCCCCTTCTCTTTGATGTGTTAGGAGCTCTTCCAGATTTGGTTTTAAGGGGACACCAGATAAACATTTCTCCGTGATACCATTTGGCACCCCTTGACTAACAGCTGCTATCAGGAAAATTACAGGAGCTAGTGGACACAGGGCAGCAATAACAACAGTAGGTTAGATATAACATATTCCAGTATAAGGAAACCACATTTCAACGAAAGGGATGTTCAGTAGCAGAACGAAAGTTAATAAATTTCATATTTAACACCCGAGAGGAAAAGTGCGACACGACACAAATATGTCAGTGTCAGCGTTTTGAATTGGTGTTAAACACTGACCAGTTACTGTATAAGTCCATAAACACAATTACTATGAACATGGAATATTCCCTGCGTACAAGGAATAGTGTCCTACCTTACTGTTCTATTCAATAAAAACTCATCAAGTTCTTTCTTATCTTGGGCTACTTTTCTTCCGTTCCAATAAAAACTCCAAGTTGCCTTCACTGGCCCATTCATCTTGAGTTGTGGAAACGTGGGTGGAACATCAGGGGAAGATGTGAGATAAAGGTTTTTGTTTTTTTTTTTTTTTTTTTTTTTGGGCCCTAGAACTGCAAACCTAGGTGAGGGACCTAAAGGTGCCCAAACCACTACGTAAGACATTAGACAGATGTCCAATCTCTCAAAGAAAATGGCCAATCATCTTGAAACGCCTAGCCGTTCTTTCATACAATTCAATTGAGATCACAAAATGAAGGGTTTTCAGATAGGAACATCTCAAGATAAAAACCGTGCTTGTAAAATGTGGTCATAGACATTTAGATAGTGATATTCCAATTCTACCCAATGTTCGGCATTAGGTATGGCCAGCTTTAAACCCACGTAAGCTGGGTACACACAGTACGATTAAAAGCACCCGTACCGTCGGATATCCGACGTTACGGGGCTTTATCGTTATGTGTGTACGTTCGTTCCCAACACAAAGTGCGCTTGCCGCGAACGATCGGGTCGGCCCCGAACGCTGTTCGGGAAAAGGGACGATAATTTCCATCAGCCGCGCTAGACTCCCTATAGAGGAGTCTGCGCGGGCCGATGGGGAATTGGAAAACACACAGTCCCACACGTTCTCCTTTTGAAGTTTCAAGTCGGGCAGATCCTGTCGTCATTTTCAGAAAAATCTGTTACGTGTTACCTAGCTTAAAGGGGTGGGTGCCAATCAATTGACATTTAGATCATCCCTTGGAGAAAACTACCATCTCCCCTCCTTCTGCTGCTAAATAAGTGCAAAACTGCCCCCAGCTATGGGAGATGAAAGGAAAGAACAAAAAACCCTACTGCTCTCGGTTTAACCATTTCAAGGGACACCTCAACCCTCCTCCAAACCAACTACAATTACGGGACAGTCTTAGGGCGTGTCATCAAGGACTTCCAGTACCAACTCAGAATGGGCATTAAAGCAAATATATGGTCCCAACCTCCTCCCCCGAACAGTCCAACCAATGAAAAGGGTGCTTTGACTATGTAGAGCTTTGATTTGGTTTTTTGGACTGTCCGCTCGTGAGAAGTGAGTAAATAAGGATGCACAATACCAAAAAAAGGTCCTATGCTTCCAAAGGGGGGTGGTTAACGACGGGACAGAATGTGAAGGTGTGTTACTTATTTTATTACAAACAAACACGGTAATAAGGGAATTAATTACGTTTTGTTTTGAAAAGCCTTTCTTTATTGCCCAGGAGATTTATTCTGTTATTCTCATTACTTTAAAAAGGATCAGTTGTTTGTCATTATTAATTATTAATATTGCGTAAACAAACAAATACCGACATACTGCGAGTTTTAAGCGAGGTTTTTAGCCTTTAAAAATAGCCTGAAAACTGAACCTCAGTGTGCAATCCGGCTTGCTGGATTGACTGACCAGGAAGTAACACTGGAAAATGGGGGGCTCTCGGGAGGGGGGGGGTATGGTAGGGGTAGTTGGTAGTTTCCAAACATCTGAGGTCACAGGAATTGGTGGTTACTGTATGGGATTATGTCCCATTAAAGGGCAATAATGCCTCAAAAACAATACAGAACTAGAGGATGGTATCTATTGTTAAAAAGATTGCCTTCTGATTCTAATTGTTTAAGCGTTAGTAGTCAAAGCCAGATATGGGTATTATGTATGGACTAATGTATGGGATTGCTGTACATTTAAAGGCAACTAAACCCAAAACAAACTGAATCTGAAGGCAGTTTCGTGGTAATAATTCTACCCATGCGTATTTAAAATCAATCAGGCTTTACAAATTTTCAGGTAAAAAGAGGTAACTCGGCTTTATTACTCGAGTTGGCTTTTACTAGAGTATAACGTTTATTTCATGGGTTTTCGCAATATAGTTACGGTAAAGTACCCTACCCATAATGTCTGTATAACAGTTACATAGTAACATAGTGTTGGAGGTTGTATAAAGACATAAGTCCATCTAGTCCAACCTTTATACCCTACCCGTAATGTCTGTATAACAGTTACATAGTAACACAGTATTGGAGGTTGTATAAAGATATACGTCCATCTAGTCCAACCTTTATACCCTACTCGTAATGTCTGTCTAACAGTAACATAGTAACATAGTATTGGAGGTTGTATAAAGACATACGTCCATCTAGTCCAACCTTTATACCCTACCCGTAATGTCTGTCTAACAGTAACATAGTAACATAGTATTGGAGGTTGTATAAAGACATACGTCCATCTAGTCCAACCGTTATACCCTACCCGTAATCTCTGTCTAACAGTTACATAGTAACATAGTATTGGAGGTTGTATAAAAACACACGTCCATCTAGTCCAACCTTTATACCCTACCAATAATGTCTGTGTAACAGTTACATAGTAACATAGTATTGGAGGTTGTATAAAGACAAACGTCCATCTAGTCCAACATTTATACCCTACCAATAATGTCTGTATAACAGTTACATTGTAACATAGTATTGGAGGTTGTATAAAGACATACGTCCATCTAGTCCAACCTTTATACCCTACCCATAATGTCTGTATAACAGTTACATAGTAACATAGTGTCCATCTAGTCCAACCTTTATACCCTACCCGTAATGTCTGTCTAACAGTAACATAGTAACATAGTATTGGAGGTTGTATAAAGACATACGTCCATCTAGTCCAACTGTTATACCCTACTCATAATGTCTGTATAACAGTTACATAGTAACATAGTATTGGAGGTTGTATAAAGACATACGTCCATCTAGTCCAACATTTATACCCTACCTATAATGTCTGTCTAACAGTTACATAGTAACATAGTATTGAAGATTATATAAAGACATACGTCCATCTAATCCAACCTTTATACCCTACCCATAATGTCTGTCTAATAGTTACATAGTAACATAGTTGGAGGTTGTATAAAGACATACGTCCATCTAGTCCAACCTTTATACCCTACCCATAATGTCTGTATAACAGTTACATAGTAACATAGTATTGGAGGTTGTATAAAGACATACGTCCGTCTAGTCCAACCTTTATACCCTACCCATAATGTCTGTCTAACCTTAGTATGAGGTGTTACATAGTAACATAGTATTGGAGGTTTATAAAGACCTACGTCCATCTAGTCCACCTTTATACCTACCCATAATGTCTGTATAACAGTTACATAGTAACATAGTATTGGAGGTTGTATAAAGACTACGTGTTCTAGTCCAACCTTTATACCACCCATAATGTCTGTTAACAGTTACATAGTAACATAGTATGGAGGTTGTATAAAGACATACGTCCATCTAGTCCAACCTTTACCCTACCCATAATGTCTGTTAACAGTTACATAGTAACATAGTATTGGAGGTTTATAAAGACAATACGTCCATCTAGTACACCTTATACCCTACCCATAATGTCTGTATAACAGTTACATAGTAACATAGTATTGGAGGTTGTATAAAGACATACGTCCTCTAGTCCAACCTTTATACCCTACCCATAATGTCTGTATAACAGTTACATAGTAACATAGTATTGGAGGTTAAAGACATACGTCCATCTAGTCCACCTTATAATCTACCCATAATGTCTGTATAACAGTTACATAGTAACATAGTATTGGAGGTTGTATAAAGACATACGTCCATCTAGTCCAACCTTATACCCTACCCATAATGTCTGTTAACAGTTACATAGTAACATAGTATGGAGGTTGTATAAAGACATACGTCCCTCTAGTCCAAACTTTATACCCTACCCATAATGTCTGTTAACAGTTAAATAGTAACATAGTATTGGAGGTTGTATAAAGACATAGTCCATCTAGTCCAACCTTTTACCCTACCATAATGTCTGTATAACAGTTACATAGAACATAGTATTGGAGTTGTATAAGACATACGTCCATCTAGTCCAACCTTTATACCCTACCCATAATGTCTGTATAACAGTTACATAGAACATAGTATTGGAGGTGTATAAAGACATACGTCCATCTAGTCCAACCTTTATACCCTACCCATAATGTCTGTATAACAGTTACATAGTACAATAGTATTGGAGGTGTATAAAGACATACGTCCATAGTCCAACCTTTATACCCTACCCATAATGTCTGTATAACAGTTACATAGTAACATAGTATTGGAGGTTGTATAAAGACATATCCATCTAGTCCAACCTTTATACCCTACCCATAATGTCTGTATAACAGTTACATTAACATAGTATTGGAGGTTGTATAAAGACATACGTCCTCTAGTCCAACCTTTATACCCTACCCATAATGTGTATAACAGTTACATAGTAACTAGTATTGGAGGTTGTATAAAGAATACGTCCTCTAGTCCAACCTTTATACCCTACCCATAATGTCTGTATAACAGTTACATAGTAACATAGTATTAGTTGTATAAAGACATACGTCCATCTAGTCCAACCTTTATACCCACCATAATGTCTGTATAACAGTTACATAGTAACATAGTATTGGAGGTTGTATAAAGACATACTCCATTAGTCCAACCTTTATACCTACCCAATGTCTGTATAACAGTTACATAGTAACATAGTATTGGGGTTGTATAAAGACATACGTCCATCTAGTCCAACTTTATACCTACCCATAATTCTGTATAACAGTTACATAAACATGTATTGGAGGTTGTATAAAGACATAGTCCATCTAGTCAACCTTTATACCCTACCCATAATGTCTGTATAACAGTTACATAGTAACATAGTATTGGAGGTTGTATTAAGACATACGCCCCTCCATATGTCCACATATACCTACCAAGTATGGAGTTGATAAAGACATACGTCCATCTAGTCCAACCTTTATACCTACCCATAATGTCTGTATAACAGTTACATAGTAACATAGTATTGGAGGTTGTAAAAGACATACGTCCATCTGTCCAACTTATACCCTACATAATGTCTGTATAACAGTTACATAGTAACATAGTATTGGAGGTTGTATAAAGACATACGTCCATCTAGTCCAACCTTTATACCCTACCCATAATGTCTGTATAACAGTTACATAGTAAATAGTATTGAGGTTGTATAAAGACAATACTCATCTAGTCCAACCTTTATACCCTACCCATAATGTCTGTATAACAGTTACATAGTAACATAGTATTGGAGGTTGTAAAAGACATACGTCCATCTAGTCCAACCTTTATACCCTACCCATAATGTCTTGTATAACAGTTACATAGTAACATAGTATTGGAGGTTGTATAAAGACATACGTCCATCTAGTCAACCTTATACCTACCCATAATGTCTGTATAACAGTTACATAGTAACATAGTATGGAGGTGTGTATAAGACATACGTCCATCTAGTCCAACCTTTATACCCTACCCATAATGTCTGTATAACAGTTACATAGTAAATAGTATTGGAGGTTGTTAAAGACATACGTCCATCTAGTCCAACCTTTATACCCTAACCATAAAAGTCTGTTAACAGTTACATAGTAACATAGTATTAAAGTTGTATAAAGACATACGTCCATCTAGTCCAACCTTTATACCCTACCCATTAATGTCTGTATAACAGTTACATAGTAACATAGTATTGGAGGTTAATAGACATACGTCCATCTAGTCCACCTTTAATCTACCCATAATGTCTGTATAACAGTTACATAGTAACATAGTATTGGAGGTTGTATAAAGACATACGTCCATCTAGTCCAACCTTATACCCTACCCATAATGTCTGTTAACAGTTACATAGTAACATAGTATGGAGGTTGTATAAAGACATACGTCCCTCTAGTCCAACTTTATACCCTACCCATAATGTCTGTTAACAGTTACATAGTAACATAGTATTGGAGGTTGTATAAAGACATAGTCCATCTAGTCCAACCTTTTACCCTACCATAATGTCTGTATAACAGTTACATAGAACATAGTATTGGAGTTGTATAAGACATACGTCCATCTAGTCCAACCTTTATACCCTACCCATAATGTCTGTATAACAGTTACATAAACATAGTATTGGAGGTGTATAAAGACATACGTCCATCTAGTCCAACCTTTATACCCTACCCATAATGTCTGTATAACAGTTACATAGTCAATAGTATTGGAGGTGTATAAAGACATACGTCCATAGTCCAACCTTTATACCCTACCCATAATGTCTGTATAACAGTTACATAGTAACATAGTATTGGAGGTTGTATAAAGACATATCCTCTAGTCCAACCTTTATACCCTACCCATAATGTCTGTATAACAGTTACATTAACATAGTATTGGAGGTTGTATAAAGACATAGTCCTCTAGTCCAACCTTTATACCCTAACCATAATGTGTATAACAGTTACATAGTAATAGTATGGAGGTTGTATAAAGACATACGTCCTCTAGTCCAACCTTTATACCCTACCCATAATGTCTGTATAACAGTTACATAGTAACATAGTATTAGTTGTATAAAGACATACGTCCATCTAGTCCAACCTTTATACCCACCATAAGTCTGTATAACAGTTACATAGTAACATAGTATTGGAGGTTGTATAAAGACATACTCCATTAGTCCAACCTTTATACCTACCCAATAGTCTGTATAACAGTTACATAGTAACATAGTATTGGGGTTGTATAAAGACATACGTCCATCTAGTCCAACTTTATACCTACCCATAATGTCTGTATAACAGTTACATATAACATGTATTGAGGTTGTATAAAGACATAGTCCATCTAGTCCACCTTTATACCCTACCCATAATGTCTGTATAACAGTTACATAGTAACATAGTATTGGAGGTTGTATTAAGACATACGCCCCTCCATATGTCCACATATACCTACAAGTATGGAGATTGATAAAGACATACGTCCATCTAGTCAACCTTTATAACCTACCCATATGTCTGTATAACAGTTACATAGTAACATAGTATTGGAGGTTGTAAAAAGACATACGTCCATCTAGTCCAACTTTATACCCTACATAATGTCTTATAACAGTTACATAGAACATAGTATTGGAGGTTGTATAAAGACATACGTCCATTAGTCCAACCTTTATACCCTACCCATAATGTCTGTTAACAGTTACATAGTAAAATAGTATTGAGGTTGTATAAAGACAATACTCATCTAGTCCAACCTTTATACCCTACCCATAATGTCTGTATAACAGTTACATAGTAACATAGTATTGGAGGTTGTATAAAGACATACGTCCATCT
The DNA here is from genome assembly GCA_019447015.1 of Hymenochirus boettgeri. Taxonomy (NCBI): domain Eukaryota; kingdom Metazoa; phylum Chordata; class Amphibia; order Anura; family Pipidae; genus Hymenochirus; species Hymenochirus boettgeri. Next base: position 122,045,027 of record CM033476.1, read on the forward strand.
AGTCCAACCTTTATACCCTACCCATAATGCTTGTATAACAGTTACATAGTAACATAGTATTGGAGGTTGTATAAAGACATACGTCCATCTAGTCAACCTTTATACCTACCCATAATGTCTGTATAACAGTTACATAGTAACATAGTATTGGAGGTTGTATAAGACATACGTCCATCTAGTCCAACCTTTATACCCTACCCATAATGTCTGTATAACAGTTACATAGTAAATAGTATTGGAGGTTGTATAAAGACATACGTCCATCTAGTCCAACCTTTATACCCTAACCATAAAGTCTGTATAACAGTTACATAGTA
>CM033476.1:122050343-122098682 GCA_019447015.1 Hymenochirus boettgeri
TTTAATCTATTTTCTCACCACTTTAGGGGTAATTAATCCCATTTTGCCATTGATTCTATAAAAAGCTGGCCTACGCCAGTCACAATGCGTCTCCATTTACGCACAGAGTGGTGGGTTACGTTATAAAATATTAACATGGACAGAGTTTCCCCTTGTTTATAGATTGTGTGCAATGCTACGAACAGTGTGTGAATCCTATAATGAGATACACTCTGAAAGTTCGCTTTATTGTGCTTTGGATTCTGTGTGGACTAGTAATCACCTTTTCCTAGGAAGTATTTGAAGAACCATCTGGTATGATACTCTGGATTTTCCAAATGAACATCTGTTCTCCTCCATGTACCCGGTGTGTAGTCTGTAATCTACAAGAGGGAGAACACAGACAAGAGATGTTATTTCCTAGTAGCATCGCTGCATAGCAACTGCATGCAGAATAAACAATGGTGGAGGTGCACTCTACCAAACTAGGGTGCAGACACCTCTATGGGTTCTTCCCTTAGGAACCGATGGATTTCACAGGAAAAAAGGTAACTGAGGGTCGCACTCCAAATCTTTAGAAATGTTTATTACAAACCACACATAACCACGTCACAACGTTTCGGGGGGATACCCCCTTCTTCAGGTGATGAAGAAGATAGCAACTGCATCCCTTGTATCCAGGCCTGGGTACCAGCACCACCATACAGGAACAGAATAGCATCTACTGCCACATCAATACCATAAAGCAAGAACGTCACACAATACAGCCCCATACAGGCACATCAACAGGACACCAGCCACCTGCACGCTAAAATTAAATAAAGGCCAAGTAGCAAACAGATTTAGAATTTTTCTGCATTCCAAAAAGAAATCACAAATCCATCATTGTTCTTTCACATAAAAAAACTCTTATTACTCTCTTGTACCATAGTTGCCTGACCTCCTACGAAACATCAATGATGGGGAAAGGCTCTGCTAGCAACAGTCCACCTAATCTTTGCTTTAAACCACATTTTTGTTACCCTTTTATAGGGACTTTTGCCTTGGGAGTGGCTCATTTTTCAAGGCAAAATGCCTCTTCAACATCAAAGGCAAAAGATGAAACATTAATCTTGAAAGGAAGAGCCCAATTCCCTTTGAGGTTTGTCTCAGGACCCTCTGTAGTGTTTCTGAAACACGGACATCTTTATGTATGGCCTTTTCATCAAAAGGGAAACTTAAATAAAATAGATCAGGCTTCTAAGACAATGGGTTTCCTCTGAGACTCACACTTTGATGCAGCAAGCCATAAATATACTTAACGAATCCTCCAAATACAGTATGGGAAGGAAAGACCGAAGGCTCTGGGCTGTGAAATATGTGGCCAGGGTTTAGATATTTTGTATACCTTATTCTTTTTTTTCAAAGATCTTTGCATCTTCTGAAGTAACATCACTAATGTGCTGTTCCACTGCACACAGTACAAGAACACAAGGACTTCTGAGGATTCAGTTCAGAGGATGCCCTGGACTGCGGGCCAACCACCAGTATAGGCTAGAATTTCAAAAACTGGATGCCTGCCATTCAGCTTTCCCTAATAAAATGATGGGAGTGATGAACTAATAAGGGACAAGCTGGGTTATTCAATAAAAGTTCTTATCGTTAAAAATGGTGCTAATTTTGCCCCAACCAATCAGATGTTAGCTTTCAAATGTTATACAAGATCTGATTGGTTGGGGCAAAATTAGCACCGTTTTTAAGGATAAGAACTTTTATTGAATTTTCAAGATCTATTCAGACTTGTCGAGGGTGTCCACTTTTTATTTAGTTAACTTCTCCTTAAATACCCTTATAAACAAATGAATCAAGACATTACATTACATTTGATATGGAGGCACCAAGACATTTCTTGTCCTTCACCATAAACTCCATTGAGAGAGAATGCAGGGGTGTTCCTAGGGCTTTTGACACCTGAAACAACTTTCAAAGGTCGTCTATCGGCAGATGGTGGGACGTAAAGGGTCTGCGGGAGATAGGTGTGGTGGGCTGACTAAACACTGATTGGTGGACTAGTGCTGAAATGCAGTATTACAGGAAGGAGGATTTCGTTTAACTACCACCCTTTAGGTGTTCTGCAGGGGCGCACCTGAGCAAATGTTTCAGTTTGCTTCACGGTAGGCGCACCCCTGAGAGAATGGTTGGCCAGGAACTTGAGAGTGAGTGTGCAACACAAATCATAGAGAAGACTCTTGCAGGTAAAGAGGCAGGTGCACCCTCACAGAGAACTGTAAGTAATACCTCAACCTCCCACTGGGAAAATGTCTCATAGAACCACACAGTGATTACATTATATTTGTCCTCAGGTGCGTAACTACTAGAGAAGCAGGATGTGCAACCAGAGGGGGTCCCATCTTCTTTTTTTTCCTATGACAGATATATCCTCCTCCCCTCCAAAAAAAAACTGTGGATAGGGGCCCTATCATATTTTTGCTGGGGGGGGCCAGTGATTTCTAGTTATACCACTGTCCTCTATGACTAAATTATCCAAAGTTTTATCAATTACAATGAATTGATGGCCAATCAAAGAATTATGCAAAACATGCATTGCCTCCTCCTGTCGCTTTGGATGGCTGCCTCCTGCAGATATAGGAGGGGCTTATTGAATAAGGTTCAAACTTTTACGTGAGCAATTAATCTGCAGCAACCAACCAGATGTGAGCTTTTTTTACTGGTCTGCTGCAGTTAGATTAGATTTGATCGGTTGTTGTGGATTAATAGAAAAGGTAAACTCTTGAAATGCCCACCCAAACAAAAACATGTTCTGCCATCTTTAAAGAAGACAATTCTTGGTCAAACGTGTATCCAGTGATTGTGTGATTTATTTTATACTTATGGCCAACCATAAAACTTGTATATGGAAAGCCGGCTATCCATAACCTGTCGGGATTAAAAATCCAATGTAGTGTTTTCTTGGTGAAATCTTTATTTTTACAAGAGGATTTTTTTTTTATTGCCAACACGGGCAACCTTTATTGGAGCCGTAACATAACGATGGTTTAATATTCCGTGCACAAGTCTGTCTCCTAAACCGGCACATTAGGGAAATCATCAGTTATTTGGCGTTTTAAGGCTGTCGGCTCAACTGCTGCTTGTTAGAATGCTAAACGTAGCAGGTAGGAGAACGCTTTAAGAATTTCCCTGGTAACGTAATGTAGGTAGCGAGAATCATTATCTCGGCGTTAAGGAAATGGCACATTAGGATTTGCAGGGAAGAGAAAAAAAGATTTTACTGTTCATTACTGGCGTCCAACCATGATATTGATCTACGGATCTAGAAGGATTAAAGGGGACGTTCAGCGGGGGAGGGAAAAAAAATAATACAAATACATTGTAAAAGAATGTATTTGTATTATACATTTCTAGGTGTTCTAACTTTTTTTTTTCTTTTTTGAAAAATATATTTTATTAAATAAAAGCCACAGTGCTGTTCTGTTTCTTCTTCTTAGAAATCTTACTTCTTCTCAGGGGTGCCCATACCATGAAGCCAACCGAAACATTTGCTCTGGGCGTGCCCCTGCAGAACACTTAAAAGGCGGCAAAATACTGCATTTCAGCACCAGTCCACCAATCAGGGCTAAGTCAGCCCTTCAGTCCACCAGTCAGTGTTAGTCAGCCCACCACACCCACCTCCACTATTTTCCCTGATGACGCCACGCCCACTTATCATGCCGCCACTCGTCTGCCAATAGCGGCATTTAAAAGTTGTTTCAGGTGTCAAAAACAATAGGAACACCCCTGCTTCTTCTTAAAGACACAGAGAAGTGTGTCATCTTCTAAGCTCAGGAATTCACGGAAGTGTTTTTGAGTTGTCGTTGAATTTCTGGGACTTTTTCACCCATATATTCGAATAAACGCGTTTTGGAGACTGATTACCGCTTCCCCTTTAAGCGATGTTCTGAATCACACATGTTTCAGGGTTAGTTCCCATTATGCACGTTGCAATCCGTTTTCCGTGCGTTTTGCGAATCGCAATATCATTTAAAATACAATAGAAATCACGAGAATCAGTCCCCACTGTATAATTTGCATTCCGAATCTATGCGGTCCATTTTTTATCTGTATAAGTGCATGAATTTTGGTCCGTGTGTGTCAGAATCTCACTTTAATAATAGTCTGTGGGACTCGGACAAACTAATTTTTTGCGTTTTTTTTCTCGTTTTCTCCAGTTTTTCTCCAAATGCCTGTCCTTACGTTAAAGCTTGACAATTACACCTCTAATCTAAAGCGGCTCCAACAACCTTTCTATCTCTCTAGCAAGAATTCCGTGATCCTGTGTATTTTAATCAGAAAGACGGGAGAAAATCTCATTTCACTTGAGCTTGGCTGTTTTGCTTGTGTCATCCTCTTTACCCCCGGAATCTTCAAACACATTAGGCATTGCTAGACCCCCCGCCCCCCATGCTATCCCTCGATACAGCCAAGAAATCTAATTAAATATTCACTACAGAGGCTAAAGAATTATTACATCCAGACCGGGATTTCATACAATTCCACCTCCCCAGTTATAAAGACCTGAATAAGGGAATGGGGGAAATACGGAGAGAATATTCTGAATAAGAAAATAAATTCAATAATGGAATCACATGTCCTTAGAAACAACGATAAAGGGAACATTTACATACCAGGGCAACATACATAATACAGTGGTGTGAAAAACTATTTGCCCCCTTCCTGATTTCTTATTCTTTTGCATGTTTGTCACACTTAAATGTTTCTGCTCATCAAAAACCATTAAATATTAGTCAAAGATAACATAACTGAACACAAAATGCAGTTTTAAATGATGGTTTTTATTATTTAGTGAGAAAAAAAACCTCCAAATCTACATGGCCCTGTGTGAAAAAGTGATTGCCCCCCTTATAAAATAAGTTAAAAAAATAACTTAATTGAGATCTATCAGTCTGGTAAAGGTTATAAAGCCATTTCTAAAGCTTTGGGACTCCAGCGAACCACAGTGAGAGCCATTATCCACAAATGGCAAAAACATGGAACAGTGATGAACCTTCCCAGGAGTGGCCGGCCGACCAAAATTACCCCAAGAGCGCAGAGAAAACTCATCCGAGAGGCCACAAAAGACCCCAGGACAACATCTAAAGAACTGCAGGCCTCACTTGCCTCAATTAAGGTCAGTGTTCACGACTCCACCATAAGAAAGAGACTGGGCAAAAACGGCCTGCATGGCAGATATCCAAGGCGCAAACCACTTTTAAGCAAAAAGAACATTAAGACTCGTCTCAATTTTGCTAAAAAACATCTCAATGATTGCCAAGACTTTTGGGAAAATACCTTGTGGACCGACAAGACAAAAGTTGAAATTTTTGGAAGGTGCGTGTCCTGTTACATCTGGCGTAGAAGTAACACAGCATTTCAGCAAAAGAACATCATACCAACAGTAAAATATGGTGGTGGTAGTGTGATGGTCTGGGGTTGTTTTGCTGCTTCATGACCTGGAAGGCTTGCTGTGATAGATGGAACCATGAATTCTACTGTCTACCAAAAAATCCTGAAGGAGAATGTCCGGCCATCTGTTCGTCAACTCAAGCTGAAGCGATCTTGGGTGCTGCAGCAGGACAATGACCCAAAACACACCAGCAAATCCACCTCTGAATGGCTGAAGAAAAACAAAATGAAGACTTTGGAGTGGCCTAGTCAAAGTCCTGACCTGAATCCTATTGAGATGTTGTGGCATGACCTTAAAACGGCGGTTCATGCTAGAAAACCCTCAAATAAAGCTGAATTGCAACAATTCTGCAAAGATGAGTTGGGCAAAATTCCTCGAGAGTGCTGTAAAAGACTTGTTGCAAGTTATCGCAAACGCTTGATTGCAGTTATTGCTGCTAAGGGTGGCCCAACCAGTTATTAGGTTCAGGGGGCAATTTCTTTTTCACACAGGGCCATGTAGATTTGGAGTTTTTTTTCTCACTAAATAATAAAAACCATCATTTAAACTGCATTTTGTGTTCAGTTATGTTATCTTTGACTAATAGTTAACGGTTTTTGATGAGCAGAAACATTTAAGTGTGACAAACATGCAAAAGAATAAGAAATCAGGAAGGGGGCAAATAGTTTTTCACACCACTGTATACTGACTTATCTACACGTGTCTGTATATTTATACATATCGGTGGGAGCTGCCATTTCCCTTAGACAGTACAGTATGAGGGTATAGCTTATTGTGTGTACAGAACATCCCTTCTCTGTATATTTACACATATGGGTGGGAGCTGCCATATTGTTTTCCTTAGATAGTTCAATATGAGGGTATAGCTTATTGTGTGTACAGAACATTCCTTCACTGTATATTTATACATATGGGTGGGAGCTGCCATAGTGTTTGCCTTAGACAGTACAGTATGAGGGTATAGCTTATTGTGTGTACATAAAATTCCTCCTCTGTATATTTATACATATGGGTGGGAGCTGCCATAGTGTTTCCCTTAGACAGTACAGTATGAGGGTATAGCTTATTGTGTGTACATAACATTCCTCCTCTGTATATTTATACATATGGTGGGAGCTGCCATATGTTTCCCTTAGACAGTACAGTATGAGGGTATAGCTTATTGTGTTACAGAACATTCCTTCTCTGTATATTTATACATATGGGTGGGAGTGCCATAGTGTTTCCCTTAGACAGTACAGTATGAGGGTATAGCTTATGAGTTTATTGTGTGTACAGAACATTCCTTCTCTGTAATTTATACATATGGGTGGGAGCTGCCATATTGTTTCCCTTAGACAGTACAGATGAGGGTATAGCTTATTGTGTGTACAGAACATTCCTTCTCTGTATATTTATACATATGGGTGGGAGCTGCCATAGTGTTTCCCTTAGACAGTACAGTATGAGGGTATAGCTTATTATGTGTACAGAACATTCCTTCTCTGTATATTTATACATATGGGTGGGAGCTGCCATATTGTTTCCCTTAGACAGTACAGTATGATGGTAGAGCTTATTGTGTGTACAGAACATCCTTCTCTGTATATTTATACATATGGGTGGGAGCTGCCATATTGTTTCCCTTAGACAGTACAGTATGATGGTATAGCTTTGTGTGTACAGAAAATTCCTTCTCTGTATATTTATACATATGGGTGGGAGCTGCCATAGTGTTTCCCTTAGACAGTACAGTATGAGGGTATAGCTATTATGTGTACAGAACATTCCTTCTCTGTATATTTATACATATGGGTGGGAGCTGCCATATTGTTTCCCTTAGACAGTACAGTATGAGGGTTAAGCTTATTGTGTGTACAGAACATTCCTTTCTTGTATATTATACATATGGGTGGGAGCTGCCATAGTGTTTCCCTTAGACAGTACAGTAGTGAGGTATAGCTTATTATGTGTACAGAACATTCCTTCTCTGTATATTTATACATATGGGTGGGAGCTGCCATATTGTTCCCTTAGACAGTACAGTATGAGGGTATAGCTTATTGTGTGTACAGAACATTCCTTCTCTGTATATTTATACATATGGGTGGGAGCTGCCATAGTGTTTCCCTTAGACAGTACAGTATGAGTGTATAGCTTATTGTATGTACAGAACATTCCTTCTCTGTATATTTATACATATGGGTGGGAGCTGCCATAGTGTTTCCCTTAGACAGTACAGTATGAGGGTATAGCTTATTATGTGTACAGAAAATTCCTTCTCTGTATATTGATATATTTGGTTGGGAGCTGCCATATTGTGTGTACAGGTGTTTTCCCTATATATATATATATATATGTACCCACCACACCACTTGCCCCCCAAAAAACTCAATTTAGAAAGCAACCAAGCTCCACCCACAAGCCATGTATTCTGACTGACTGACAGCAGAGAAGTAGAAAATGTTAAAACAAACTGTAGATAGCAAATCTCTCAACCAAACATCAACCTAAATCTAAGGAAATCCGCTAAACACACAGACAGAAGTTATTCTTATTAATGATGACAATTCATTTTGGTAGGAGATACAGTCACTACTACAGATCCCTATAGCAGCAAGCAGGCAGATTTCAGGGGACAGTTATCCCTACACCGTACCTCGTCCGAGGATCCATTCTCCACTCGAAACCTTCCAGCCCTTTGTATCGCTCCATCGGCATCACTTGAAATAAGCTGGAAGAAACAAAGCAGAGGAAGAATTAAAACAGAAAACGGATCCCCTTGCAAAATGTTTAGAACAATGTGACGGACTGAATAAGGGCTAGGCCACACTTCCGCGTTCTCACGCACTAACGATCACGCTTACCATCCGTTTGTGCGTGTAAATCGCAGAGCATACAATGGCGACATTAAATGCGCTGAGATCTGTTTTCAGAGAGCATGTGATCACCATTTATTTGCGAATTGAATGACCTCCAATTTCGAACTATTGAGCGGATCGCAGCGCAAACGGGCGATAAGGTGTGTAAGGCTGAGGCCACATTACAACGCACAGGAATCGCACGCGATTGTGTGCGCTTTTCTTGTGCGTTCGCCTTTGCGTTCGTGTTTTGCGCATGCGTTTTTGCCATTTCGCGTTATGGAAACGCTGCGTTAACGCACCAAAAATGGTGAACGCATGCGTTACCAAAACGCGAACGGACGCGCAATCGCATGTGCATCGGAAATCGCAGGAATTTTTGCGTTCCCGCGATTTCCATTTTAGTAAAAATCGCGTGCGCAATCGCGAGCGCGAAACGCGTGCGCAAACGCGCTAGTGTGGCCTAGCCCTAAGATGCCGTCCGGCATAGTGTGGCCTCAGCCTCATCGATATGATAAGAATGGACCGAATAACAATCTACACGGGGAGAGGGAATTATTAGTAGGAATTATTATATTGTGGATTTATATAGCGCCAGCACCTTCCATAGCGGTTTACAGTTACATGTATACATTCACATCAGGCCCTGTCCCGAAGAGCTTACAATCTAAGCACATTTATTTGACACACACAACCTATTAGTACCGGTATGTCTTTTTGATTGTGGGGGAAACCGGAGGAAAATCCACTCAATCACTGGGAACATACAAACTCCTTGCAGATGTGTTTAAGCGTGGAATAGAACCCAGGACTTCCGTGCTGCAAGGCATCAGTGCTAATCACTGAGCCACCGTGCTGTGCTAGGAATGAAGTTGACCAAACTTTTTGGCTTATCCAATTGGCACGGAACCAAACAAGAACCCCCCATCACCATAAAATGTCTTGACCTTTTTTTTTGAAGAGGCTCTTTAATTTCCTCTAAAATATAAACCTATTCTAAGTACTCACATCATTACACAACATTTAACCACCCAGAATAGAGGTTCTCTTTATTTCTAGTTATCTGTCCCCGTTACTATGAATGTTTCCAATAAAATGGTTTTCCGTTAGTAGTAGTTAGAACAGCGAGTCTGAATTGTGTTTCTCCTGTTTGGAAGCCCAGACACTACTGATTAAAATAATGTATAATTTATCTTTCTAAGCCATTCCTAGCCAGAGATACACCTTTATGAATTGTAATCCCTCCTCCTGCTCAATTCAGTGACTCAGACATGCTCAGTTTGCTTCACCCTTTGAGAGAGAGAACTGTCCAATAAGCTGCTTGATATGGGAAGGAGGAAATACAAGTAATTTTGCTATGAAAAATTTATCTCACACAGATATATATAGCCTGAGCCTCACAAACCAATGAAACAAATATTAAAAGGGGAATAAAACCCATTAATGTATTTTGTATTCAATCACCTTTAGTTAAAGGGAAACAAAATCTACGTGTCGATTTGAAATGTTGCCAAACTCCTTTGGTCTCTTTCCAAAAAAAGTCATCTGCGGTGAGAATTTGGCACGGACTCGGGGAACCACATTAATAACGTACCGTGTTACAAAAGAGCATTAAAAATCCCACTGCCAAGACTTGGTAACTTATCCTGTGAATTACTGCAGGCAGATGAAAGTCTGCTTGATCGGAGAATCCTTTCCTCCTCTCTATTCCAGTGTGGATTGACCTCGATAATATTAAAAGACCCAACTACATCTGCAAATCTACAGTGTTGAAAGAGTCGGGACATAACATTCGGTGTTGATTTGGCGAATTGTCTAGTATATTTTAGAAGTTATAAAATGTGGACAGTCAGTGAGTCCTTTTAAATTATCTACAAGGAACAAATCAGCGGAGATGAATTATGGGTGCAATCATATACACGCCTTATTACTTGCCTTCTTGTGCACCCTGTAGATATATTCACCTTAAATTGCATTTTTCTTTCATTCATTAATGATTAATACAAAGTCTTTCTGTGCCATTCCTAGCCACAGGAGTAAAACCTTACAGTATAGAAATCCTTACATTAACTCCACCCCTCCACTAGCTCAGTGACTTCAGACAGACTCAGTGTGATTTAGGCAAGGAGAGAGAGAAGATTTATCCAATCAGCTGCTTTGCATCTCTCCCTGCTAAAGGAAGAATGGAGTAAAAGTAAAATGGAAGGCTTTCTTTAGATTTTAACAGGTATAACTTTATTAAATTAGAAAGACAGAGGGTATATTATATTAATCAGCAGTTTCTGACCTGTAAGTGAAAAATTTGTTTTAGTTTGGAGATCTACTCATATGCAGCCTTAAAAAAATGCTTAATTAGTCTGAGAACGCATATGATAATAAGAGCACAATTAAAAGCAAAGCCCACTCCTCAAATAAAATTCACCCCCCCCCAAAACTGCAAAAGTTAGAAAGTTAGAGATGTAAGACTAACCTGAAATGCTGCTCAGTGTTCTGTCACTTCTTTTTTTAATTCCTGGTTCTTCCAGTTAGCAGCTGTTAGTCATAGATCACAGCCAACTAAATACTATTTCCCTATCAGCCTGTGAGCAAGTGCGAGCTTGTAAAGAGCTTGGAGAGTAGGTGGAAACCTTTTGAGAGCGACGGGGGAGAAGAGCATTTAACGGCATAAAAGTTTAGTCTGTCAGCTTTCTAACTACTGATGGTTTTGGGGGGGATTTACCTATAAATCATATTTTGGTTGAGTGGTGAACTTGCTCTTTAGAAACAAATAATAGGGAAAAAAAGATAAGAGGCTTTTCCATTAAATTAAGTATCACATGATAAAACCCCCACATTCTATTCTGATATTTCCCATGAATCAGCTTGGTCTCAAAGTTAACTTTTTTTTTTAGGTGTTGCCAATTAGCTTATATTAACAGACAACTTACTCATCCGGGGATGTTCAGTCCATCAAGTTAATTATAAAACATTTAAAGGGAAAATGTATTTCAACTACAATAAAAAACCCCATCCAATTAGTGCCAAGGAGAAGCTGGTAATTAAGGATTTGAAGTTTGACGTCTTACTGTTGCTTGGAAATTTAATGCTAAACTGTATAATCAGCTATATATGGTTTACTGAAGTAAATGGGATTTTCAGTATAGAAAAATGGCTTTCAAGTGCGGTAATCTATTTAAATGGCCATACACTGGCAGATATTCCTCCAATCGTGTGCAACCGTCGGAAATCAGATCAAAAGAACCGATCAAAGCCTCAAAACATTGAGCCTTGATTTCTACCTAAAATCTGCAGATGGGGTTGGCGGAAATTTTCCGCCTAGCCTGATATTCGTTTTTCCGATAAACCGCTTGACAATTGCAAAAACTTCATTTTGAGTGATCAGATCTTAAAGGGCAACTTAACTGTCCAACATGGTGGCTCAGTGGTTAGCACTGATACCTTGCAGCACTGAGTTCGATTCCACCCTTGGACACATCTGAAAGGAGTTTGTATGTTCTCCCCGTGCTTGCGTGGGTTTCCTCCGGGCACTCCGGTTTCCCCCACAATCATAAAGACATACCGATAGGTTGTATGTGTACAGAAAGTGATTAGATTGTAAGCTCTTTGGGGCAGGGCCTGATGTGAATTGAGTAAATATTGTAAAGCGATGCGGAATATGTAGCGCTATATAAGAAATAAAATACATACATACAAAACAACACCCTCTCCATTATCAGCACCCACGGTGCGGACCTAATCCACTAGGTTCTTACTCCGGAGTTTGCCCTAGATTCCCTATACCATTCAGCATGTATTGTCTATCTGGCTCTGCCGGATAAAATAATTTTTCTCTAAATCCTCATTAATTCTTTACCATTAACCAATGGGATTGTCCCAACAGAATACAAAGGTCTGTGGGTGTGGCCTAGAGTCTAAATATATGATATTATTAGATAGGGTTAATTATTTTATTAATCAATGAATAATACAGAGGCATGGGTGTGCTCAGCTTGTATACAGAAATAACATAATAAGATTTAAATGGAACGTGAGGCTGGTTTTATATCAGAATTAAAAAATATCAATTTCCGATTTCTGTGGCCAACGTTCCCTGTAAAAGCAATAACTCGATTAGGATTGTTCTCTAACCGTATTACATGCTAATTACACGGTTCTTACGCCCTTCTCTACAATCCATCAAGCTTCTCATTTGGGATTTAGATAATAATTGAAATTGAATTAATAGTCTTGTGCAAACACCTTCTCCCTGCATCTCTCCATAGCACAAAACTATAAAAAGTAGCTGATTGGAGATCTGCTTGATACAATGTAGCTCTCTCTGGATAAAGCGCACTGAGCATGCTTGGACCATAAAACAGAGGAGGGGGCGGAGTCTACTGGAAATAAAGATAAACTTTGTAACACTGTACGTCTGTAAATAAACCAATTAAAAAGGCAAGCGATACATTGTTAGCAGAGGTCCCCAACCTGCCCGATGCACTTACCAGGTTGTGTGCTCTCTGCACTAGCCCCTCCCATTCAAGGGCCCCACAAGTCGCAATCTTTCACGAAAGGGCCCCAAATTGATCCCCACTGAGTTATAACAATGATTGGGTAACAGATTCTTGGATTTCCTAACACAGTGGGAATTTTTTTTAATAAAACAGAACGTTCTGTTTTCCGCTAGTAAAATTAAATTGCAGTCAAAAGCTAAAACCCCGACCTCCTGTTTTCCTGACTCTGATAGAACATTCGCCCTTCCAGGCCCCGCGCCGCCTTGTATTATTTTTATTTAAAGAAATTGTCGTGGAGAAGGAGGGGGAGCAGATCCAACACAGGGAGATTAAACAGCTTCAATAGACTGAGCAGATGGATACTTGCGAAAGGGGCATTGACAATAAAATAAAGTGACTTGGGCTCTGACAGAAGTCAGGGCACAGATCTACTAACTAAACACCCAGGCTGAGACATGCTGTGAATTCACCTCGGAGGATTAAAGGGAGCCCTAGACTTTGCTATTGTGATATCTAACTCTTGGCATCGTCTAACCCAGAGATAGGAGCCTTCACAGCATATCCCAGGGACAATTAGCAGCCTCAGTCTGCAAGGAGCACAGGTCGCCTTCTATAGAAGATGGCAAATTGCTTCTCTCCGACAAGAAGGAGCAAGGGGAGGGGGAGGAGGGTGTTTTCTAATCACCGCCGGTCAGGAGAGACGCAGTGGGAGCTGGAGGCCTAAGGAGTCAATTTGTGCTTGTAACGTTACAGCACCAGACATTTCTATTGTTATTACTAGGAAATAGTTTTTCCCCTTAATCAGAAAATTAATCAAAAACCTTAATCCAATGAACTGGTTCATACAGAAATATCCTGTAAATTATAAACCTTATAAATGATGCTTAATGATGTCATCAGTGGTGTCTGGAATCTTGGGTATAATCAGAAATAATTTCCCTTGGCTGTAAATTAAGAAGAATGATGGAAAGCGATTTGGCCAGTCCTACAGAGCTAATAGCTAGACAGACGCCCGTAGACCTCATGGTACTGGGTGTAATTATACCGGTTTAACAACTGAAAAAAGCTTCATTGCTGTATTTAAAGCACAGAGAGAGATCAGGTAGCCACACCAGCCAACATGGTATGAACAGAACTGGCTTTCACATCTCCTCCCAGAATCCTCCTCACTCCTGCTTTAGCAATGTTTGTAGATTTCTACTAGCGCTGGAAAGGGCGGTTAAGGGTTAATAATGAAAAAATTAAATGTATCCTAAAAGCCCCACGAACGGGCAATCAAGATGACAGCAACGGCTGATGTAAAAATGCACATATTCAAAGAAAGGGTCTGTGCGGTTGACAGTATAATGCATAAGCAGCTATAGAAAATAAATATAAAAACTACTTAGGACCCCTATGGCTAGACCACATGGAACAATGATTCGCCAATATTTTGGCCGAACAGTCAGGCTGTAATACTGGCTCTTTAATTCCTAACTGGCAGACTACCAATCGGCTTATCGATCTGACGGCAGAAAAACATTTTGACTCGTTTTTGCTCCAGGTCTTAGATCCAATATCCCATGAAAAGTGAACAGGAAGCTGGAGCTGTAGGATATTTATAAGATGCTGTGTTCTAGTTACCCTTTAATATCCTTGTTCTGTTTGTTGGGAAGTTTACTGACCCGACCATAAATTATCTCGTATCAAAAGAAATTTCCTCTGAATAGGGATGGCCGGTTCGCGGATCCGAACCCGGATCCACCGCGGATCTATCCCGTTCGCGAACGGCGGATTTTTCGCCTTCCGAACTTCCGAACCGCGGATTTCTCATATTTTCGAAAATTTTCAAAATTACGAGGATTTCTTGTATTTTCGAAAATGTGTAAAAATACGTATTTTTTAAAAATTTTCGAAATTACGAGGATTTCTCGTATTTTCGAGGATTTTTTTTTCATTTTAATGGGTCCGATCGCGGATTTTCGAATTTTTTATTTGGCGGATCCTCAAGCGGACCGGATTTTGCAAACTTCGAACATCTCTACCTCTGAAGAGAAAGAAGGAAAAAGGCCAAGAGAATTTATAAGAATAAGGAGAAATATAATTTGATTTTTGGTTTAAATGAAAAGTTCATGCTACAACATTATCACAGGGATAAATAATTAAAATTATGTTTACAATATTCCTACTTTCACTTTAACTCCACCCTCCCCTTAACTCTTGGATATACAATGTTGCTGATTGGACAACTCTTTACTCTCTTCCTTTGTTTAATGCACTGAGCATGCCCAAAACAGTGGCTTAAAGAAAAGGAGTTCTTAAGAGTGAGTTTCGGTTTTGATTTTACCCAGGTATATCTCTGGTTAGGAACTACATAGAATAATAAATGAGGCCTCATTGTAATCCTTTTCTATAAATAAAAAATGTGTTTATTGCTGAATTTCTCCTAAAAAATTAAACCACTACTTTGAATAGAAGAAACAAATATATATTGCCATTAAAAGTTAGTTACGATAGCCAGGTCCCTTTGTCCTGCCTAAAAGAATAGCAAAGTCCATATGCACACTTCCCCTGTGGGTGCAGGCGTCTGGATTCCCTACTTCAAAGAGAACATAGATACTAAGTAGTAATACAATGTAGACTCGCACTCCAACGTGAAATGGTGGATTTAGAGTGCGAGTCTACATTGTATTACCCTTTGTCCTGCCTCCAGGCATGTGTCCAGAATCTGGCAATTGGAATACCTGCTTCTAACAGACACTGTCTTCTGATTGGCCAAGCCCCAGACCAAAGCCAGGAGGCAATACTAATGAAGTTGCGACTTACATGCACAAGTGCCAGAGTTAGAAGGTAAATCTTGCAATTTCCGTAATCACCCTGGGTACGTTTTTTGGGGGGGGTTGGGTAGTCTTTAATCGACCTTTAATACAGAAGACATGTCTCTGGCTAATTCATAAAAATTGGCTTTGCTGTTCTGACCTACAAGGTACAGTAAATCTTTAAACGCAAAAAAATAAAAACATGGAAACACAATCTCTCTCTTGTATTTCAGCATCTTCACTGTACATATTAAAGGTCATCTGGGTAGATAAAGATTGATGGGGCACAGACAGAAAAGATAGAGGATCCTGATCGTTATCCTTATCGTACGGATTATTGAAATCAGTACACTTGTCTAGAAAGGTTTTTGGACATAGACAAAATGCAAGTAAGCATGTGCAGTCTCAGGAAGTTGCTCAGCAGAACAGGAAATGGGAAAGATGCAAAACACAACTCCATCCCCCACAGGTTAGAAACCATTTGTAATTAAATAGGTTTTATCTCGTCTTTTAACATTATTTTTAGAAAGTGTGAAATAAGATTCCCCCGGAAAGCAAACAAAATTGTAATCTGAAATATCCCTTTAAGACAAACATCAGTTTATTCATGTAAAAGGGAACCGGGCATTTAAGGGAAACAATATTAAAATAAACTAGTCCGCATCTGACAGTTTTAAAAACCCCTAATCCCCCCTAAATTAAATTGTATTTTTCATTTTATTGTAGAATCAGCCCTATTAACCTCCATTTACGTTCTGAACCAGAAGCCACAACAGTTTATCATAAATAATAAAGTAACCTACCCTTTAATTTCATGCTGTGCTTTTATAGCTTTACAGATTCTACACAGTCGTAGTTTTATTTCCTGCAGACACTTCCATTCTTAGGGCACAGCCACACAATTACACCCTATTTCTCCTTTTGAGATATAAAATCGAATGCGATTGCGTATCACAAACGGATAAGCATTTGCATCACACCCAAAATCACGCGAAACCACCGGAATCGCTAGTGTGGCTTTGCCCTTATAGTCAGGAGACCAAAAAACAAGACACGTGTCTCTTAAACTATGCAGAAATATTATATACGGTTTGTATTGAGTGTGTTAAATAGAGAGAGGCCATATATATAGAATTACATTCTGCACAAAAGACCAAACTCCCAGAATTCTTTGCAATGGAATACATCAATACAGTCTAATCGGAGCAGGACTTTAATTAGAGCCAAAACCGACAGAACAAGAAGCTCTTTAAAGTAAGATGTGATAAAGGCGAATGGGGATAATATGGAGCTAAATCTTAGCACATATTTATACAGCTCAAACCATATCAAAGACACTTGTTAAATCCCCAAGCCACAGTCCGGTGAAAGCCATTATAGAGAAAAAAAGGGTTTTGACTATTTTCCATTAAAATCGATAATTCTATATTTGAAGTTGGGCCCCCTATACGTTATGTGGGAGAGAACTTGGCCTTCAGGGGCAGTGTAATTATTAGGGACACTTATTGATGGTTAATAAACACTGTAGAACACGGAGGCTGGCTCACAGCAATGGTCATTAAAGCAGCAAAGTTTGTTTTATATATATATATATATATATATATATATATATATATATATATATATCTATCAGATGGCCACCAACCAAACCTGGTGTGCTGGACATGTATATAAATTACAACTGCACTTGGCCACCCAGTCATGAAAGATGGAAGACTGATTTACCTTTCCTAGAGGTGATTGATACCAATAATTTCACTGGGATGTGGCTTTACGTTCTATAAATGAAAAAATAAATGAAGATGTGATGGTTTTTCAGCAGAAATAAAAGCTAAAACGAGGCCCATTCCTGTTTATATCATGACCAGCGGCTGACCAAAAAAATAACTTGCGTGTTGAGGAATCACATAGAAAGACAATTTGATTAAAGGATAACTGCATTGTCTGAGCTCCGCCCCCACCTCAGTCTGGCGTCTTTACATTGGTTAGTCCCTGGGCCACAAGGGGGGGTGGAGCAACAACTGTTGTCCTTTAGGTGTTTTTAGCATTTGCAAAACAAATGCTGGCCAGAGATCTTATCCCCTAACATTGCCACAAGACAGGAATGCATAATTAAAGCCATTTATTTAGCCTGGGAAAAATACCGCTTTGGCTGATCTAATTTCAGTAGAAATTCTGACTAACATTTCATCGAAAAAGACGGACTTTATGAAGGATGTTCTCCCGATTCTAGTCCAACGTCTAATCTATTGTAATATGGAACTAGCGTTCAGCCGCCATTATTCCCCCTCTCGCTGGTTCTGTCACGTGGAAATATCGATTACAAACCATAGAACACAAGAAATACAATTATTTCTATTATACGAGACCAACAAGATCAGTTACTGGATATAATTGTTTATTTACACCAACCATTGGTTTACATAAAAACATGGTCAGTGATTCCACCAACTAATGTTTCGTTCCTAACCACCCAACCAACCGGTGTCTCAATCTGAATTAGTAGTGATAGACAGCAGGTGGTCGTCTTTTTTATTGGGGGGTAGGTATGCATCTTTATTTTTAGAGGTGACATTGGGAAGTCACCTTAGTACCGGAGGGGTTCATGTCTGGGCCAAACAAACACGCCATATCGCAATAAGCCCAACTATCCTGTCACGTTATTTATGTCTAGAGAAAAGGAAAAACTTATTCAAAATTCTGCTCAGTCTCAAATAGAATTATCCGGCTTCCAAAAGGGGAGAAAAAAAAAACAGGGGTTATATACCGTGCCATTACGGTAGTAAATAGAAATCAGAGCGGGAGCGTCCAACTGGATTCCATTAGGTAATTAGATGACAACGTCAATAATGTTAAGTCTGAAAGCCAAAATGCCTGAGACGCGTCAGGCCTGATACCGAACGACAGGGGCCGGATGGAGAGAGGATGAAATTTAATTATCAACAACCAGCAAACTGCAATTACGAGTCTCTTGTTTTTGTTTAATCTGCGTAACATAAAACAAATGAAAAACCAATATCATATTTCAACCATTTCTATATTATAGAGGAAACGCTTCCCCTTATCAGATCTTATCATGGAGGAGAGATCAGATAATCCGGCAGATTTGCTAAAGAAGTTTACAGAATTTAAAGGGCAAGTCCATCCTTAAAACAAAAAACTGGTGTCAAATATCCGCCCGCAACCACAAATGCAATTTATACCAGTTTATTACATGTATTTGTAACCAGTTCTGTTCCTTCCTGGTAAAAGGTATCTGCCTCCTCCCTCTGCTCAATGAGCTTTTTATAAACTTGAGCATGTGCAGTGGAGGCAGCAGGTGAAACAGCGATCAATCATTGGTTGTGATGTCAGTTGTCACAGCCTTGATTGACTGCATAGAGGGAGGGGCCAGCTTACTCTGTCAGAATGGGGACAATAATTATCCTTAAATATATGGTTATTAATACAGGTAATAAAGTGCAAAATATATCAGTTTGGGTTGGGGGCAGGTAACGGACAATTAACTAGTTTTTTGTTTTAAGGGTTGACATGCCCTTTAATAAGCTACGGGTTTGAACTTATTATTATAGGTGTATACAGATAAATAGCAACATGGGGTTACTCAGGAAAATTCGTTAAAGGGGAACCAAAGAAAATCTACAAATAAATACAGAAAAAAGTGGCGGCTCCAGCTCCAGAATTTTCCAGGGGCACACCATGGGCACAAAGGCTAACAAATGGGGCACATTAAAAAAACACCAATAATCTATGTCAGTATAATGTAAGGTGTACGAAACAGCTATGACACACCTTACAGTGTGAGAGAGAGAGAGATAGCAGTGATAGATAGATAGATAGATAGATAGATAGATAGATAGATAGATAGCAGAGATAGATAGATAGATAGATAGATAGATAGATAGATAGATAGATAGATAGCAGTGATAGATAGATAGCAGTGATAGATAGATAGATAGATAGATAGATAGATAGATAGATAGCAGTGATAGATAGATAGATAGATAGATAGATAGATAGATAGATAGATAGATAGATAGATAGATAGATAGAAGTGATAGATAGATAAATAGATAGAAGTGATAGATAGCAGAGATAGATAGATAGATAGATAGATAGATAGATAGACAGACAGACAGACAGATACATAGATAGATATGGTATATAGATAGATAGATAGATAGATAGATAGAGAGATAGATGACAGATAGATAGATAGATCTATGAATTAGCACTCCCACACTTTAACTCACCCCAGTGACCCCACGCTCTTCTTAATAACACTGTCCCAGTATAATCAAGTTGCCCACAGTAACTGGTATAATAAAGTTTTGCCCACTGCCTGTTGGCCCTACTGAATGTAGGAGTGTCCCACACACTGCACTATTATGGTTTTCTAGTGTCCCTGTCACAGTGAGTTAGGCAGCATAACTTGTAACTGTGAGAAGCAGACATCCGAGATGTGGGCAGGATCTATCTAGGAGCTGTCCAGCTCTGCCATGGCCCCTCCAACCCCAGTGGTGTAACTACCGCCCCCGCCACCCCCACAACTGCGGGGGGCCCGGCCCAGATGGTAGTAGGGCCCCCCACAAACCCAAGGTCCCTGCCGTGGTCAGCTGTTTTAAACAACTGATCGTGCGTATTAATGAAACATACACGCGATCAGCTGTTTAAAAGACCGGACCCGAACTTCCGGTTCAGTTCTGGAAGTTCGGGTCTGGTCTTTTAAACAGCTGATCACCCGTATGTTTTATTCATACGTGCGATCAGCTGTTTAAAACAGCTGACCACGGCAGGCATCTTGGATAGGGGAAGGGGGTCAAGGGCCTGGCCTCCATTCTTGCGGGGGGGCAGGCCCCTGCAGGTACGCCCCTGTCCAACCCCCGATTGTCTACCCACATTTTTGTTAACTGTAGGTATAGTGAACATGTTGTTACTGGGAGGGGCTTCTTCAGTAACTAAAACTAAAGTCAATATAAACACACTGGGCCTTGTTATTGGCTCCTCCCCCCAGCTGTCCCAGCTGACCTTTAACTTTAGGCTGCTCCCCCTTGCTACATTATTCATGTCATTGCACCAACTGCCTAGCCCGTTCTTTAATGCAATTTGAGATGACAAAATGAATGGGCCAGATAGGAACATCTCAAGATAAAAATCGCTGCTTGTACAATGTGATCTTTAGACATTAGACAGATATCTCAAATCTATCTAATATCTGCCAGTGTATGGCCAGCTTTAGGCTTTGTGCTTCTATCAATACAAACTGGGCAGTGATGAGTCATAGCTCCACCCCTTCATGGAAATAGCTAGTGATGTCATAACTGTTATAGCTGTTAGTAGGTCTTAATAAACATAAAAGGTAGAATAGCTGGGCAGCGCGGTGGCTTAGTGATAGCACTGATGCAGTGGAGACCTAAGTTCAATTCCAACCTAGGACACGTCTGCATGGAGTTTGTATGATCTCCCCGTGCCTGCGTGGGTTTCCTCCGGGCACTCCGGTTTCCCCCACAATCACCAAAACATACTGATAGGATGTATGAAATCACAACACAAATTGCTTAGTAATCTATGTATCCACAGGTGCTGCATATGGGTTTGTCTATAACAGATGCTGATGCTGCCACTACCGCTGGCTGGAATATACCTGTGAGGTGACACTATAGGTAAGAAGGTTAAGTCTCCATCATAGGCCATCATAGGCATAGTGTATATCAATGAAGGTCCACACTAACTGGCTGTAAATTCCCTCTAGTGACACTGCCCTAGGAAACAGAATACATGAAGAGAAGAAGGAGACAGACGCTAGGATACAGATGCTAGGATACAGAAGCTTCATGTAAGGACTTAGACTGCAACACCAAAGGTAATTGCAAAAGTGGCTGATAACACACGACATGTTAAGGACACAATTGTCCTTTTTCAAGTGTGAGACACTAAGTCCTTCCATGAAGCATCTCCATCCTTCTTCTCTGCATGTAGAACTGTTCACTCTTATCAAGAAAAAACTGGTGACTTGTCAGTTATTTGCCCACAAGACCAACTGCTATTTTTACCAGTTTATTACAGGATTTTGTAACCTAGTAACCTACCTGTCTATTCCTGTTGCAGCCATGCCTTAAGGTTAGTACACACGTGTGTTTGGGGGTCCCGACCTGCGACGCACGAACAAAATTTTAGACGATAATCGGCCCGTATATGGGCACTTTAATAATTAAGTTTGCCCACTGGTATAATCATGTTTGCCACAGTAACTGGTATAATCATGTTTGCCCACAGTAACTGGTATAATTAATTTCGGGTCGCACCATTTCTCTTGTATGTGGGTGACACCATTATGTGTATGATAAATGGTGTGACCCAGAAGAGTATTTAAAGTATTTAAAAGGGAAAAATAGCTGCAACTAGGAAATCCGGCCCATGAGTATAAGTGTTTCTGGGGTTGGGGGCTGTTGCAATGTAATTTCTGGGGTGGACTTGCCCTTTATCTATTAGACCCCCCCCCCCCCACACACACACACACACATTGCTCTGCTCTCAATACAGACTAGCTGATAACTTTTCCTTTCAAGTTAACTCTGTGCTGCCTTGGCTGACAGTCTGGTAAATGTGCATGGCATGGGGGGGGCTATATTCTCATTTACCAGACTGTCAGCCGAGGCAGCACAGAGTTATCTTTAAAGACAGAGAGCAGCAGTGTCTCCCACATGCAAGGGCACTGACCTCCCCTTCATTATCTCCCTGTTCCTTCAGCCCTGCTTTCCTACCAGCCGGCTGTGCAGACACAGACAGGAGCCGCGGAGGTTGTTCCCGCCTGTGCCCCAGGATTCTTCCACAGTTCCTCACAGACTCTTCCGGCCGGGCAGTGTCACTGACAGGTCTTTGTATAGAGGAATTTCCGGTCTTTATGGAGACTTACACTGCCCGGACGTTATATACAGGGACAATGCCGGAACACAGTAGGGGTGCCGGGACACCGGGAAAAGCACCCAAAACTGGAAAAATCGGGATGGTTATGCCGAAATCGGCATTTTATTGTGGCACTTTCAACGCCAGCTAATAGCTGGCGTTGAAAGTGCTGGAATAGAACAGCGCCAAGTAGCGATGTTCTGAGCGCCGCTATCGGCATATAACGGCGCTCGGTGCATCGCCCTGTATAACTTTAATAAATAATCCTGCAACAATTCAGTGCTGTCTCCTTTAATTTTTTACTATAGTGGGTGCACAACTACACCGTTAAATCCTATTTTTAGTGCTATTGGCTAAGTTCTCCTTTAAATACTCCCTGCCCCTCCCCCTATAATCTGTCATAAGGGTTCAAGCCCAACCCCCAGACCCCCTACCGTTCCGCAGGGGAATTCCTTCTTCACATTACAAAGGGCCAAGCAGCCGTCCTGCAGAAGGATTGGAACTGTTAACATTCCCACATCCCTGGTCGACTTTGACAATATGAATGTTTCAATGCTTTTTTTCTAATTTACTCTCCTTGTGATATTTTAATTTGCTGTTGCCCGGGAGGGGACTTTATCGATTCACACGGTTACGTAATCTCCTCTGCAGGAAAACCACTCACACTGCTGGAAGGATAATCCAGTTGTAAAGGCTCTTTAACTGTTTATACAGGAATCAACCAGTATAAGTGTCTGGAGGGTTTACTTTCCCTTTAAATACAGACCCTGGCATTCCCCTACACCCAATGAATGTGGCGTGGCAAATCCTTGACTGTGTCGAGACATTTCTCTAATTGGCAGAACTACCAAATGAATTCTGGGCCTCGAAACGCGTTGGAAGTTCTGTTGCCAGTATTATGAGTACAACTGTTTTTTTTTTTTAATTTTCAGGTTCTAAATGCAATCAGTAGAATTTGTACGACAAATCTTTAGAACTTCCCCATCCAGTTCTTTCTGCATGGAGCGATGGCGTCTTCCATCTGCGCTCTCTCTCTAATTTACTAATAATGCAGCATTGAACTGAAACAAGAGTTTTGTTTAGTGGCCTCGCCACTTCTACAAAATGCAAAACAATCCAGAAATGTCACAATGAATATTTATATCCCCGTCTGAGGGAAATTCATTTGCATATTTCAAAGGACTTTTTTTTCCCCGCTGTCCGTCACTTACTGATGATTGACATGGAACATTGAGATTTTTTTATTATAATTCCGGTGCTGGGAATCAACCGATGTTAATTCCTGTGCGTGATGATGTGTTCTTATAACACGCTTTAATCATAGATGTTCAAGGGACACACCATAGAGTTAAAAATCCTTTTAATTTACCCTTTAAATGACTTTGTAGCAAGGAAATGAGAAGTCTCCAATTGATAGGCTAATGCCCTGTCTGATATAACTGATAAGTAACAAATTGCAATTTCACTTCTGAAATGACTGGTCAGTGTCCTCTTACTGAAGTTTGTTTTGTTTCCGAACCTCAGTAAAAGTTCGGAAACTAACCCATTAAAGTCAATGGGAGATAATAGTTTGAAAAGTTTGGATAAATAACAGATAAAATAGTAATTGTAACTTACTGTAAATGGCTGTGGCACCTGGGAAATGGTCTGGGGACATGTCACTATCACCAAAACTCGTTTAACACTTCTTACTTCAAAATTCAATTGTCGGCTTCCACATGCTACTGAACTATACATTCGAAGGTTACTGAATTCGAACACTACATTCGAGGGTTACCGATAGTCGAAGTCTACAGTCGAGGGTTACCGATAGTCGAAGTCTACAGTCGAGGGTCTGTGATAATGGGAAATCTGCTAGCTACCCCTTTAAATAAAAGGGAACTCACTAGTGTTAGTGTCCTACGGACCAATAAACAGGCAGTAATGTAAATTGTGTATAAAGTATTTATAGCCCAACCCAATACAAACTACACAATCCAAGAACAGAATATTGAGCAGCCCATAGGCAGCTGGTTATTATAATAAAATGTCCATCACAATGAAACCCCAGCAGTAGAGATGGATGAACTTAGTCAAGTTTGTTTAGTTTTCGAGCTGTGGAACCCCTTAAACCTGAAAAGGCCCTTCCTAGGGCCACAATGGTACTTCTAAGGACCCGGGATTTTCGGCCATTCGGTAATCTAAGAACCTGGCGAATGCGTTTGAGTTTTACCCTTGAATCTTTGAAGGTTTGAGGATTTTCGAAAATTAGTCTGTGAGTTCGGAAAAAAACGAACTAGTTCGGATAGTTTGAATTCATCTGAATTCATAAAGTTCGTCCTGAACTCGGGTTCCAGTCCATCACTGCCCTGCAGCCAGAAACAAGATAGATGTATTGGTACCTCAATATCTGATTCTACCAGTAAAGCTCCCTGTCCCTATTAATCCCTCAATCCCATCGCCAGCAGAGAGTAACAGGGGATGGATCCTCCTCTATGGACCTTTTTCTTTCTGGTTACCAAACCCTTGAATTTAGGTAAAGTATATTCCAAGATAGGTCCCTCTATGTATGCCAAGGCTAACGCCATTTTATTTTATCTCTGACTGTCTCTAGAGCCTCTGTGACTGATTCTCCATTATCACCCAGTGAAAACTGTGGGGTGAATGTTATTAGAGGTTATGGAGAAGGTTCCTGTTTCTGCCGGTGTGGCACACGCACTGCTAAAAGCTCCTCCCGCATTTGTCCGGGTTTGACAAAAAGGTGGCAACGCTAGGAGCATTACCCGAACGCCGCACAAGGCAGGTATCACTATTTTTTAACTATTTTTTCTTTTTGGATGATGTGCCACGTGAAGCGAGAGTTTATCGAGGACTTAGACAGATTTTGTATTTTAGCAGCAATAAACAGAGTAGGGTAGCTTGGTGCACGTAATACCGATACCGTTATATCGAATATGAAAAAAATGGCACCGGAACCACATAAGAGTTAAGTAAATGGAAGACCCTCCATGGGCGGAGGCGGATATGGTTTAGTATCATATAGAGGAGAAAACAAAGTAGGTCCCACGCACTCCTTAATTAAATTCCACATTTATGTTGTTCCGTGTATTTTGTTTCAGAAAAGTTTTGTTTTGGTCCAAACAAATGTGTGATTTATTACCGGAGCCTCCTGATGAGGTCAACCAAAGGATACAAGTCAATGGCCAAGGGTCAAAATAAATACATAAAGCGAAAATATACTTCTTTCTTGGCTTGTTTTTTTTAATTTTTATCCTTTTAGTCAACGGAAGGTGCAAATTACTTCCATTCACATATAGGGGTATCCCAATGTCTTAAAGTAATATTTAAGTTGGTCCAATCAGCTGGGGACCTCCTGGTCAATGATTCTTTAAAGGATCCTGTGAATTGAATACAGTTAAGTAACATCAGTAGAATCCATTAAACAAATTAGCGTTAAATGAACGGTATAAAGTCTAATTCATCGTACAGTCCAGTAGGCGACAATGTTTTTAATTGATAGATCCATCCTAATCTTCCACAATGATTTCTCTATATAGCCCCCTCTGATGGATGATTTGATCCTGTTCACTCCAAAACACTTTAGACCTCTGTAAGATCCCCCCCCCCCCATGCTTAGTCAAGAGATTAAGTGCCAGAGTTGTGAGACGTTTCCCCATAAAGATGGAGAAGAGGATTTTTTAGACGTCTTAGAAGTCTAATGTCAGAGAGGTGTTTCGACAGTCGCTGTTTAAAGGGCATATCAACAGGGACATTTACAGGGACACTGGATGGCAGTGCATTGCACATGAATTCACAATAGATGCAGTCACAACAGGGGTACATTCCCATAAGCAACATCCCCTTTGTTGGGTCTGCCCTACGTCTTATATAATGGTTCTGCATTAGTTTGTCAGCAAGATTCGACCAACAAGGCTATCATTTTTAAAAACGTGCCATGTCTTCCCGATAGCCTGCCTGGCTGCCTCGAGTAATTACACTCACCTACCGAGATCTATTTTGGATCTAAGGTTTCGAGGTCCTGAGACTCCATTGTGAGGGTCTTTTAGCCCTAGCTCGTTCTTTCAATAATAATGGTTTAGGAAAACCTCTCTCAGAGAATCTGTTCACAAGGTCCAGAGATTCACGATGGTAATCCTTTTGAAGAGAACAGTTTATCCTAAGGCGCAGAAACAGCCATTTACAGTAAAGTTCGGTGGTTCAGAAAGTCTTATAAAAGAGGTCTTGGTCCGTTCCACATAAAACGGTAACAAACATCAATGGACGCCATAAAAAAGAGAAGCTCTCCCATCACCAAAAACAGGTTGGTATAAGAGGGAGCACATCTCGCCCCCATAGAAGTTATCATCAAAGATGAAATAATTATGTCTCAAAATAATTCCAAAAGTTTCAAAATAAATGCATGTCTCCCTGACTATCTTGAGTCTTCCATGCCAAGGAAGTACTTTACCGCTGATTTTACCACCTTAATATTGCGTTCATGTGTTTATTATTATTGGTTTAAGTAAACTGTCTGAGGTCCATCCTCCACTGCCCATGAAATTGAGACTCAAAAGTATATTCTTATATAGAGGGATAGAACAGGCAAATGTAATCTTCTACAGTGCTGATTTTGATATATAACGAATTTGTGAACCACTAATTACCGAAAGCCATTTCGGTAATCTGCAAATCTGGACGTCCATTTCTTTAACCCTTGAACACGCAATTGAGAAACCCTCCACTGCGTTGGCAATTTTAAAAATTCTCAGTTTCAGTAACCCTCTAATCTGGTGGCCGTTTACGGTAGCCCCTCGCTGCGCTGTTGGTTTCAGTAAATATCTATTTCGGTTACCCTCAAATATGCATTCGGTAGCCCTCGAAATTTTACTGCGGAAAATCGCTCACGTGAGGAAAGTTCATTTTCAGATTTGTTTTAGTTATATGTACGTGTTCCGCAGACCATTTCCCAGGTTCCTGTGTCATTTACACTATCTAACTATTACTATTTTCGATTGGAACTTTCAGATTTTTTTTTTCTCCCGTTGACGCTTATTGGTCCGTTTCAGATTTTCAAACTTTTTCGGAAATCCTAAAACAGAACAAAACTCGCTGATTTTGAACATTTCTAATTGTAAACAGCACAATGACTGAAGTGAAAATTTCAAGAACATGAGATTACAGGGGGAGGAGGGGGAGAGCAGAGAATTTCTCAGTTTGATATTTCAAAAAAAAACTACAACTAAGCACAAAAAAGCCGTGTATTTAAATGGCAAAGTCCTCAATAGCCTTTAACTGCTAGAAACATAGGGTTCGGAGCGCCTGAATACAAAAGCTTCCTTGAAATATTACCCTGTGGGAATTGAATAGCAAAGCCGTGAGACTGCTGTTCCGATTGAATGGGCACAGCTCAGAGGGACGTAGAAATCTCCAACACCAGTCATTTTTCCAACAATATTTTGAACTCGGCTGCTACATGTTCCATCAAAGAACTCAACATGTCCAAGAATCAAAAGTGTTCAAATATTTCTGCAGCAATACTAAAGTCAAAGATTGGAGAGGAACAATTCAGACGGTTCTCTTCGAACCAGAAGCTGCGGAATTCTAATGCCATTGTTGAGCTTTTAATCATCTCAGGAAGCAACATACTTAGTTCCTCCAATATGGCGCCGGTCTGTAGCTGGCTCTCTGGTTGTGCATTTAGCTTGTGAAATGCTGTTAAAGCCTCTTAGTAGGTGTAGAGTTTCCTAAGGTCTGGGCCCAGTCTTGGGACCCCTATTTGCAAAGCAGCTAATTTGGTCAAGGATAACTTGAACAATGCCTGTAAGAGATACCAATACCAAACAGCTATAAAGCTTAAGGTGAGGTAGGCTTAAAGGGGCAAAAAGCCCTCCACTGATCATGGCTCTATTTCATGGTTATATGAAGCAACCATTGAGCAACCATTCTCTGATCATGAAAGGCTTCAATGCATTCCTTGGGACATATTTACCCTCAGAACAAAAGTAAATTTGCGTACTGGCACCTTCCATTTTGTTATTCTTGCAGTGGATTCTGGGAGTAACTTAAAGAGAATCCATGTTCTCTTTTTAAGGAGACCTCTTGAAGCTCTATATTGCTTTCCTCTCTAATTATCAGCTGGAAACCTTATTTAGCAGCGGACTTATGGATTGATGGGATTAGTGTTCAAGAATGTTGCGAGTACATGAAAATCAATGAGGACATCATGACTGCTCCTGTAAAATCAGAAATCACGAAGTGCTGACCCAGACGGTTCTAAAGAATTAATTAGCTCTAGAAAGAAGACAGAACATCCCTGATTAAATTGAGTTAAGATGCACTCAGTGTGATAAAATGGTTATCTTTCAAAAGTCCTTTGAAATCCAATCATATAATGTATCTCCCAGACAGGGCCGAAGGGTAATATGTTCTATCAACATATTTATAATGTTAATGTCTGCTCTTAAAAATTTACGAGGGGGGAAAAAAAATGAGACCTAATTACATCATTCCGTGGGTTTAGAATACAGATGGCAACATTACCAGGAAATGGCAGGATATATAAATATATATATATATATATACGGACATGTGACCTTGGTGGAAGGGCCTAACTAAGGTGCCATTAAATTAGGAATTATTCATTTAAAGTGAATTACTAAATTGGATCCTTAAGCAAAGTCATCTCTTCATTGGAGACATCAGGAATGGCGAGGATTGGGTTAATTCCGACTCCCTCATAAGGGATTTTGAATAGACAGAGAAACTGACCACTTAGGCACCAAAATGGCTACAATATAATTTGCCTCTCTGAATCTAATGAACGGTTTGTCGAGTGATCGTATGTTTGGGTCCAATGTCCTTAAGACTCTAATGAAGCTTGTTGACATTAATGACCATTGGTGTGGCCTAGGTTAGAGACATTCAAACATCATACATTTGAAGGATCTTTGAAGGGGTAGTACTATTATTGCAGGGTGGAAAATAGTATCCGATCAAAGTATGAGAATATTAGCAAGTTGGGAAAGAGTTTTTCACTGTGAGAACGGTAAAGCTATGGAACTGTCTTCCAGTGGACGTTGTTATGGCAGGTTCATTGGTCAGTTTAATAAAAAGCTGGATGAGTTTCTACAAACAAGGAATGTTACAAGTTACTGGTATTGATACATAAAGTAGAGTTGGGAAAGGGTTTGTCACTGTGAGACTGAAAAAGCTATGGAACTGTCTTCCAGTGGATGTTGTTATGGCAGTTTCATTGGTCAGTTTAATAAAAAGCTGGATGAGTTTCTACAAACAAGGAATGTTACAAGTTACGGTATTGATACATAAATAGAGTTGGGAAAGGGTTTGTCACTGTGAGAACGGTAAAGCTATGGAACTGTCTTCCAGTGGATGTTGTTATGGCAGGTTCATTGGTCATTTAATAAAAGCTGGATGATTTTTCTACAAACAGAATGTTACAAGTTACTGGTATTGATACATAATAAGAGTTGGGAAAGGGTTTGTCACTGGTGAGACGGTAAAGCTATGGAACTGTCTTCCAGTGGACGTTGTTATGGCAGGTTCATTGGTCAGTTTATAAAAAGCTGGATGAGTTTCTACAAACAAGGAATGTTACATTTACTGGTATTGATACATAAAGTAGTTGGGAAAGGGTTTGTCACTGTGAGAACGGTAAAGCTATGGAACTGTCTTCCAGTGGATGTTGTTATGGCAGGTTCATTGGTCAGTTTAATAAAAGCTGGATGAGTTTCTACAAACAAGGAAAGTTACAATTACTGGGATTGATACATAAAGTAGATTTGGAAAAGGGTTTGTCACTGAGAACGGTAAAGCTATGGAACTGTCTTCCAGTGGACGTTGTTATGGCAGGTTCATTGGTCAGTTTAATAAAAAAGCTGGATGAGTTTCTACAAACAGGAATGTTATTTACTGGGATTGATACATAAGTAGAGTTGGGAAAGGGTTTGTCACTGTGAGAACGGTAAAGCTATGGAACTGACTTCCAGTGAGGTTGTTATGGCAGGTTCATTGGTCAGTTTAATAAAAGCTGGATGAGTTTCTACAACAAGGAATGTTCAAAGTTACTGGGATTGATACATAAAGTAGAGTTGGGAAAGGGTTTGTCACTGTGAGAACGGTAAAGCTATGGAACTGTCTTCCAGTGGACGTTGTTATGGCAGGTTCATTGGTCAGTTTAATAAAACTGGATGAGTTTCTACAAACAAGGAATGTTCCATGTTACTGGTATTGATACATAAAGTAGAGTTGGGAAGGGTTTGTCACTGTGAGAACAGTAAAGCTATGGAACTGTCTTCCAGTGGACGTTGTTATGGCAGGTTCATTGGTCAGTTAATAAAAAGCTGGATGAGTTTCTACAAACAAGGAATGTTACAAGTTACTGGGATTGATACATAAAGTAGAGTTGGGAAAGGGTTTGTCACTGTGAGAACGGTAAAGCTATGGAACTGTCTTCCAGTGGACGTTGTTTTGGCAGGTTCTGGTCAGTTTAATAAAAGCTGGATGAGTTTCTACAAACAAGAATGTACAAGTTACTGGTATTGATACATAAGTAGGTTGGGAAAGGGTTTGTCACTGTGAAACGTAAAGCTATGGAACTGTCTTCCAGTGGATGTTGTTATGGCAGGTTCATTGGTCATTTTAATAAAAAGCTGGATGAGTTTCTACAACCGGATGTTACAAGTTACTGGGATTGATACATAAAGTAGAGTTGGGAAGGGTTTGTCACTGTGAGAACGGTAAAGCTATGGAACTGTCTTCCAGTGAACGTTGTTATGGCAGTTCATTGGTCAGTTTAATAAAAAGCTGGATGAGTTTCTACAACACAAGGAATGTTACAAGTTACTGGTATTGATACATAAGTAGAGTTGGGAAAGGGTTGTCACTGTGAGAACAGTAAAGCTATGGAACTGTCTTCCATGGACGTTGTATGGCAGGTTCATTGGTCAGTTTAATAAAAAGCTGGATGAGTTTCTACAACAAGGAATGTTCAAGTTAC
The DNA here is from genome assembly GCA_019447015.1 of Hymenochirus boettgeri. Taxonomy (NCBI): domain Eukaryota; kingdom Metazoa; phylum Chordata; class Amphibia; order Anura; family Pipidae; genus Hymenochirus; species Hymenochirus boettgeri. The sequence goes on from CM033476.1 coordinate 122,081,795, forward strand.
TGGTATTGATACATAAAGTAAGTTGGGAAAGGGGTTGTCACTGTGAAACGGTAAAGCTATGGAACTGTCTTCCAGTGGACGTTGTTATGGCAGGTTCATTGTCAGTTTATAAAAAGCTGGATGAGTTTCTACAAACAAGGAATGTTACAAGTTACTGGTATTGATGCATAAAGTAGAGTTGGGAAGGTTTGTCACTGTGAGAACGGTAAAGCTATGGAACTGTCTCGAGTGGACTTGTTATGGCAGGTTCATTGTCATTTTATAAAAAGCTGGATGAGTGTTTCTACAAACAAGGAATGTTACAAGCACTGGTATTGATACATAAAGTAGAGTTGGGAAAGGGTTTGTCACTGTGAGAACGGTAAAGCTATGGAACTGTCTTCCAGTGGATGTTGTTATGGCAGGTTCATTGGTCAGTTTAATAAAAAGCTGGATGAGTTTCTACAAACAAGGAATGTTACAAGTTACTGGTATTGATACATAAGTAAGTTGGGAAAGGGTTTTTCACTGTGAGAACGGTAAAGCTAGGAACTGTCTATCTCCAGTGGTTATTGTTATGGCAGTTCATTGGTCAGTTTAATAAAGCTGGATGAGTTTCTACAAACAAGGAATGTTACAAGTTACTGTATTGATACATAAAGTAGAGTTGGGAAAGGGTTTTTCACTGTGAGAACGTAAAGCTATGGAACTGTCTTCCAGTGGACGTTGTTATGGCAGGTTCATTGGTCAGTTTCATAACACAAGACTGGATGAGTTTCTACAAACAAGGAATGTTACAAGTTACTGGTATTGATATATGGAGTTGGAGTTGATCCAGTGATATCTACCCCCCAAATAGAACGCAACCAAAACCATGGTATTATTGGTTATTGGTGTATAATTTACCCATCATACCTCAAAGAATATTAAAATCGAAAGAACAATCAAATAATTAAAAAGGTGATAATTTTATCAGATCGTGTATTTATCCGTTACATATTCAGTTTTGTTTGAAATGTAAAAATAGGAAACAGTTACAAAAGACATTCTAGCACCACCTTAAAGAAGAACTATGGTCTGACGCACATGATTAATACAATATGGCACCGTGGTAATATGAATGGGGTATGAGGTACCTGATGTTATAAAGGAAACCACAAAGGAAATACAATGTGCTTAGCAAATTTATGGTCAGTGCCACACAGCATGTTTCAGACTCTTCAAGGTCCTTTATCAAGTGTGAGACAATATGGAACATGTCTTTCTGGCCATACACTGCGAACTGCGCTCCCGATATTCCCGCAATTTTTTAATCTTAAATCCCGCAATAATGTTAATCTTAAACCATGATCCATGGCAACGTTAGACGGTAAAATCCACTGCTGCACTAGCATTATGACGGATTTGACATTCGTGTCAGATCAGACATGTTTTCGGCGTAATGTTGGTTAAGCGTATAGGCAGCATAATGGATTACTAATGAAAAGGTACAAACAGGCAATAATCCACAGGAGGTACTTTATTTATTTACAAGACTCTGCCCTTATAGGCTAACTTAGATCTCCAAGCATTTAAAATGAGCCATGGATCTCTTTTCTAACTGCCGGCTGCCAGAGGTTATGGTGCCGAAAAGGTTAACACTTACTGTTTCTAGAACCTTGAGTGACATCACCTGCACTGTCTGCTCCCCCACTGCCACTGTGTTCTGAAGATATAATACTTAGAAAGGTAGGTAGTCTCTGTACTGACAAGATACTGGAAGCAGAAAGTGTTAACTTTTATAGCACCATGGCTTCTGGCAGGCTGCAGTTGGAAAAGGGCTAATATTAAAAGGTAAGACTGCAGTGTTGTACATTTTCAAAAATGTAATGTTTAATTGTTTTGTTTTAAAGTTAAATGGAATTCAGTCCTTAATTACGCAATGGAAATTCTGGTGATAAGTCCAGGCCAAAATGTTTCTTTAAAAGTAGCTTGGACTCTTCGTATTCGTATACCTAGGCTCAGCCAATTAAAATTGTTAAGTTAGGAAAAACATTTAGGGGGCGATGCTATAACTGGCGTTACTTAGCGGACTGCAATCCAGTGATGCGGTAAAACACTTTGCAAGTCTTACTGCATCACAGGATCCCGGTCAGTAACTCATGGTTTGCGCCTCCGTTCATTAGGCGTTAAAGGGAAAGTTTAGTGGAAAATGTCATTATTTTTTAAAATTCTTAGTTTATATTATGCATACCTAGTTATACATACTACTTTATCTTCCAGTTTGAAAAATCAGTTGAATTTATACCCTTTGCTATTCCCTGCTGTTGACATTAGTGAGCTGACATTTCAGGTTCTGTAACGGTCCTTCTTCCCAGAATGCACCACTTCCTTGGAATGTTCTACTGATTGGCTGTTGGATGGGTCAAAGATGCTCAGATCTCTACTGAGCATTTAAATCCACCCAGGCGCTGGGTCATGGACAAAACCATAACGGTCTCTATTAGGGGTCCTGCACACAGGAAGTCAGTATTTCTGTTGCATTTATTTATACACAGACACAATGCTATATGGGCAGGGTAAGGCCATTAGATGGAAAAATACTGCTCTTTTTTCCTCAAAAGTATATTTATTTGCACTGAACTTCCCCTTTAAGTTCTACGCTACAGCTTTGCACTGCATGCTTTTCTGATGCTTTCTGTTTTTGTACTACTGAAGCTTTTTGCAGGAATCACAATCAAGCGTTTCAAACTGCACACAAGTCTTGCTGCTTTTTTGGGTAAGATAAGGCTAATAGCCCGTCTCATGTACAGTTTTCCTAAGTGGACGTAGGTGACTTCTAATGTTAAAGGTTGTTACGATTTCCTAAAGAAAAGATGCATTAAGGGAAGAGACAAAACGGTTCCGGAAAAGAAGGATTAAAGGACCATTAACTGGGGTAGATGACTCACACACAGAGATATAATGAGACTGCATGTGAATGGTAACTAGAATGGTCATCTGGATACAAATCAGTATGGCAGGAAAGTGCGTCCGATTTTAATAGTGTCGCCCTATCTGGACCATCAGGAATCTAGCATTGCTACAGGGCGAAGTTAGAGCAGTTATCTCATCAATCTCATCTACAGACATTGAGAAGGTGCACGTGGGGACATCTCTGTAGGGAATTAGACTGAACTGGAAGCCTAGATATATTCCATCAGACATCCAACTGATACACAGAATGAAAAATGCCGTATACAGCCTATAAACAGTATGGCAACCCCTTACTACTGACAGATCATTGGGTATTATGGAGCAATGCACGGCACCAATATACTGCAATACCAGGCAACATGTATTATATAGAAATATCTTTTATAATACTACATAGACTGCTATGAAATCCCTGTAGCCCATGATACATCCCACAAATTGATCCCTGTAGCCCATGATACATCCCACAAATTGATCCCTGTAGCCCATGATACATCCCTCACAAATTGAACCTGTTTAGCCCATGATACATCCCACAACAAATTGACACCCTGTAGCCCTGATCATCCCACAAATTGAACCGCCTAGCCCACTGATAATATCCCACAAATTGAACCCTGCAGCCCATGATACATTCCACAAATTGAACCCTGTAGCCCATGATCCAATCCACAAATTGACCCCTGTAGCCCATGATACATCCCACAAATTGATCCCTGTAGCCCATGATACATCCCACAATTGATCCCTGTAGCCCATGATACATCCCACAAATTGATCCCTGTAGCCCATGATACATTCCACAAATTGAACCCTGTAGCCCATGATCTTCCACAAATTGATCCCTGTACCCACACAATCCCACAAATTGATCCCTGTAGCCCACCATACATCCCACAAATTGACCCCTGTAGCCCACAATTGATCCCTGTAGCCCATGATACATCCCACAAATTGATCCCTGTAGCCCATGATACATCCCACAAATTGATCCCTGTAGCCCATGATACATTCCACAAATTGATCCCTGTAGCCCACCATACATCCACAAATTGATCCCTGTAGCCCCCCATACATCCCCACAAATTGACCCCTGTAGCCCATGATACATCCCACAAATTGATCCTTGTAGCCATGATACACCCAAATTGATCCCTGTAGCCCACCATACATCCCACAAATTGATCCCTGTAGCCCACCATACATCCCACAATTGAACCCTGTAGACCAGTGCATACATCCCACAATTGATCTCAATAGTCCACCATACATCCCACAAATTGATCCCAATAGCCCACCATACATCCCACAAATTGATCCCTGTAGCCCACCATACATCCCACAAATTGATCCCAATAGTCCACCATACATCCCACAAATTGATCCCTGTAGCCCACCATACATCCCACAAATTGATCCCAATAGCCCACCATACATCCCACAAATTGATCCCTGTAAGCCACCAATACATCCCAAACATTGATCCCGGTAGCCCACCATACCATCCCACAAATTGATCCCTGTAAGCCACCATACATCCCACAAATTGATCCCTGTAGCCCATGATACATCCCACAAATTGATCCCTGTAACCCACCATACATCCCACAAATTGATCCCTGTAGCCCACCATACATCCCACAAATTGATCCCTGTAGCCATGATCATCCCTCCACAAATTGATCCCTGTAAGCCACCATACATCCCAAACATTGATCCCGGTAGCCCACCATAATCCCACAAATTGATCCCTGTAACCCACCATACATCCCACAAATTGATCCCTGTAGCCCATGATACATCCCACAAATTGATCCCTGTAACCCACCATACATCCCAAAATTGATCCCTGTAGCCCACCATACATCCCACAAATTGATCCCTGCTCGCCCATATACATCCACAAATTGATCCCTGTAACCCACCATACATCCCACAACTGATCCCGTAGCCCACCATACATCCACAAATTGATCCCGTAGCCCACCATACATCCCACAAATTGATCCCTGTATCCACACCATACATCCCACAATTGATCCCTGTAGCCCACCATACATCCCACAATTGATCCCTGTAGCCCACCATACATCCCACAAATTGATCCCTGTAGCCCACATACATCCCACAAATTGATCCCTGTAGCCCACCATACATCCCACAAATTGATCACTGTAGCCACCATACATCCCACAATTGATCCCTGTAGCCCACCATACATCCCACAATTGTATCCCTGTAGCCCACCATACATCCCACAAATTGATCCCTGTGACCCACCATACATCCCAAAAATTGATCCCTGTTGCCCACCCATACATCCCACAAATTGATCCCTGTAGCCCACCTACATCCCACAAATTGATCACTGTAGCCCACCATACAATCCCACAAATTGATCACTGTAAGCCCCCCATACATCCCACAAATTGATCCCTGTAGCCCACAATACATCCCCACAATATTGTCCCTGTAGCCCACACATACATCCCACAAATTGAATCACTGTAGGCCCCCTACATCCCACAAATGATCCCTGTAGCCCACCATACTCCAAAAATTGATCCCTGTTCCCACCATACATCCCACAAATGATCCCTGTACCCACCATACTCCACTATTGATCCCTGTAGCCCACCATACATCCCACAAATTGATCCCTGTAGCCACACATACATCCCACAAATTGATCCTGTAGCCCACCATACATCCCACAAATTGATCCCTGTAACCCACCATACATTCCAAAAATTGATCCCTGTTGCCCACCATACATCCCACAAATTGATCCCTTTAACCCACCATACATGCCAAAAATTGATCCCTGTAGCCCACCATACATCCCAAAAATTGATCCCTGTTGCCCACCATACATCCCAAAAATTGATCCCTGTTGCCCACCATACACTCCCATAAAATTGATCCCTGTTGCCCACCATACATCCCATAAAATGAACCCTGCAGCCCACCATACATCCCACAAAATGAGCCATGCAGCCCACCATACAATCCCACAAATTGATCCCTGTAACCCACCATACATCCCAAAATTGATCCCTGTAACCCACCATACATCCCACAAATTGATTCCTGTAACCCACCATACATCCCAAAAATTGATCCCTGTTGCCCACCATACATGCCAAAAATTGATCCCTGTAGCCCACATACATCCCACAAATTGATTCCTGTAACCCCCCCATACATCCCAAAATTGATCCCGTTGCCCACCATACATCCCAAAAATTGATCCCTGTAAGCCCACCATCATCCCACAAATTGATTCCTGTACCCACCATACATCCCAAAAATTGATCCCTGTTGCCCACCATAACATCCCAAAAATTGATCCCTGTTGCCCACCATACATCCCAAAACTTGATCCCTGTTGCCCACCATACATCCCCAAAATTGATCCCTGTTGCCCACCATACTCCCAAAAATTGATCCCTGTACCCCCAAACATCCCACAATTGATTCCTGTAGCCCACCATACATCCCAAAAATTGATCCCTGTTGCCCACCATACATCCCAAAACTTGATCCCTGTTGCCCACCATACATCCCACAAATTGATCCCTGTAGCCCACCATACCTCCCACAAATTGATTCCTGTAACCCACCATACATCCCAAAAATTGATCCCTGTAGCCCACCATACATCCCACAAATTGATCCCTGTAGCCCACCATACATCCCAAAAATTGATCCCTGTTGCCCACCATACATCCCATAAAATTGATCCCTGTTGCCCACCATACATCCCATAAAATGAACCCTGCAGCCCACCATACATTCCACAAAATGAGCCATGCAGCCCACCATACAGCCCACAAAATAACCTGTGCAGCCCACTATACATCCCACAAAATTTATCCCTGTAACCCACCATACATCATACATCCCACAAAATGATCCCTGTAGCCCACCATACATCCCACAAATTGATCCCTGTAGCCCACCATACATCCCACAAATTGATCCCTGTAACCCACCATACATCCCAAAAATTGATCCCTGTTGCCCACCATACATCCCAAAAATTGATCCCTGTAGCCCACCATACATCCCACAGCCCCCCCTCTCTGTCCCAGACCCAGGGTCCCCCATCTTTCCCAGACCCGGGCCCCCCTCTGTCCCAGACCCAGGGTTCCCCACTTTGTCCCAGGGCCCACCTCTGTCCCAGATCCAGGGCCGCCCTCTATCCCAGACCCAGGGCCCCCTCTGTCCCAGACCCAGCCCCCCTCTGTCCCAGACCCAGGGCCCCCTCTGTCCCAGACCCAGCCCCCCCCTCTGTCCCATACCTAGGCCCCCCTCTGTCCCAGACCCAGCCCCCCCTCTGTCCCAGACCTAGGGCCCCCCTCTGTCCCAGACCCAGCCCCCCCCTCTGTCCCATACCTAGGGCCCCCCTCTGTCCCAGACCCAGCCCCCCCTCTGTCCCAGACCTAGGGCCCCCCTCTGTCCCAGACCCAGGGCCCCCACACTGTCCCAGACCCAGGTCCCACCCCCTCTGTCCCAGCCACCACCCCCCTCTGTCACAGACCCAGGGCTCCTCATCTGCCCCAGATCCGCCCCGCCCAGACCCAGGGTCCCCCCCACTTTGTCCCAGATCCGGGCCCCCCCTCTGTTACAGACCCAGGGCCCCCCCTCTCTGTCCCAGACCCACCCCCCTCTCTGCCCCAGCCACCCCTCTCTGTCCCAGACCCAGCCCCCCCTCTGTCCCAGCTCCAGCCCCCCTCTGTGCCGACCCAGGGCCCCTCCTCTGACCCAGGGCCCCCCACACTGTCCCTACCCAGGTCCCACCCCTCTGTCCCAGCCCCCCCTCTGTGCCAACCCAGCCCCCCCCTCTGTGCCAGACCCACCCCCTCTGCCCCAGACCCAGGTCCCACCCCCTCCGTCCCCCCCATGGTGGTGTGTTGTACCAGTTTATTGGTGTTCAGAACCACCCCAGTCTACATTGCGAGCCTTTTCTTCCTTTTTACATACTGGCCAGAATACTTCACTAGTCTCACACACGTGTGTGCAACGCAATGTTACTCCCACATTAAGAAGCCCAACTATTTCCGTCAAACCTCCAGCTGTGTGCACGCCACCGCCATGAAGCTCTGTGTTCCTGGTCCCGCCCCTCGTCCTTTGATCATGTAAAGTCTTTGCCGTGACTCCACGCCTTGTGCCTTGTTCTGTCTTCCATGACTTTTTTCGCTTTGAAAAGAAGCAGCCCCTACTTTCATCGTGCGCTACGATTTGTGCCCTTGTCGTGGACCACCACGTGACTCTTCTCTGCCCCATGAATGGGTCAAGACCACCTTTCGGCTAGATTTTTTTTACTTCTCCTATTTTAGGCCACCCCCCTCCCTCCTGCAACATCGATTTGCTTCCCATTTCATAGCACCACTATCCCTTCGCTACGCGCACCCAGCCTTACGCTTTTCCTCCCCTTTTACGATGCCAACCCCCTTGAACATGTCGTTACACACCCCTGCCACCTCACACGACTTCGTCCCTTTTCCTCCCGAGCCCCAATCTTCTGTCTCCCTACACTCGCAATCCCCGTTCGCCCTTCCCTTCTGTCTGTGACACATTTTTTACCCTATTATCCGCCTTGAACCACTGGCCCCCTTGTCCTTGTTATTTTAAGCCCCTCAACTCATTACTTATCATACCCCCCTGGATGAATCCACTAGCGTCTCGTAGGTACTGTCTCCCTATCCCTTTTTATTCACATCTACCCTCATTTGACCACACCCTTGCCTTCCCGTTGTGAACACCTGCTTTATTTCTATTCTTCACATTACTCCGCAATCCCCATGTTTTTTTTCTTGTCCTCCCTTTTTGCTCTCTTTCCCCCGCCCCCCAATCTGTACTTTTCCTCATTCTCTACTCACCACTGTGTGCCCACACCGCCTTTTTCTGCCTTCTTTCTTCATGCTCCAACACCACACCCCTACACATTTACCCTCACCATGCACCACCACACGTCAAGCCCCACTCAACACACACAATTTAGTATCAGTGTTAGCCCCGCTACTGCTCTGCGAACGCCAGCATGACATACGTGTTTCCACTTGTCTCACTTCCCACCCCCCACCCCCGCCCCGTTTTGTCCTCCGTAGCTACACTCAGCCCTCCATTTTTCCACTATTGCCTATTAGCTTCTGCCCCCTCTTTCCTTGTTATCCCCACTCCACCATGCCCCCAACCAGTCTTCTGCACCAACCCGTGCTTTTTTTCCCGCCCAGTGTGAGCAAGTCACATATCCAATCCAACCCTGCTAGTCGCTGTGTCATTGTCCCACTTACACTGTCTCAAATGCAACAGTCTGCTCTGCGAAACCACACTTTTCATTATCTGTTGCTTTGCCTGTTCTACAGAACAGCTTTTGTGAGTCTTCTCTAGAACCCCCAAATTCTATCTACATCGCTTTTATTGAACGTCCTCGTCTATTAACACCACCTAACATGTGGTATGTGACCCAGATTGGCCAACCGTCTCCTTCTCCGCACGACACCCACACTTTCATAGTGATGAGTATTCTTTTTTTTGACCCGCCATCAGTCCACCGCTTGTCCACAATTATACTTTTCTAAATCCTCCCCCCCCACCTCCGCATCATTCCCCAACCACCATGACCAACAAGGTCCTTGTCCTGTCCCCCAGTCCCCCTTCCCCCCAGTCTCTTCCAGGTTGTCCCAGCAACCCCTCAATTTATTGTCATTCATGGATTGCGCACATTTCCTTGTCTGTAGTGTCACAACCACCCCACTACTTTGATGTCACATCCCATACAACCCACAGCCTGACACATTTGCCGCCTCACGATACCGCACATATCTTGAAACCGCAACATGCAACGGTTGCCCTAGTGAACCAGCACATTATATATCAACATGCAACAGCTCAGTAAATATAATCAACATGCAACAGCTTGTAGAACAAATATCAACATGCAACAGCTTGTAGAACAATATATCAACATGCAACAGCTGTTGTAGAACAACATCCCTATTCAGCAATCATCATTGCATCAACAGCTTGTAGAACAATATATCAACCACATGCAAACAGTTTGTAAAACAATATATCAAATCAACAGCTTGTGAACAAAATATATCAACATGCAACAGCTTGTAGAACAATATATCAACATGCACACAGCTCGTGTAGAACAATATATCAACATGCCAGCTGCTTGTGAAAACAATATATCAACATGCACAGTTGTAGAACAATATATAACATTGCAACAGCTTGTAGAACAATATATCAACAGCAACAGTTGTAAACAATATATCAACATGCAACAGCTTGTCGAACAATATATCAATAGCAACAGCTTGTAGAACAATATATCAACACAGCAACAGCTTGTAAACAAATATCAACATGCAACAGCTGTTAGAAACAAATATCAACATGCAACAGCTTGTAAAAACAATATATCAACATGCAACAGCTTGTAGAACAATATATCAACATGCAACAGCTTGTAGAACAATATATCAACATGCAACAGCTTGTAAACATATATACAACATGCAACAGCTTGTAAAACAATATATCAACATGCAACAGCTTGTAGAAACAACATATCAAACATGCAACAGCTTGTTGTTAGAACAATATATCAAAAAAACATGCCACAGCTCGTTAGAAAATATATCAACATGCACGCTTGTAGAACAATATATCAACATGCAACAGCTTTGTAGAACAATATATCAACATGCAACAGCTTGTAGAACAATATATCAACATGCAACAGCTTGTAAAACAATATATCAACATGCAACAGCTTGTAGAACAATATATCAACATGCAACAGCTTGTAAAACAATATATCAACATGCAGCAGCTTGTAGAACAATATATCAACATGCAACAGTTGTAGAACAATATATCAACATGCAACAGCTTGTAGAACAATATATCAACATGCAACCAGTTGTAGAACAATATATCAACATGCAACGCGTGTAAAACAATATATCAACATCAACAAGTTAGAACAATATATCAAATGCAACAGCTTGTAAAACAATATATCAACATGCAACAGCTTGTAGAACAATATATCACATGCAACCGTTAAAACAATATATCAACATGCAGCAGCTTGTAGAATAATATATACGGCATACAACAGCTTGTAGAACAATATATCAACATGCAACAGTTTGTAGAACAACATATCAACTTGCAACAGCTTGTAGAACAATATATCAACATGCAACAGCTTGTAGAACAATATATCAACATGCAACAGCTTGTAGAACAATATATCAACAGCAACAGCTTGTAGAAACAATAATCAACATGCAACAGCTTGTAGAACAAATATAACATGCAAAGCTGCTGTGAAACATATTCAACCTGCAACAGCTTGTAGAACAATATATTAACATGCAACAGCTGTGTAGAACAATATACAACATGCAACAGCTTGATGAATAATATATCACATGCAACGCTTGTAGAACAATATATCACATGCAAAAGCTTATAAACAAATATCAACATGCAACAGCTTGTAGAAACTATTGCCAACAGGCTATAATATATATATATATATATATTATATATATATATAGTTACAGGGATCATTTTGTGGGGTATGATGTATGGTGGGTTACAGGGATAAATTTTGTGGGATGTATAGTGGGCTGCACAGGTTATTTTGTGGGCTGTATGTGGGCTGCATGGCTCATTTGTGGAATGTATGGTGGGCTCGCAGGGTTCATTTTATGGGATGTATGGTGGGCAACAGGGATCAATTTATGGGATGTATGGTGGGCAACAGGGATCAATTTTTGGGATGTTGGTGGGGCTACAGGACAATTTTGTGGGATGTATGGTGGGTGCATGGCTCATTTTGTGGGATGTATGGTGGGCTGCAGGGTTCATTTTATGGGATGTATGGTGGGCAACAGGGATCAATTTTATGGTATGTATGGTGGCAACAGGGATCAATTTTGGGATGTATTGGGGGGCAACAGGGATCAAGTTTTGGGATGTATGGTGGGCAACAGGGATCAATTTTTGGGATGTATGGTGGGCTACAGGAATCAATTTGTGGGATGTTTGGTGGGCTACAGGGATTCAATTTTTGGGATGTATGGTGGGCAACAGGGATCAATTTTGGGGATGTATGGTGGGCAACAGGGATCAAGTTTTGGGATGTATGGTGGGCAACAGGGATCAATTTTTGGGATGTATGGTGGGCAAACGGGATCAATTTTTGGATGTATGGTGGGCTACAGGAATCAATGTGGGATGGATGTGGGCTACAGGGATCAATTTTTGGGATGTATGGTGGGCAACAGGGATCAATTTTTGGGATGTATGGTGGGTTACAGGAATCAATTTGTGGGATGTATGGTGGGCTACAGGGATCAATTTGTGGGATGTATGGTGGGCAACAGGGATCAATTTTGGGATGTATGGTGGGCAACAGGGATCAATTTTTGGGATGTATGGTGGTGGCTACAGGAATCAATTTGTGGGATGTTTGGTGGGTACAGGGATCAATTTTGGGATGTATGGTGGGCAACAGGGATCAATTTTGGGGATGTATGGTGGGCAACAGGGATCAAGTTTTGGGATGTATGGTGGGCAACAGGGATCAATTTTTGGGATGTATGGTGGGCAACAGGGATCAATTTTTGGGATGTATGGTGGGCTACAGGAATCAATTTGTGGGATGTATGGTGGGCTACAGGGATCAATTTTTGGGATGTATGGTGGGCAACAGGGATCATTTTTGGGATGTATGGTGGGTGGTTCAGGAATCAATTTGTGGGATGTATGGTGGGCTACAGGGATCAATTTTTGGCATGTATGGTGGGCAACAGGATCAATTTTTGGGATGTATGGGGGTTACAGGATCACATTTGTGGGATGTATGGTGGGTTACAGGGATCATTTTTGGGATGTATGGTGGGTTACAGGGATCAATTTGTGGGAGTAGTTGGGGCTGCATGGTCATTTTGTGGGATGTATGGTGGGCTGCAGGGTTCATTTTATGGGATGTATGGTGGGCAACCGGGATTCAATTTATGGGATGTATGGTGGGCAACAGGGATCAATTTTTGGGATGTATGGTGGGCAAAGGGATCAATTTTGGGATGTATGGTGGGCTACAGGGATCAATTTTTGGGCATGTATGGTGGGTTACAGGGATCAATTTGTGGGATGTTATGGTGGGCAACAGGGATCAATTTTTGGAATGTATGGTGTTAAGGGTCAATTGTGGGTGTATGGATGTACGGGGTCAATTTGTGGGATGTTATGGGGGGCTACAGGGATCAATTTGTGGGATGTATGGTGGGCTACAGGGATCAATATGTGGGAATGTATGGTGGGCTACAGGGATCAATTTGGGATGTATGGTGGGCAACAGGGATTCATTTTGGGATGTATGGTGGGCTACAGGGATACAATTGTGGATGTATGGTGGGCTACAGTGATCAATTTGTGGGATAAGTATGTGTGGGCTACAGGGATCCATTTGTGGGATGTATTGTGGGCTACAGGGATCAATTGTGGGATGTATGGTGGGCTACAGTGATCAATTTGTGGGATGTATGGTGGGCTTACAGTGATCAATTTGTGGGATGTATGGTGGCTACAGGGATCAATTTGTGGGATGTATGGTGGGCAACAGGGATCAATTTTGGGATGTATGGTGGGTTACAGGATCAATTTGTGGGATGTATGGTGGGCTACAGGGATCAATTTGTGGGATGTATGGTGGGCTACAGGGATCAATTTGTGGGATGTATGGTGGGCTACAGTGATCAATTTGTGGGATGTATGGTGGGCTACAGGGATCAATTTGTGGGATGTATGGTGGGCAACAGGGATCAATTTTGGGATGTATGGTGGGCTACAGGGATCAATTTTGGGATGTATGGTGGGCTACAGGGATCAATTGTGGGATGTATGGTGGGCTACAGGGATCAATTTGTGGATGTATGGTGGGCTACAGGGATCAATTTGTGGGATGTATGGTGGGCTACGGGATCAGTTTGTGGATGTATGGTGGGTTACAGGATCATTTGTGGGATGTATCATGGGCTACAGGGATCAATTTGTGGGATGTATGGTGGGCTACAGGGATCAATTTTGGGATGTATGGTGGTTACAGGGTCAATTTGTGGGATGTATCATGGGCTACAGGGATCAATTTGTGGGATGTATGGTGGGTTACAGGGATCCATTTGTGGGAGTATGGTGGGCTACCGGGATCAATGTTTGGGATGATGGTGGCTTACAGGGATCAATTTGTGGGATGTATCATGGGCTACAGGGATCAATTTGTGGGATGTATGGTGGGCTACAGGGATCAATTTTTGGGATGTATGGTGGGTTACAGGGATCAATTTGTGGGATGTATCATGGGTACAGGGATCAATTTGTGGGATGTATGGTGGCTTACAGGGATCAATTTGTGGGATGTATGGTGGGCTACCGGGATCAATGTTTGGGATGTATGGTGGCTACAGGGATCAATTTGTGGGATGTATGGTGGGCTATTGGGATCAATTTGTGGGATGTGGTGGGCTACAGGGATCAATTTGTGGGATGTATGGTGGACTATTGGGATCAATTTGTGGGATGTATGGTGGGCTACAGGGATCAATTTGTGGGATGTATGGTGGGCTATTGGGATCAATTTGTGGATGTATGGTGGACTATTGAGATCAATTGTGGGATTGTATGTCACTGGTCTACAGGGTTCAATTTGTGGGATGTATGGTGGGCTACAGGGATCAATTTGTGGGATGTATGGTGGGCTACAGGGATCAATTTGTGGTATGTATCATGGGCTACAAGGATCAATTTGTGGGATGTATCATGGGCTACAGGGGTCAATTTGTGGGATGTATGGGTGGGTACAGGGATCAATTTGTGGGATGTATGGTGGGCTACAGGGATCAATTTGTGGAATGTATCATGGGCTACAGGGATCAATTTGTGGATGTATCATGGGCTACAGGGATTCAATTTGTCCCTGGGTCTGGGACACTAAGAGGGAACTGTGGCCTTGGGACATGGAGAATGGAGGCACTCTGGGCTTCTAGCGCCTGTTATTGTAACAGGCTTAATGTCTAGTGTTGATATATTGTTCTACGAGCTGTTGCATGTTGATATATTGCTCTACAAGCTGTTGCATGTTGATATATTGTTCTACAAGCTGTTGCATGTTGGTATGTTGTTCTACGAGCTGTTGCATGTTAATATATTATTCCAGACATCCCACCCTGCCACTTTTTGCTTCCAGACAGTGTGACGCCACGCAGTGGGTGGGGCATGCACGCGAGGGGGTGTTAGGGGCGTTACAGGCCGTGGCGTGGGCAGTCCGGGGGTGTGGCAGCAAAAAAGGGGGTGTAACGGAGGAGATTTAGAATTCCTCTCCGTTGCGGGAGATTGGGGTGGTCTCGCGGGAGACCACCCCAATTCGCAGGAGGATCCAGGAGGGGTGGGATACCTGTTATTCTACACACTGTTGCATGCCGTATGTATTGTTCTTCAAGCTGTTCCTTGCCATATACACTTTCCTAGATACTGATCTTTGTAGTGCACTGGAAGATATACTGATGCCAATGTCTCTGCCTGTAAAAAGAGCCTGGTGGTGTCTTGTGCACTAGCCTAAAACCATAACCCTACGGTGCCCCCTTTATCATCCTAAAAATAACGACCCTTCTGAATATGAATTCGACTAGGCCACCGTACATTAGCACTTTAAAAGAACCTTGTCCAGGTATCAAATCTTAGTTTTCAAGTTATGATTAGAGCCACATTGCAAAATTCTATTTTATTATTACATAAATTTAACCACACAATAAAAGTGAGTCACAAAAAAGCCTGGCAGAAAGCTACCACCCCATAGAGTGTAATTACATCATAGGGCAGAGCTTCTTACAAACCTACAAACCAAAGCCATTTTAGGCGATTCCCTGTGTTTTGATTACTCAATTGTGCTAGCATTTATCTTAAAATGTAAGTATTTGTCAGTGCTGCCCCTCCTCTTTTTCCCAAACTCCACAGCTGCTGGTAACACCTCCCTACAAGCCAAATCTTTATATAGGCACCAGCCCCATAGACTTACATCACCAGCAGCAAAGGACCATGGGAAATGGGAACATATATGAATGGGAATATTTGCAAACATTCCAAAATGAAAACTAAAGCAAATAAGGTCCATATTACATAAAGCAAAGATGGCCAGATGTTTGAAAACTACAACTCCCAGCAATCCTTGGAGATGCACTTGTTTTTAATAGGTTGATTTCAAATTCTAACCTACCAAGGACCTTTCAGAGTATAAAATCCCACCAATAAACCGCAGCGAGAGGTTTAAATGTCAAGTAATGCAGCGTCAATGAGGATTTTTATTCGTTGACTTACCAGCTCCACCGACCCGTAATGTTTCCTACTGAATTCTCCGCGTCTGCAGCCCAGGTCTTCCGAGACGGAGCTGGAATAAAAACGGTTCATTAGTTTACATAGCTCAACGTCCAGGAACCTCCTAGAGTCTCCGCTACTGTTTGCCCATAACCAGAACAGCCTGATCTCTCTCTGTGTCTATCTCCCTGCAGGGGAGGCTCCTTTGCTAACCCCCCTCACCCAACCGCTGCCATTGTCATCTGTGACATAACAAGTGTCTCCTGGATCAATTTAGGTGGGGGGTGGGATGTGGAACCTTTTCACAGCTGTTCAGGGGGGGCATAGAGAGCCTCACCCCAGGGTCTTGTGCTGCTGCTCGGATCTCTGCTATCCCCCCCCCCCCCACCAGACGCTTCTTTTCATTCTTCCGGACAATATTTGTTTCTGTGTCCAGCTTCTATCTCTGGGTCCTGGGCATATTTACCTTCCAGAAAAGATGTTTCATGGGTCAATAATGCCACTCCCCACATATGCCAAGACTGAAGAAATTTTACATTCAGCTATGTAT
>CM033476.1:122098781-122133301 GCA_019447015.1 Hymenochirus boettgeri
AGTAGAGATATATATATATAGTACAGCTATGTATTGTATAGATATAATATATAGTTTACAGCTATGTATTAGATAGATTTATATATATATAGTACAGCTATGTATAGTATAGATATATTATATTATAGTACAGCTTATGTATAGTATCAGATATATATATATATATATATATAGTACAGCTATGTATAGTATAGATATATATATTATAGTACAGCTATGTATAGTATAGATATATATTATATAGTACAGCTATGTATAGTATAGATATATATATATAGTACAGCTATGGATAGTAGAGATATATTTATATATATATAGTACAGCTATGTATAGTATAGATATATATATATATAGTACAGCTATGTATAGTATAGATATATATATATATAGTACAGCTATGTATAGTAAGATTATATATATATAGTACAGCTATGTATAGTATGATATATATATATATAGTACAGCTATGTATAGGATATATATAGTACAGCTATGTATAGATATATATATATTATATAGTTACAGCTATGTATAGTATAGATATTATATATATAGTACAGCTATGTATAGTATAGATATATATATATATATTAGTACAGCTATGTATAGTTTAGATATATAATATAATAGTACAGTATGTATAGTATATATATATATATATAAGTACAGCTATGTATAGTTATATATATATATATATAGTACAGCTATGTATAGTTAGATATATATATATAGTACAGCTATGTATAGTATAGATAATATATATATAGTACAGTATGTATAGATAGATATATATATATATGTACAGCTATGTATGTATAGATATATATATATATAGTACAGCTATGTATAGTATAGATATATATTTATATTATACCGCTATGTATAGTATAGATATATATATATATAGTACAGCTATGTATAGTATAGATATATATAATATATAGTACAGCTATGTTAGTTATATATATAAATATATAGTACATAAGCTATGTTATAGTATAGATATATATATATATAGTACAGCTATGTATAGTATAGATATATATAATATAGTAAGCTATGTATAGTAAAGATATATATAATATAGTACAGCTATGTATAGTATAGTAGATATATATATATAGTACAGCTATGTATAGTAGATTATATATATATATAGTACAGCTATGTATAGGTATAGATGATATAAATATAGTACAGATATGATAGTATAAGATATATATATATAGTACAGCTATGTATAGTAAGATAATATATAATATAGTTATACAGCTATGTATAGTATATATATATATATATAGTACAGCTATGTATAGTATAGATATATATATATATAGTACAGCTTGATTTAGTATAGATATATAATAATATGTACAGCATGTATAGTAGATATATATATATAGGACAGCTATGTATAGTATAGATATATATATATATTAGTTATCACACACCCGTCCTCACGCTCTCCCCCACATTCTCATCCGTTCCGCCCACTGTGTAGATCTCCTCCACCTAGACCCTCTCCCCCCTGTCTTCTCACTACCTCCCCACGTGACTAACGCTTTCCCCCCCGACCCTCCCTATTGCTACCCCAGTTCTCCCTTCCATTTTATTGTACCCAAACTCATTTTTTTTTATATATCATATCTATGGTACGTATTACTTTCTTGTACCCCCCCCCTGCTACAAGGCCTCATTCTCCTCCAATTCCCTCCCGACCCCCTCTTTCACCTTCCCCAGCTATACCCTCATATTGTACTGTCTAAGGGAAACAATATGGCAGCTCCCACCCATATGTATAAATATAAATATACAGAGAAGGAATGTTCTGTACACACAGTAAGCTATACCCTCATACTGTACTGTCTAAGGGAAACAATATGGCAGCTCCCACCCAGATGTATAAATATAAATATACAGAGAAGGAATGTTCTGTACATACAATAAGCTATACCCTCATACTGTACTGTCTTTTTTCCAGTTTCAGTTATCACTGTAACGACAACCTTGAAGATACTCTTCAATCTAAAGGGTGTGCCCTGATGAAATGATGTATTAGGAACATTGTTCACAGTTATTGGATGGCCATATATAGTATATAATATCCCCATTGCAAATTTGGCTTCATCAGTGTACCACGGACCCCTAACTTGCTAATCGCCTCATATCCAATCCCCTTCATTCTCTTTATTAATTTAGTTGCCCTTCTCTGACCTCCTTCCTTTCCAAGGATTTGTCCCTTTTGTATATGGGAATTCCAAAACTGTAACAATTCCAAATGGGCCCTTACCATGCCTTGTAAAAGGGAGATAAGTTATCTCTTGGACTCTATTCCTCCCAGCTTTATACAAGACATATCTTGCTAGCTCTAGCTGTTCTGCCTGACATGTTTGTACAGCTAGTCTATCTACCAGAACCCCACAATCTTTTCCATCAATTCACCCTTTATGGTGTTGGTAGACACAGGATTGTTAAACTCCACACTGCATCACACCTTACATTTATCAAACATGGAATCCCATCTATGCCATTCTGTTCTGCCCCATTGTGAAATCTACTAGGGTCTGCTTGCAAACCCTTGCACATCATTTGAGTTTCCGCCAAAGCTCTGCATAGTTTGATGTCATCAGCCAAAACACTGAATACCTTGTTGCAAGTTTCCCCTCTTCTAAGTCCTTTAAGATACAGATTACAGTGGCCCAGTAACAAAACCTGAAGGACGTCCACTTATATACTTTCATCCCCATAGATGTAGCTCATGACCCGTCCAGCATGGTTTTGCGATCAAGTGACCACATCACAAAAACCATGTCCCTTTAACTACTGTTTATTTAGGAAACCAATGTTTAAGGGCATGTCCACCTTAAAACACAAACCAGTGACATGTCTGCCCACACTTCAACCTGCTATTTTACTAGGTTATTGCATGGATTTTTTTACCTATATATTTAAGTTCTTCCAATCTGGCAAAAGTAACTGCCTCCCTCCCTCTGCTCAATGAGCTTTTTTAAAAATAAAAAAAAAGCATGTGCATTGGAGGCAGCAGGGTAACAGCAATCATTTGTCAGCAGTCACAGGCTGTATTGCATTGAGGGCGGTGCCAGCTTACTCTGCCAGAATGGTTAGTAATGCAGGTAATAGTGTGAACATTATCCGTTGGGAGTAGGTGTTTAAGTAAAATACGCGTAAACATGAAGCTGGGCTTATTCTCATGGGTTTAATCAATTTGTCAAATGCCTAACACTTAACGTTTTCTATCTTTGTATTCATTGTTTTCTCTTCTCTCCTAGATCCGTCGTCCACTGGGGCTGTGGTATTCTGGGCCCCAAGTCTGTGGCTCGCATTGCCAGCTTGAGAAGGCAAAAGCCAAGGAGTTGGCTACCAAACTGGGCTAAATGTGACGATCTTGTCCTCTCTGTTCTGTACTAAATAAAGAAAATATTCTAGAATTTGTTGTGTGCTTCCCAATTTCTCTTTAATGGAAACTGGATTTATAGAAGACTGGATTTTCATTGCACAGTTCTGTTCATTCGTATAACAAGGGCTCAACATGCCGACTTCAATCTCTTTATTCTGGAATGGATTGCTCCCTTAGGGCCTGGTAAACACAGGTCTGTTTTGACCCAATGCTCCTATCTGACAGATTATAGATCAATAAATGTTGTCTTGGTGGGGAATAGGTAGGAACGGACAATTCATTTTTAAGCAATATTTCAACCCAAACTGAAAAGTTTCTGGGTAGTGTGATAGGCCTACCTTGTCCTAAAATTTGTTTCCTTAAATCATTACACAGCCATTAAGTGACGTTAAACTAGATTCCATACGCATTGTCTGTATCATAAAATACTATTTAAGGGCGCAAAAAACGCTAGTTGGGCCTCATTGGCACCCGCAATATTCGCTAAATGGAAATCGCCCGAATGATCTAAAATTCCTGCAATTTTCCGATGTGATGCGCATCCGTTCGGCGTTGGTACGGCTGCGTTCACCATTTTGGTGTGTTAACATTACGCAAAATGGCAATAAACGCCCAAGAATCGCGTGCGATAATGCTCACAATTTTGTGCCATTCCTGTGCTTTGCAGCCCTCAGCCAAGCTTGATTAGTTACTGGTGCTGTTAAAGGGTTAAACGCTATTGAAAGTCTGATCAACCATTGGCCAAATACTGTTTAAATCCAGCTCAATGATTCAGTCAGACCTTTCAGTTTTAATCTATAAAATCCATAGGAAGGTTTTAAGGTTGGTGAGCCTACTTGGTGAAAGATTTGGTATGTCGCTCTGTCAGGTTTGCTGTATAGGAGTCTCTGAGTCCATTTACTGTGCAAGAAAACCTACAGATTCGGCTTTGTTCTCCTGAAGTGTATATTTTAGCCACAGGATTAATAAATCAATCACTGTCCCAGCCCTTTTGTTTAAAGGCATCTCTACTCTTAAGACAATGATCCCTTGTCAGTTCCCCCTGAATTCCAACAAATATATTGTGGCACCATTAGCAGTATATAAGCATAATTATTGCCTCATTCTGACAGTAAGCTGCCCCCTCCATGCAGTCGCATAGTGTACAAAGTCCATCTGGACCTGTACAGGGAAGCGGCGGGGGAAACACGAGCCGGTTAAGTTTCTTAGCTTCGCTCTGCAGGTTTTATTAAAGGGAAATTCAGTACAAATACATAAGCTTTTCAGAAAGAGCAGTTTGTTTTGTTTTTTTTTTTCATCCCATGATCGCATAGAATCTGCAATTCAGCATTGTGTTGTGTCTAAATAAATGCAAAACCGAAATACTGACTTCCTGTGTGCAGGACCCCAATTAGAGGACTGTTATGGTCTTGGCCCTTGACCCAGCGCCTGGGTTGTTTCAGTTGCTCAGAGATCTGAGGATGTGTGACCCATCCACAGCCAATTCAGTAGAAATTACTGTTAGGAACATTCCAAGATGTGGTGTCATCCTGTGAAGGACTGTTACAGAACCTGAAATGTCCGCTCACTAATGTCAACCGCAGGGAACAAAAGGGTAGAAATCAACTGATTCTTCAAAAATGGAAGATATTATGTGGTATAACTAGGTGTGTATTATACAAACTAACACTTAACATATTGATAACTTCCACTGAACTTTCCCTTTAAAGACAGGAGGTAAGACACTACATCTTTACCTCCCGTTCTTCAATAAAACTAACCCCAAAAGTAGTTTTCTTAGTATGACTACCCTTTAATGTCTCTGGTGTTTGGTGACATATAAAAGTGTTTACCCTACCTGTAACATGTACTGTAAGCTAGCAGTCTCTCCTAGTCTGTACAACAGCAATGTCACAAGCTCTACAACAACCACTTATTTAAAAACTTAAGGGCAAGGCCACATTAACACGCCTTTTTTGATTTAAATATAATGGAGATCGTGTGAGAAACTAAAAATACTTTGATTTCCTATTCAACATCCTTTTTAGGTTTTGCCAACGCATGTAACTCTGGTGCAATCGAATGCGTTTTTCATAAGTGAAAATAGCAAATCTCGTGCTCAAATGTGCAAGTTTCTGGTGCATTTGTAGTGTGGCCTCCGCCGAGTCTCGTGTCAGATGGGAATGTCTATTTAACTAACCCTCCGTCGGTCACCTTGTTTGGGAACGCTTTCTGGTTGCATTATGATATTGGAGGACTCCAGTAATGATGTATGATTTCAGCAAACTTTTCTTAGTTCATTATAAACCATTAGCCTTCGATGTTCCAAAAACTACAACTACCGCAGCTTCTCTTCCTTTCCTGTTTTGTTTTCTAGGAAATGCTGTTAATTGTAGTTTTACATCTTAAGGCAATATCACGGACTATAAGGGTTAAAGTAGTGGTAAAAATACAAATGGGAGGTGTATATATTTAGGGAATCTTTATCAGCATGCTTACCAAAGTCGCATTCTAAAGGAAATCAAGAAGTTTGTTCATGTTCTGTGCACTATGGTTTCCGAGATTTACAGAAAATGCAGAAATAACTTTTTTTTCCCCCCTTGCTTTTCATTAAAGGGTAACGCCATCCACAATTTAACTAATTTTAATTTAGTTTGAATTATAACACCCCCCCAAAACCCTAGTTTTTCAATTTTTTTACCTTCAACTGACTCCCATGCTGAAAATTAAAACTTACACAAGGGTGATCTCTTGCCAGTCTCTTCTATTTTTCCGGGTATGAACTGTCATGGCCACTAGTGTGATGTCCGAGCCAATGGTTTCTGCCATAACAATCGGGCAGTTACGAGCATTCTCATAACCAGCCCTCAACAGGAGCAGTGGAATGGGGACTTCAGTGTAGGATCATGTTGTGCAAGTTCTAACTCCTCAGCGTCAGAGGAAGATAAAAGATCTCGATTGTGCGCCTATCATTTTAGTGGCACTCAGTAGGGACAGCTCGTCTGACCGCTGAAAGGAGCGATGAGTGGAGGCTGGTGAGGTAAGGATATAGTGTTCTCACCTCCCTGTAACATATGGATTCAGATTGCATGTACTTAAAGCTCATAATCTTTTGTATCCCTAGTCACTAACAGGGTTATCAATAAAAGTTTTATCGTAAAAATGGTGCTAATTTTGCCCCAACCAATCACATGTTAGCTTTCAAATATTAAATAAGATCTGATTGGTTGGGGCAAAATTAGCTCCGTTTTAAATAAGAACTTAAATTGAATTCCCTGATGTTCAATTCACTTTTGATAGCAACTTCCAGCTACAGCTCCCAGATTTCCCTGGGCCACTAGGTTGGATGGCCTTGATTTATTGTCACAATCTAGTTATTTTAATGGACTTAGGTCTTCCATGGGGCTTCTGTTAAATGTTCCATTTCGATTTCCCTACTACGTCAGACTTGGGTGATCATTTAAAGGACAGTAATTGTGTACAGTTAATGAACTGGGACCAGATCCTGGCCTTTGATGTTTTGTAGTTGTGACTTTATTCTTTCACTGACACAATATGGACATTTCTGCTCTGATGTCTCAATGACCATAATCTCCAGTCACTTTGCAGAGTTTGGATTATTTTAATGGTTCATCTTTTAAGAATAAATGTGCTGTGCAAGATTCCTTCCCCTGCTACAGGTTTTGGCTGTTTCTCTTTGCTCTGTAGGTTTACAGGTTCTCTAGATAGACTGAGCTTAGTATGTTCCAAACCACATATTGGACCAAACCCATGGGTCTTATTGATTTTCAGCAGAGAGGACTGTGCCCTAGTAAATGGCATATATTTAATACTGGCCAGAAATAATATCAGACCAATAAATAGTATTACTATCTTATGAGTAAATAGATAATATAAACATATAAAAATGTGGAAAAAAGACTTGCGTGTTCCAAGGATCAGGTTAAACTAAGCTTTATTTTTCATAGCGAAAAAAAATATAAAAACATCCAAGTAAGGTGCATGTGCAATTGCAAATTGGTAAAAATGTGGGTTAAAAAGTAGGGGAATCCTCTTAATTCCTTCTCCTATTATGCTATAAGATAACCTTCTAGGGTGGATCTTATCCAATGATATTGAGGTGCTACCCTACTGATTGCACTAGTCCCAACGGCGTTTCGCTATCTCCTAATAGCTTTTCAAGGGTAAAAAAAAAAAAACTTGAAAAAGGAGATATTATGTTTATTTCCCGTGTACTTTTCATATACATTGGGTTTGCAAATTAATGCTCGTTAGGTAGAACTCTCTGCACCTTTGGTGTGACGGACATGACTCTGATTGATCAGTATAACTGCAGCAACACGACATATAATAACGGACTTTATATCACACACGATCAAATAAACATGAAGACAGAAGATACTAGGTTAAAAAGTGTATTGTAAACACTAGTGGTTCTTAAATAACTGCTGCATTGGAAGCTTTTTTTATTATGGGAAATCAAAACTGGTGCTGATCTAAGAATTTCTGTATGTGTTAGACTTTTGGAAATCACATATTTTGCGTAGTATCGCTCTAATTGTTTTCAACATGACCGCCCCCTTCCCGCACGCCAATAATGTTTCTGCATGCAAACTATATTTCTGCCCTTTTGCACCCTGAATTGGCACACTGTCTGCATTGGGAGAAAAACACATGTGGCTTCCATCCTCCATCCTCCAATTCTGATTTTAATGAAAAACCCGATCTACCTCGCGAAAGCAGCTTAGAACCATTAAAGGTGTCCCCTTGTCTGAAACCATGCCTGCCCGAACTGGGATGAAATCTGGGGATTTCAAGCCAAACCAGGAGACGTACTTATAAACACGTATCCAAAATCAGGTAAGGTCCTATATCTTCACCCAGTGGTGTAAAAATGGCGACAATGAAAAAAAAATTCCTCCGTTGTAGTATTTTGTATACTTGCATTGTGAGCAGTACAATAAGAGCTTTTTGTTGTAGTTTTTTGATGGGCTCCTATACTGCATTGGGGCACATAAAATTATTTTGAAACATGTGGGATAAGTGGGAAACTAAAATTGAATTTGCTGTTTGGATTTGATTGGTTGGTTAAAAGTACAAATCAACCCGTCAAGTGAAAAAATTGTAATAGGAAAATAACAATTCGACTTCAATATGTTGAGATAAGAAAGGGAAGATGCTCTGTATCTACTACTGGTTTCTTCCATAAGGAACGTGTAATGGGACCCAACACCTAACAAATTCCTGGTCGTACGATTGGACGACAAATATTGGATACCCAAATATCGTATGACTGGGATTGGTGCCCTATTAATGGCCCCATTAGTCATGGATGTGACAGATAAATCAGAGCCAATGGCTGAATGCTTCCCCCTAGCTCTTGTCAATTGAGCATTGATACTGTATATAAAGGGACGTCCCTTACCCTGGCTGAAGAACTAAGATAAACCCCATTATGGAAAGATATTCTTACATGGAGGGCTGATTCATTAAAAAGTTTGATCCAAAAATGTTTAAAACGTTTTCTCCAACCTTCTTGAAGGATTTTAAACTTCTGGAGTAAAAATCCTTTTGTAGCCCAAAGAAAACAAGTATCCCAGGTGTAGGTTATCTTGCAACAGACCCATTCTGTAATACTTGACACCACTTCCATCTAGGACCTTGAGATTTTTCATACCTTGGAGATCACAGTTCAGTGGGAGTATTATTCCCTCGGGCTGCTCCAGTCCTGGTATTTACAACATTGGTCACCTATGGCTTTCTTTTTTGTAATATCTCAGAGTAAAACATTGGCATGGTTCTCCGTCCCCATTAGTCTATTTCGGACTCCCCACTGCGCAATTTATCATTTGAATATGTCTGACACAGACTCCTTCCCCATTCTAATATTTTCCAGGACCACATGTCTTTGATAATTTAATGATCCCAGGAGATACAGAGATGCTAGCTAATATAGAGATCCTGATGAGCCAAATGAAAATGGTTGAGCCTCTTCTCTCTCAAAACTGGAGTTAGAACTCCTAGAAACTTCAGAAACATTAAACCTAAGCATTGATCTTGGCCTCCTAATAATGTGATTTTGAATGGGAACTGAATTCCAGACTTCCAGCCTTCGGACACTACTAATCGAAGAATCAAGTATCCAAGTATCCATTCCCAGAATTGGAGGAGTCTGGCCCTCACTGGTAGGAGACTAGAAGGCCTTATCTAATGGCTGTGTTAAGAAACCAAAATACCGTTCAGAGACGTCTATAGTAGCTGCTTCAATGTCTTTCTTGGTTTTGGTTGGGTTGACAGTTTGGGTTGTTGGATCTGTATGAGTCGGTGTGGGCTTGTTCTCTCTGTCGTGTTGTGTTGTGTTATTTGAATTGACCTATCTGCTTTGTCCTTTTCTTTCCTCTGTTTTTATTGGCTCCCCTCTACTCTACTATTTCATTGGTTATTCATCACCTTTATATTCTCCTCTGACCCTCACCTCCCGCACCGTTATATGCATTTACTTGTCTACTCTGCTGGTGTGAGTTTTTCTGCTGAATCTGAACTCTTGATACGTTTTTGACTACTCTCTTGTTTGCTGCCTAGACCGAACTTTGCTACATTGACTCTGTTCTTGCTACCCTGTAGTACTATGTTGTTACACTGACCCCTAGTCTGGACCTGGTAGTCTGACTTTGCTCCTGACTGACCTGTTACTTGGCTGCAATCTGTTCTTGCAATCCTCCTCTGTGCCTCATTCACTCCTGTTGCCCACACTTTTCGGGCTTTTCCGGCTCATGTTTGATTCCCTTGCGTCTTAAGTTCCTGGGGTTGCTCATCTAGGCTCTAATTTCCAGGTGACAGACGGGGCTTGTCTATAGGTGAAGCAGGGGGTGAAAAATTGGGGAATCGGCACTGAAGAAAAGCCTGTGATTGGTTGGAGCATTACCATCTGGTTAGGGGATCTTTGGGGTTGACTTAGATCCCTAAAAAGGTGTGAATTGGCTCTTTTTCCACCAGAGCACTTTAGAGTACTCTCTACCTGGATGGTTGGGCTCCAAACATGCGTTTCTATGTTGGAAACTATTGTAAAATCTTCTTTGATGTTCTCAAAAACATGGAAATTTTAATGCGAAAATGTTCTCGTCTAAACTTTCCAAAAAATCCCCAATGTTTAAATGAAAGCTCAGATGGAGGAGGTTGCTTATGCCACCATTTCACCCCCTTGGTAGGCAAAAGGATTACCGTATATACTCGAGTATAAACCGAACCCGAGTATAAACCGAGGTCCCAATTTCACCTAAAAAATCTAATAAAAGTTGGTTGACTCGAGTATAAACCGAAGGTAGAAAAAACTTGCATCAAGAGATGTTGGAAACTACAACTCCAGCTATAAAGCATGTGGGAGTTGTAGTTTCCAAACATCTTGATGCCACCTCACACTCCAACCCAGTTCAGTTTGTACCTGTGGGCTCTCCTCCATCCAGTAACTTGGGCTTCCTGTTGGACTTGTGCCTGTGTGCCACATTGTAAGATCAGCATTCCGCCACCACATCAGGTAAGCCATTCCGGCATCCACACGCTCCATTTCCCAGTACTGGCCGCCCGGGCAGTGAAGTCGGCCGCGCCAGTTACAGGGAATGATCGTGCGGCTGCCGGAGTACTAAAGTAAGTAGTGATCGAGTATAACCGAGTCAATTTTCCAGGCTGATTTTCCAGCCTGAAAATTCGGTTTATACTCGAGTAATATACGGTACTTTTTAAACTTGGCTTCAAACTGGAAACCTGAAATGTTTCATATTTAAGTTAAACATCAAACTCCTGTTGGACCGGTTTAATACGAATAGATGTTGAAGGCTGATCCACCTCTTCCAAGGTCAAATTTGTCTGATAACCCTTATTCAGTTCGTGTTTCCTCAACATCTTCCTCCCTGAGCTCTGGAGGAAGTTCATTCATGTGGATCATCAAACAAACGTTAGTAGAAGAACATGCAACGCTTCCTTAATCCTTCCACAAAGGCTGGCAAATTCCATTTCATTATATGAGGGGTGACCATGTGGCATCTCAAGGATTAGTAACATTAGTGACTGTGTAGGAGATTACTCTTACAGACCAGCTCAATGTCTGTTGTCTGGAATAACTGCAGTATCACTGACCATTCTGATTAGTCATTTTGGCACAGGATTGACATTGTCAACAAAAACACCTGAGAGTTTGTGTGCAGTTCAATGAACCCAGTGAATAGTCTAAACAGTGCGTGTTGTAGTACTGATTACGCCCCACTTCACAGTGTCAATTCAGTAAGGAAGACAAAGGACAGAAATATGGATGGATGATGCTGGGATATTACTGAAAACAAAAGGTAAATCTGCTTTCAAAACCACAATGGTTAGAAAACTGGCAGATGTAGGACTATCCCGTTATACGTGAAATGTTTTTACCCCCTTCCCTCTGCCTCTCAACAGGTTTTCTGCCTACTCTCCAACTTTTTTACAAGCTCGCACATGCTCAGATGCAGCTAGAGGAATAGTATTCAGTCACTGGCTGTGATCTCATCTGTTTACCTCCATGATTGACAGGTGGTAACTGGATTACCAGGAAGCAGAGAGGCAGCACAATCTTTTATTTGTCCCTAGTAGCAACATAAAAGTTTTCATTGTGCTGGTTTTTAAATAGTTTTATTTATTTTTTTAAAAAGAAAAAGGATCTTTAAAAGAAAAAACCGTAAGAACCATCTCAATGAGAGACAATGAATAGCCGTAGGACATGTTCAGGGTTATCAATAAGAGTTCTAATCATTTAAAATGGTGCAATTTTGCCCAACAATCACATGTTAGCTTTCAATGTTAAATAAGATCTTATTGGTTGGGGCAAATTAGCCCATTTAATACGATAAGAACTTTTATTGAATAACCCTCGCTTATCATTAAAAATGGTGCTAATGTTGCCCCCACCAATCAGATCTTATTTAACATTTGATAGCTAACATCTGATTGGTTGGGGCAACATTAGCACCATTTTGAACGATAAGAACGTTTATTGAATCTCCCTGTTTTATCTGTAAAGGATTCATATGATTTCAGGAACCACGTGGATTCAAGCAATCGTGGATCTCCTAATGAATGAGGCGACGAGGAGAAAGTCCAACATGCCCCTATATTCGAACGTATCCCCTTTATTGACATCGGCATTTGATGAAACCAGGTAAAGCCAAGAACACAGTAAAAAGACCAGTTATTCTAAGTCCACAATGTTAATTTAAGGGGATAATTAAAGGTAGTGCATCCTTTCTTTTCAACATGTGACCATATGACGCCATTTTTTGTCTTATTCCGGGGATAGAAGATGTCAATGCCATGCCCTCACCTAGAGTCCTGAAATCTCACTTGGCTTTTCAGCTTGTACACCCATCATTTTGGGAAAGAAAAATGTAAAGTAAGTCCTGCAACCTCCAAATAAAACCTTTGTCTCCTTTAAAATCACTTCCAACGATTCCCTTTCCTGGCATTTAAGGACCAGGAAATCTTGTATATTTTGTGTCATTGGACACTAGAAGAGAAGCAGGTCATTGTTAGGGTCATTTCAATTCTTTAAAGGGATGTGGAAGATTATCACCATATTTTCAGGTAAAGGGAAATCATTTTCTTGTGGTTCCAGAATCTGGAATTTCGGGAAAGACAAGATCATTGGACACAGTCCCCGAGCCTTTCGATTTCTGGGCCCATCAGTTATACTTTGTCTTGGGTCTTAGCACTAATCTCTGGAATTTTTTGAAAGTAACATGGGTGTTGTACACCGGCCAATTACACGCTGTTCTGTTCTCTTTCCTCAAGGTGATTTACGTGGCCCGAACGCCAAAGACCGCCACCTCCTACTTTTATTTCGATCACATGGCTAATATCACGTCACTCCAAGAGTTGGGATGAATATATAGAAAGGTTTATGAGGGCGAGGTGAGTGTTTCAATGCATTAAAGGAAGATTTTATCTTCCAGGAATTAAAGGGCACACTGTTCTGTAAGTATATAAGAATCCTAATCACGTTTGGTATCTCAATTTAAAATCTATGAACAAAGGCAGAGGATTGTTTTTTAATTTTAAAAAATGACGCCACAACCTCCACAATGACACCTCCACAAATGTCCAGCCACACACACAGTCTTTGCATCCCGTGGGATTATCACACAAGGCATATTAACATGCTGGGCTTCATTTCCACTTGCAGCGTTTATCGCATGTTAAATAGAAGTTCACATTGCACCGCTGGATGTCGTGCATTGTAAAAACGCACTGCGTGCAGCAGTTTGGTCCGTTAACGAACAGCATTGCCATTAAAATAATGGCCGGCGCTGTGCATTAACGCCAGCGGATAGCACACTAAATGGAGAATCCGATGTTAAAAATGCATAGTGAGTTTTAAAGCCTCAAACCCTGTATTCATAAAGATTGACATTTTCATTATTTGCTGTCATCTGGCCCATACTCGAACTTTCTTCTTTCAGATCAGTGTGTCTAAGTATAATTAAAATGTAATAATAAATTAGCCACAACCCATCCTCCGGCGCGCACCTTTACCAATGAACCACATAGTGCTCGTGGTAAATGCGTCCGGCGTCTCCGTGCATATTTACAGCCTTAGGTTAGATATAAGATAATAATTGAAAACGTTTTTTAAATAGAACATTTCGGACGTACGAAAACCTGTCTGTGGTTAATTTATTACAAAGGTGAGGTTTAAAAACCTCTGTGAACTGTGTAGTGTCATTGCACCCAATTTAGTCTATGTAAATAGGGCAGGGCAAACAGATCAGCCAGTTTTTAACCTACAAATCAGCTCTTAGCTTTTACTACTTGGCTACTGCAGTTAGAAACTTCTGATTGGTATAAAAAACCACAACAGGGTATTCAATTAAAAGTTTCTTATTAAAATGGTGCTAAGTTTTCCCTCCCAAATTTAGCTTTGAAAATGTTAATAACAGGCAGTGGGCAAAACTTTATTATAACCAGTTGCTGTGGCAAACTTAATTATCCCAGTCACTGTGGGCAAACTTGTTATACCATTACTGTGGGCAAACCTGATTAACCTGTGGGCAAACTTAATTATGCCAGTCACTGTGGGCCAACTTGATTTACTGGGACAGTGTTAGTAAGAAGGCGTGGGGTCAACTGGGGTGAGTTAAAGTGCGGGAGTGCTATTATAGATCTTCTATCATCTATCTATCTATATTCTATCTATCTACTATCATCTATCTATCTTCATCTCCTCCCTATCTATCTCCATATCTATCTGTTTATTTACATACCATATCTATTATATCCATATCTCTCTACTATCTATCTCATCACTGCTATCTATCTATCTATCTATCTACCTATCACTGCTATCATCTATCTAGTAGTGATAGCAGTGATAGCTATCTATCTATCTATCTAGCTAGCTAGCTATCACTGCTATCTATCTATCTATATGTCTGTCTGTCTGTCTATCTATCTATCTATCTATCTATCTATCTATCTATCTATCTATCTATCTATCTATCTATCTATCTATCTATCTATCTAGCTATCTAGCTACCACTGCTATCTATCTATCTATATTCTGTCTGTCGTCTATCTATCTATCTATCTATCTATCTATCTATCTATCTATCTAGCTATCTATCTATCTTCATCTATCTACTATCTCTGCTATCTATCTATCTATCTATCTAGCTATCACTGCTATCTATCTATCTATCTATCTATCTATCTATCTATATAACTAGCTAGCTAGCTAGCTATCACTGCTATCTATCTATCTAGCTATCTAGCTATCACAGCTATCTATCCATCTAGCTATCTATCTAGCTATCTAGCTATCACTGCTATCTATCTATCTATCTATCTATCTATCTATCTATCTATCTATCTATCTATCTATCTATCTATCTAGCTAGCTAGCTAGCTAGCTAGCTAGCTAGCTAGCTATCATCATGCTATCTATCTATCTATCTATCTTCTATCATCTCTAATCTACTATCTACTATCTATCTATCTATCTATCTATCTATAACTCTATCTATCTATCTATCTATCTATCTATCATCTCCCTCCCTATCTATCTCCATATCTATCTGTTTATTTACATACCATATCTATCTATATACCATCTATCTATCTATCTATCTATCTATCTATCTATCTATCTATCACTGCTATCATCTATCTATCTACCTACATTGCTATCTACTTCTAGATAGATAGATAGCAGTGATAGCTATCTATCTATCTATCTAGCTAGCTAGCTATCACCACTGCTATCTAATCTTCTATCTATCTATCTATCTATCTATCTATCGTCTTCGTCTGTCTTCTGTCGTCTGTCTTCTGTCTGTTCATCTATCTATCTAGCTATCTCTGCTATCCACTGCTATCTATCATCTATCTATCTATCTATCTATCTATCTCTATCTATCTATCTCTATCTATCTATCTACTATCTATCATCTATCCTATCTCTCTATCTCTCTATCTATCTATCTAATCTATTCTCAATATCTATCTATCTATCTATCTATCTATCTATCTATCTATCTATCTATCTATCTATCTATCTATCTATCTATCTATCTATCTACTGCTATCTATCTATCTATCTATCTATCTATCTATCTATCTATCTATCTATCTCTGCATCTATCTATCTATCTATCTAGCTATCATCACACTGCTATCTATCTATCTATCTATCTATCATTCTATCTATCTAGCTATTACTACTGTATCACTGCTATCTATCTATCTACTATCTTATCACGCTATCTTCTATCTATCTATCTATCTATCTATCTAGCCTATTATCATCAGCTATCTAGCTATCATGCTATACTACTATCTATCTAGCTATCTATCTTCATCTACTATCTATCTATCTATCTATCTATCTATCTATCTACTCTATCTATCTAGCTATCATATCTAGCTCACTAGCTATCATCACTGCTATCTATCTAATCTATCTATCTATCTATCTATCTACTCTATCTATCTATCTATCTATCTATATCTATCTATCTATACTAATCACTGCTATCTATCTATCTATCTATCTATCTATCTATCTATCTATCTATCTATCTATCTATCTATCACTGCTATCTATCTATCTATCTCTATCTATCTATCACTGCTATCTATCTATCTCTATCTATCTATCACTGCTATCTATCTATCTATCTATATATGTATCTATCTATATATGTATCTATCTATCTATCTATCTAGCTAGCTAGCTAGCTAGCTATCACTGCTATCTATCTATCTAGCTATCTAGCTATCACTGCTATCTATCTATCTATCTATCTATCTTCTATCTCATCTACTATCTATCTATCTATCTATCTATCTATCTATCTATCTATCTATCACTCTATCTATCTATCTATCTATCTATCTATCTATCTATCTATCTATCTTATCTATCTATCTATCTTCTATCTATCTAATCTATCATCTATCTATCTATCTATCTATCTATCTATCTTCTATCCTTATCTATCTCACTGCTATCTATCTATCTATCTATCTATCTATCTATCTATGCTATCTATCATCTATCTATCATCTATCTATTATCTCTATCTATCTATCTATCTTCACTGCTATCTCTCTCTCTCACACTGTAAGGTGTGTCATATCTGTTTTGTACACCTTACATTATACTGACATAGTTATTGGTGTTTTTTTAATGTGCCCCATTTGTTAGCCTTTGAGCCCATGTTGTGCCCCTGGAAAATTCTGGAGCTGGAGCCGCCACTGCTAACGAGTAAAGTTTACGTTTTGCATGTTAACAAACTGTTGTTGAATTATTGACCCCCAGTTCTGGAGTTAATGGCTCTATAAACACACTATTCATTACATGTTCCTGTTCTGCAGAACAATAATAATAATATAATAATAATACGCTGGTATTTGATCTGTAACGGATTTCGCCCTCAGCAATCGCTGGCAATAGACCTTATCTATCTGACATCACCACACGGATTTACTTAGTCTTGTTTGGGGATATAATTGCTGTTTCATTTGGTTTGACGTAATTTAGTTTTATTTTGGTTCATATTGAATTAAAATCTGATGTGAGATGTTGATACTGCATTTCTTCTGTGTTCCAAAATTATATATAATACATGGCCCCAGGGCTTGCTATGTAAAAACACCCAAATAAAGAAATGCATCCTAACGTTATCAAGTATAATATTCCCATGATATTGATTGCAGGTGTTTTTGTTAGCAAATGAGTCGCCACACTGAGGAAGGGCAT
Source organism: Hymenochirus boettgeri (assembly GCA_019447015.1). Classification (NCBI taxonomy): domain Eukaryota; kingdom Metazoa; phylum Chordata; class Amphibia; order Anura; family Pipidae; genus Hymenochirus; species Hymenochirus boettgeri. Next base: position 122,116,454 of record CM033476.1, read on the forward strand.
ACCATAAAAGATCTTATCGTAAAAATAGGGCTCATTTTACCCCAACCAATCAGATGTTAGCTTTCAAAATGTTACAATAATATCTGATTGTTGGGGAAAAATTAGCACCATTTTTAACAATAAGAACTTTTTTTTATATCTCCCTGATAGCGTTCCTGAATTCACACCATTGTGCGCTCCTCCGATTGTTTCTTCACTTTGGATTACCTAGGCCCTGGAGTAGAGGGCTGGAGGATGCACTACAGGTTGTCTGGCAAACAAGCCAACACAGTGTGCTGGAGAGTTCCTGAACTGGAGAGTCCCCACACACACACAAATGTTGGGCGAATCGGAAGTTCGCTGTCATGCATTGGCTGTACAAATTTTGTCCTTTAGTACTCGACTCACAATATGTAAAAGTATCTAACGACAGCTAAGGGCTTTCTTACAATGTAGTGGTATCTTCAGTTACACAAAGACACCCTAAAAACGGACACCATATAAGGAACGGAGACTTCTGGGTAATTTTCTGTTTATTATGGTGCCCTTACAAAATGCTTCACCTCGTGGAATGCTGTAAAAACCTTTTTTATTTGGTGAAGCATTTGTAAGGGCTACCATAATAAACATGGAAATTACCCAGAAGTCCCACTCCTTATTTGCATATACTGAACGGGAGCTGCAAAGCCTATTCTCTCCCTATCTTATTTAATTTATTAGTGATAAACATACACCTCGCATGTAAAATCCATGGTCTGGGTGCGCTAATGTCCCAGACCCTTTGATTATGTTGAGTCGGCTCCTTACAAAACAAACATCGCAGATTATGAGGCTATGGCCCCACTACAATGCACTAAATCGCGCACGCAATAGTGAGCGTTATCGCACACGCGCGTCATTCTTGTGTGTTTCAGTTTGTGCGTGCGTTTTGCGCATGCGATTTTGCCATTTTCCGTTATGGCAACGCATGCGTTAACGCACCAAAATTGTGACGCATGCGTTACCAAATGCGCATGGAAATCGCGGGGATTTTGTGTTCCCGCGATTTCCATTATAACCTAATCGCATGCGCTTTCGCAAATGCAAAAACGTGTGCGCAAACGCTTAAAAAACGCGTAAGTGGGGCCTAGCCCTGAGTGTTTCTTATAATGATAAGCTCGCCACTATACCTGCCCCAGGTCCATCCTTAAGGAGAGAACACTTGGGTATAGGAGAATTGGGGTAATGGTTCACTCCCTCAATGACAATGCAGAAGCCCATAAGTTATTAACAAAGTTTAGTGGGAATTGGTGCACAGAAAGACATCACCTGTGAACGCCTATCACGAAGAGCTCTGCACTCAAAACGCGTCGGGTGATGTCTTGTTTTACTTTTTTGTTAAGCAACTTACGGGCTTCTGTATGGTCATTGAAGGAGTGAACCATTACCCCATTTTCTCCTATACTCAACTCTACCCTCCACTCTTATACATTCCCTTTATTGTGTTTATGATGTTTACTGGTCTTCCATTGTAGTGGGTTGGGGCTCCTGGTACGATCACGTCAAGATTCTGGGAACAAGGACAAACACAACATCTTGTATTTGTTTTATGAGGACCTCCTGAGGGTGAGATTCCTGTTGGTTAAATTCTTGATTGAAATCTATACAAAGTAATATTTGTCTCTGGTGTCTATGTGGGACTTATAGAGTTTGTGCATTGAATATATATATATATATATATTATACAGACCCCACTGGAAGAGATTCGTAAAGTGATGAAATTCTTGGATAAAGACCTCCCGAAGAAGTCCTGAGGAAGATAGCCTACCTACTTCCTTCAGCAAGATGAAGAGAATCCAATGACCAACATTCCACCTTCCCCTCGGAAATGATGAATCAGACCCAGTACAAGTTTATGCGCAAAGGTAATGGAACTCCAGATCCCATATTATATAAATATACCTTACCACAAGGCCACCATGATTTTAAAAGCACCTTAGCGGAGAGGTGCAGTGCAAACAACTGCTAATGGACTGTTCCTGCAAGTTCCTTTTGTGTCTTTTATTGATTTTAATTGCTATGATGAGTTTGATAGCAACCTTATCCGAGTGCATAGGGTTTGGGGGGCTACACAGACCAAGCAAGCACCAACAGCACGAATAAAGCCAGCAGTGCCCTAGTGGTGATAAGATTTTTAATATATAGAAGTGTCAATTTAACAACATTTTATATTGATCTTGATCTTAACCTATTTAATTTTGCTTTTACCTGTCCCCTTACTCAAACCCCCAAGCACAAGCAGGAAACTTTTGAAGATTCTATACACAATCCAGTGGACAACTTGCAATGCAGTCACCCCCCACTCGACTAAAATTCCCTATTGCACCAGAGCAGAGTTGGTTAAGATCTATAGCTTAGAAATCATTGATTAAATGTGTATCAATTGCCTTGTAAGTAATTCCTAACCTAACCTACACACTAAACCAAACTACAGTACGGAAATCCTTAGTTACCCGCCCCCTTCCCTAGCTCAGTAATCTCAGACACGCTCAGTGTGATTCATCCCCTAGCTGCCTCTTCTGAGCATCTCAGGCTCAGACAATCACAAAATTGCTTAGTTTCCATAGGCATCCAGAAGCATAGCAGGCAAAAAGTAATGAATTCATAGGACAAACTATGATATATCAACATATTTTAAAGAGGCCATTTGTCCTAAAGATGTTATTATGAGGGTGGAGTTGTCCTTTAACAGGTATATCTTTAATTAGGAATTGCTTAGATGTCAAGTGATAAATCATTTACTTTCGGTTTCTTGGCTATAAGTCAGTGGTAAATGTATTATAAGACGAGATCTCCTTTAATTGATAGTTCTGCACTTTGATGTCGAACATTGCCACTTCAGATGTTGGTTGCAAGGCATACTGGAAGTTGTAGTTCCCAACATCTGTTTCGACATCACGTCACTAGCGCCTCATTAAACGCCGTCCTTTTGTTTTACAGGTCAAGTAGGTGACTGGAAATCCCACTTCACTGTTTATCAGAACGATCGGTTTGAAGCAGATTATCAGCGCCAATGAGGGGAGCACTTTAAAGTTTCATACTGGAATGTAATAAACTATAATATCCCTCTCTGGGTCATGTGATGATTTCAATAAACTCCCAGTTAACAACATTATTAACAGGACACAAACTGGAGTTCAAATACGATTTTCAATGGATATAAATGGATTTTATTTGTAAACTGTGCTCCAATTTAGAGTTGTTCTTGTTGCAAGCACAACCGCGCTTTGTATATCGGAAAATAAATTAGAGCAAATGAACGAGGATAAAAAATAATAACGATAAACAGACTCGGAATGAGATGAGTTACTGTAATATTCAAGGTTCTTCCCCCCCCTTAAATTACTGTATATACTCGAGTATAAGTCGTTCCGAGATAAGTCGAAGTCGAGGTACCTATTTTTACCTGAAAAAATTGTAAAAGCAGATTGACTCGAGTATAAGTCGAGGGTAAAAATGATCACCACTCTGCCTTCTGATTCTGTATTGTTTTGTGGCTTAGTTGCCCTTTAAATGAACAGCAGAATTCCCATACATAATCCCATACAATAATAGCCAAATCCGTACCATAACACCCATTCCTTGGCACTTCAGATGTTTGGAAACTACAACTCCAGCATGCTTTGGTTGCTGGGAGTTTTTGCCCCAACTGAGAAGACCCATCAGATTTACAGCATCCAGTGAGCAGTGACAGTGCTGAGTGAGTCATAGCCAGGACTACGGAAGCAGGAACGATTGTAAAGGCAGATCAGCTCCTGTAACTTTCTTTGCAGGTGAAGGATTTTTTTTAACTGGTTACAATCCGCAATTGCAGCATTTTGATCTAAATTAGGACTTGACCCGAGTATAAACCAAGGTTAGGTTTTCAGGCTAATTTTAAAGCATGAAAATCTCGGCTTATACTCGAGTAATACGGTATCTGGTCAGTGGCGGCTCCAGCTCCAGAATTTACATAGGCACAACATGGGCACAAAGGCTAACAATGGGGCACATTAAAAAAACAAACCAATAATCTATGTCAGTATAATGTAAGGTGTACAAAACAGCTATTACACCACCTTACAGTGTGAAAGAGAGAGAGATAGCAGTGAAGATGCAGTGAAATAGAATATATAGCAGGTGATAGATAGATAGATAGATAGATATATAGATAGATAGATAGATCTATGAATTAGCACTCCCGCACTTTAACTCACCCAGTGGACCCCACGCTCTTCTAATAACACTGTCCAGTATAATCAAGTTGCCCACAGTGACTGGCATAATCAATTTGCCCACTGGTATAATCAAGTTTGCCCACAGTAACTGGTAAAATCAAGTTTGCCCACTGGTAATAATAAGTTTTGCCCACTGCCTGTTGGCCCTACTGAATGTAGGATTGTCCCACACACTGCACTATTATTTTTTCTAGTGTCCCTGTCACAGTGAGTTAGGTACATAACTTGTAACTTTGAGAACAGACATCCGAGATGTGGGCAGGATCTATCTAGGAGCTGTCCAGCTCTGCCATGGTCCCTCAACCCCAGTGGGGTAATACAACTACCCCGCCCCCGTCACCTACCACAATTGCGGGGGGCCCAGCCCAGATGGTAGTAGGGCCCCCCACAAACCCAAGGTCCCTGCCGTGGTCAGCTGTTTTAAACAGCTGATCGTGCGTTATTAAAAGATCAGCTGTTTAAAAGAGCAGACCCGAACTTCTGTTCAGTTGGGTCCGGTCTTTAACAGTTGATCACCCGCATGTTCATTCATACGCGCAATCAGCTGTTTAAAAACGCTGACCCGGCAGGGATCTGGATAGGGGAAGGGGGTCAGGGCCCGGCCTCCATTCTTGGGGGGGGGGTCCCTGCAGGTACGCCCTGTCCAACCCCCTGATTGTCACCCACATTTTTGTTACTGTAGGTAAGTGAACATGTTGTTACTGGGAGGGGCTTACTACAGTAACTAAAAACTAAGTAAAGTCAATATAAACACACTGGGGCTTGTTATTGGCTCTCCCCCCCCAGCTGTCCAAGCTGACCTTTAACTTTAGCTGCTCCCCCCTACTACATTATTCATGTCATTGCACCAACTGCCTAGCCTGTTCTTTAATCAATTGAGATCACAAAATGAATGGGCCAGATAGGAACATCTCAAATAAAATCGCTGCTTTTTCAATGTGATCTTTAGACATTAGACAGATATCTCAAATCTATCTAATATCTGGCCTGTGTATGGCCAGCTTTAGGCTTTGTGCTTCTTCAATACAAACTGTGCAGTGATGAGTCATAGCTCCACCCCTTTATGCAAATAGCTAGTGATTTCATAACTGTTATAGCTGTTAGAAGGTCTTAATAAACATAAAGGTAGAATCTGGGCACGGTGGCTTAGTGGTTTAGCACTGATGCCTTGCAGCGTGGAGACTGGGTTCAATTCCAACCTAGACACGTCTGCATGGAGTTTGTATGATCTCCCCGTGCCTGCGTGGGTTCCTCCGGGCACTCCGGTTTCCCCACACATCACCAAACATACTGATAGGATGTAGAAATCACAACACAAATTGCTTAATAATCTATGTTCCACAGGTGCTGCATATGGTTTTGTCTATAACAGATGCTGATGCTGCAACTACCGCTGCTGGAATACCTGTGAGGTGACACTATAGGTAAAAGGTTAGTCTCCATCATAGGCCATCATAGGCATAGTGTATATCAATGAAGGTCCACACTAACTGCTGTAATTCCCTCTAGTGACACTTGCCCTAGGAAACAGAATACATGAAGAGAAGAAGGATACAGATGCTAGGATACAGACAGCTAGGATACAGAAGCTTCATGTAAGGACTTAGACTGCAACACCAAAGGTAATTGCAAAAGTGCTGATAACACACGACATGTTAAGGACACAATTGTCCTTTTTCAAGTGTGAACACTAAGTCCTTCCATGAAGCATCTCCATCCTTCTTCTCTGCATGTAGAACTGTTCACTCTTAACAACAAAAAAACTGGTGACTTGTCAGTTATTTGCCCCAAGACCAACTGCTATTTTTACCAGTTTATTACAGGATTTGTAACCTAGTCCACCTGTCTATTCCTGTTGCAGCCATGCCTTAAGGTTAGTACACACGTTTTGGGGTGTCCCGACCTGCGACGCACGATGTAACGAACAAAGTTTCAGACGATGATCGGCCCGTATATGGGCACTTTAATATAAGTTTGCCCATTGGTATAATCTGTTGCCACATAATGTATAATCATGTTTGCCCACAGTAACTGGTATATCATGTTTGCCCACAGTAACTGGTATAATCATGTTTCCCACAGTAACTGGTATAATTAATTTTGGTCACAGTAACTGGTAATAATTAATTTGGTCACGTAAACTGGTTAATTAATTGGTCCAGTAACTGGTATAATTAATTTTGGCCACAGTAACTGGTACAATAATTTTGGCCACAGTAAACTGGTATAATCATGTTTGCCCACAGTAACTGGTACAATTAATTTGGCCACAGTAACTGGTATAATCATGTTTGCCCAAGTAACTGGTATAATCATGTTTGCCCACAGTAACTGGTATATCATGTTTGCCCACAGTAACTGGTATAATCATGTTTGCCCACAGTAACTGGTATAATTAATTTGGCCACAGTAACTGGTATAATTAATTTTGGCCACGTAAACTGGTACAATTAATTTTGGCCACATAACTGGTATAATTGTTTGCCCACAGTAACTGGTATAATCATGTTTGCCCAAAGTACTGGTATAATTAATTTTGGTCACAGTAACTGGTACAATTAATTTTGGCCACAGTAACTGGTATAATCATGTTTGCCCACAGTAACTGGTATAATCATGTTTGCCCACAGTAACTGGTATAATCATGTTTGCCCACAGTAACTGGTATAATCATGTTTGCCCACAGTAACTGGTATAATTAATTTTGGCCACAGTAACTGGTACAATCAAGTTTGCCCACAGTAACTGGTAAATTAATTTGGCACAGAATGGTAAATCATGTTTGCCCAAGTACTGGTATAATTAATTTTGGCCACAGTAACTGGTATAATTAATTTTGGCCACAGTACTGGTACAATTAATTTTGGCCACAGTAACTGGTATAATCATGTTTGCCCACAGAACTGGTATAATCATGTTTGCCACATAACGGGTATAACATGTTTGCCCACAGAACTGTGTATAAAATCAAGTTTGCCCACAGTAACTGGTATAATCATGTTGGCCCACAGTAACTGGTATAATCAGTTTGCCCACAGTAACTGGTATAATCAAGTTTGGCCCACATGAACTGGTATAATCAGTTTGCCCACAGTAACTGGTATAATCATGTTTGCCCACAGTAAACTGGTATATCAGTTTGCCCACAGTAACTGGTATATCATTTGCCCACAGTACTGTTATAATCATGTTTGCCCACAGTAACGTTATATTCAATGTTGCCCACAGTACTGGTATAATTAATTTTTGCCACAGTAACTGGTATAATCATGTTTACCCACAGTAACTGGTTTAAATCATTTTGCCCACAGTAACTGGTATAATCATGTTTGCCCACAGTAACTGGATAATCATGTTTCCCACAGAAACTGGTATAATCATGTTTGCCACAGTAACTGGTATAACATGTTTGCCCACAGTCTGGTATAATCATGTTTGCCACGTAACTGGTATATTGTTTGCCCAAGTAACTGGTATAGCTGTTTGCCCACAGTAACTATAATCATGTTGCCCCACAGTAACTGGTAATTAATTTTGGCCACAGTGAGGTACAATCAAGTTTGCCCACAGTAACTGGTATAATCATGTTTGGCCCCACGTAACTGGTATATAATCATGTTTGCCCACAGTAACTGGTATACAGCATGTTTGCCCACAGTAACTGGTATAAGCATGTTTGCCCACAGTAACTGGTATAACATGTTTGCCCACAGTAACTGGTATAATTAATTTGGCCACAGTGACTGGTACAATCAAGTTTGCCCACAGTGACTGGTAAAATCAAGTTTGCCCATTACTGGTACGTACCTGAAGTCCAGCTATTTTTCCCTTTTAATTACTTCTCTTTCGGGCCGCGAGGTTGTTCCCGCCTGTGCCCCAGGATTCTTCCACAGTTCCTCACAGACTCTTCCGCCGGGGCATGTCACTGACAGGTCTTTGTTAGAGGAATTTCCGGTCTTTGCCCGGACGTTATATACAGGGACAATGCCGGAACACAGTAGGGGTGCCGGGACACGCGGAGAAAGCACCCAAAAACTGAAAAATCGGGATGGTTGTGAGCATCAACACAATGAAAGCCAGTATGCTTTGGAACTTGGAAGGGGGCACTTGGGGGGGCACTGCATCTGTCAACTGGGGCACGTGCCCCATTGGCCCCAGTTAGCGCCGCCACTTATCTGGTTAACTCCATTTGAGATCATCCCTTTAAATATGAGCTGCCATACTGCTTTCCAAGCATTGAGTTTATAATGTTTCATTAGAAAACTTTTCATCTTTACATCATTTTGTACATTTTGTTTGGCCAACACACTACAGCGTCTAAATCAAGCTTTAGTGGAATCTGCCTTAAAGGGAAACTAAACCTTAATACCAGACCCGAGATCTGCGAACCTAATGGTTCATCATGGGTACTTTAATGGTCAAATAATTTATATGACTCGGAGATCCCAACACAAGAATCTCATTTATTAAAGGGGAACAATTGTGAATTATAACTCATCCTGTGTCAACATTAACTACCCATTTTCTAATGATGGGTTGGTTGGAGAGGTGACAGACATGCTGGGAAATGTGTATTACCCAGTGGTTCTCCCAATAGGATCGATAGTCCGTTCACGTGGACCAAGTGTTTCTTATGTGATCACATACTTGGATTTTACACTTATTTAACTGGCCCGGATGGTACTTTAAGCCTGGTGCAGATACTTTAATTGGGTGAGAGGCCACTCCCCCAGCCCCCACCCAATACCACGCCCCAAACAAGTAATTTTGGGGATGGTAAGGCGTCAACATCTGAACAGTAGTTCAGGGCCAATAGAATTTAGAATCTAACAGAGATTCAATGTAATCCTTATAATTAAAAAAATGGTCTAATTTTGCCTCAACCATCAGATCTTATTTAACATTTGATTGGTTGGGCAAAATTAGCACAATATTTAAAGATAAGAACGTTTATTGAATCTCCCTGTAAGCTTTTATTTTGATGTGGCAGTTTAGGGCCTTTTATAAAATGTATATATCTATTTAAAGGAGAAGTAAACAATTTAAAGGAGAAGTAACAAATAATTATTAGATTATTTAAAATCATAATATGAAAAAGTTTCTCCCCAACACCTATACATTGTAAGATTCTTCTCTAGTAAGTTGCATTTAGTATATGTCAGTATAGATTTTGTAACTAAGAAGGTTTCTATGTTGTTGCCAGAGTTTTTTCTATACACCGATGTCTCCACACCAATATGGATGTCTCTGATGATGGCCTACTTGGGGCAATACAAAATAGCTATCTGATTAACTTTTTTTTGCATGTGCTGGGGTGTTTTAGAAGCACACAGCCCATGAGGTCACAGGATCAAACCCATATACATATACATATAGTATGTCTGTTAGGGTTAAAAGCTTCGCTTTTAGCAAGGGTGTCCACCCTCAAAACTATAATTTAACCCACTACTGGCCCCACTCTGTAGTGTAATAATAACCTTACCTTACATCCCAGCTCCAAATGGCTGCCCTGCTATGCCCTCCAAAGTCCCAAAGACTGGCCACCAGGAGCCTGCAGAGTCCTATAGGACTCTGCCTCCTGTCTCAGTTCAGCCCCCCCCCTTCCTCCCTCTCCCTCCATTTTGCTTTCCCTCCCCTAGCTACACATCCCCTTGGCCATATAGTAGGGCTTCCTCCCCGGCCCTAACTGCCATAATAGATTTATCAGAAAGTCCCCCAAACTCTACTTACCTTACTTCTCTCCCCGGTTTCTAAGCAGCCCAGCCGCGTCCGTGATTGGCTGCCACTCAGCCAATCAGGGATGTGGCTGCTGGTCTGACCCCCTGCTTGCCGTTTCAGCTGTGTCACAGACCTAATCAGTGCTGATTACCTGTCTCTTGATTACATTCACCTGTCACAGACCTAATCAGCACTGATTACATGTCTCTGATACATTCAGCTGTGTAACATGCCTAATCAGCGCTGATTACCTGTCTCTTGGTTACATTCACTGTGTCACAGACCTAATCAGTGCTGATTACCTGTCTCTTTGATTACATTCACCTGTCACAGACCTAATCAGCATGATTACCTGTCTCTTGATTACATTCAGCTGTGTCACATGCCTAATCAGCGCTGATTACCTGTCTCTTGATTACATTCACTGTCACAGACGTAATCAGTGCTGATTACCTGTCTCTTGATTACATTCACCGGTCACAGACCTAATCAGCGCGATTACCTGCCCCTTGATTACATTCAGCTGTGTCAAATGCCAAATCAGCACTGATTACCTGTCTCTTGATTACATTCAGCTGTGTCACAGACCTAATCAGTGCTGATAACTGTCTCTTGATTACATTCACCTGTCACAGACCTAATCAGTGCTGATTACCTGTCTCTTGATTCATTCAGCTGTATCACAGAACTAATCAGCGCTGATTACCTGTCTCTGGGTTATATTCACCTGTCACAGACCTAATCAGTGCTGATTACCTGTCTCTTGATTACATTCAGCTGTATCACAGAACTAATCAGCACTGATTACCTTTCTCTTGGTTATACACCTGTGAGCAGACTTAATCATTGCTGATTACCTTCATCGTTATCCTCTTTTTTAAAGCTTTCCCAGACTTTTGAGCAAGAGTCACAAAGCTCAGTACAGAAAGTTCAGTAGAGAGGTGTGGTATACCTTGCTAAGGAATTAGTCAAATCTGTCTTGTTGAATTTACAGACTTTTTTTGTGCTTAGACTTTAATGAATGTGCTGCCGGCTGAGTAGCAATCTCTTAATTGCATACAGTTGTGTCACTGTCGTCCATATGGAAGATGTATACACATCTATTATATAGTGTAATGTTAGATATCTGTATGGAATATTTAATCTATTATACACGGTAATGTTAGATATCCCAATAGGATTGTTGTCTATTATATATTGGCTCAGGATCCAGATACACCCAGTTTTATAAAGTCAATCCCCAAGTTCCAACCTTCCTACACCTCCCCCTTTTAGATTCTGTTTAGTAAGAACATTGAGTCTTCCAGTGTCAGTAGGACCTGATTGAAGAGATCTCACTATCTCACTGGGAGGAAAGATGTCCGGACGGTTAAAGATCATGGAAGGGCTCCCAGTAGCAGAAGTTATCGCTCTAATTGGGGAGAAATTCGCACCTTCCAAGCCACCTGAGACATACTGATAGCCACCTATCCCAAATCAGGTAGTACCTACAGATCCTACAGCTCTGGTTTTATGTTAATATGTCCAGATGGTTCTTAATGCTGTAACCATGATGTTGTAATGGATTAATAATGGAATAAGGGGATTACATAAATGGAACATCTACTCTTAGGGCTGGGGGGGGGATTCACATTTAATAAACATATGGCATTCTAAGGCAATTCAACTTTTAATTTAGGTCAGGCCTATTCAGTATGGTAGCTCCATCTCCTTAGTAAACATGTAAAATATAGACAGAACAAATATCTGTGAATGGGAAAAAACAAACTCTGAAAAATTAGCTCTTTGCCAACAGTATGGCAGCTCTCATATATAATGATTAATCACAGACAGACACCATAATAATAGAATACAGATATGTCTCTGTGTGTGATTGGCAGGTACCACGTGGATCCAAGAGATTGTGGATCTTGTAATGAATGAAAGAATGCAGACATTTGCATCGATCACCTACACATGAAAGGATTCCCTTTATAGAACTGCTACATCTAATGAACCAGGTGAGTCCCTTTGTTCCGTTCCAATAGCTTTTGTGTACAGAACATTCCATCTCTGTATATTTTATACATATGGGTGGGAGCTGCCATATTGTTTCCCTTAGACAGTACAGTATAGGGTATAGCTTATGTGTACAGAACATTCCATCTCTCTGTAATATTTAACATATGGGTGGGAGCTGCCATATTGTTTCCTTACATGGATGGCTATGTTCATTAAAATGTGTGTATGAATGTAAAAGAATTGATGATATAGGGTAAGTCCTCCATATGTTATTACTTGAGACATATGTTCCAGTTGTGTATTAGAAAGGAGTATGTTCTCATAGTACATAGGATTGTTACAAAGATGAGCAAATGTATACACAAACTGAGAGGATCATGTACACATGACTAATTTATGCTGTAATGATCCTTCCATAAAAAAAATGTAAGATTACTGGGGGGAGGGGGGAGTACGTGCAACCTGCCAGATGGCGCCACTAACATCCCAAGCAGGATAAGAACCCCTCTCAACACCCACTGGGCAGATTAAAATGGCAGGAGGGAATGCAGAACAATACAATAGCAGAGAATATAAAAAAATTTATATTTTATTGACAGAAGAAGATATATCAGCTTTAAGGAAAGTATCTTGATTTTCCTTGACTAGAGCAGATTCATTACGAAATCTCAATGTAGAACTGTATCTGCTGTTGATACTCTCTTCAAACAACTTTTCTGGGTCTTCTGTCCTCAGTAGGGTTTTTCCAATCACCCACATTCCCTGTAGAGAAGGAAACACAGATGCTTTTCAAGGTTATGTTAAAGGCACCATTTAAAGGGCAAGCCACCCTAGTGATTCGTCCGGCAAGCCACTTGAGTGGTTTTACGATTAAAAAAAAAAAAACTCTGTATGAACTCCGGGTTTCGGAGGTGATTGTAACCCTATTAAAGGGGTGAACATGCCCTTAACACAATAACTGTTGTGGGGCCTCTTTGTTTCTTCTAACCTTTTCTCATGAAGTTATACGTGACTGGTCCATTACATCTGAAGGGAAGTTAGAATAATTGCCCATTGGGTTTTCTTCACTGATAAAGGAAGTCAAGTGCATTACTTCTGTTAAACACCCCAGGGAGGTTCGTTATCCAAGGAACCTCATTCACCTTGCGGACTCTTCGTGAATGGGATTCTACACATTGAGGTTGAAAATGGATAATAGGAAGGAAAGGGACAGGCTGTCAGGAATGTCAGTTCGAATTGGGTCAATGGATTACGTTACATCAAGGAAATCATACAGCAAAGTAACGGCGAAAAATGCTGCTGTTATTTTACGATCATCCAAAAAGGTATCTGGGATACTTTACCCTATGAACAAGCTTATATGGAAAAGCTTCAGAGTTTTTTCTCAAGGTCCCTTGATATTATTAGAGGGTAAATCTACTCACCTACACCCATTTAAAAGTACCTAGGGCAAAGACCTAAACAATCTAAACCTCATAACTGGGTACTTTACGATCGCTTAATACTTAAATGAAGGTTCTCTAGTCGATCAGGCCCCCTTCCTGATTCTGCCGCAATGTAGCCAATGGAGAATTGCTTTGCAAGAGGCCTGTTTTCCCATTGGGAGATCGTGGACTGTTCATTGACAGTAACAGGGGTGGAAGTGTTGACGGGAAACTTTATGTAAGTATTCAGCTGAATCTGTACCCAGATTGGTGAGGAGAAGGGAAAAGGTTAGTATAATTGTCCTTTAATAAGATTCTCAAGGATAAATAAGATGAGTTTAGCGTTCCAATACAAATATTTGTGTATTTACGATAGCGCTTTAACCCTATTCCAAGGTTGTAACTTGACCAGCTGGGGAAAAGAATCCTCTGTGTTAAAGAAACGGATCTCACCGTTTAATGTCTTCATAAAAACAGTACAGGATATTGTGTTTATCCTTCACTTCAGAATTCTTTAACATGATCGTACCAGGAGCCCCCCACCCACTATGGAGAAACAGAAAGTAGCAAGGAGGATCTGTGTAACAATTCAAATACATTTCTAGTATAACTAAAGCTAACTTAAATGACCCTCTAAATTTGATCATTTTTGCTTACAGATGTATCTTCCAACTCTCAATGCCCCAAAAACTTGAACAATTATTACGGGCTGGACTGGACTGTGACCGCTCTCTAAAACTAAAATAACTAAAGGGAAGACCCCATGAAATGATTCTACATTTTAGATCTTTGTCCATATCTGGAAAGATGTTGTTTATATATCATTTATCGTTTCATGCAAAAAATGTTCAGTCTACGTGTTAAAGGGCCCGTCCACCCCCAGACTAAACTACCCACTACTGGCCACCCATGTGTAGTTAAAAAATCCTTACCTGAATCTCGCTCCTTATGGTTTCCTGCAGTGCTTGTACAAAGTCCAGGAAACTGAAGAGTAGAGCTGTGTCTTCCTGGTATGAAAGGTTTCTGCCTCTAAGTCTGTCTCCGAGAGGTTAGTGTGACAGAACGCAGGGGAGCCCTCACCCCCTCACCTCCCACCCTCAATTGTCCTCTCTGACTCTGCACTTCACGTAGCACAAAACCAGTTTTGCTGTAGTGTAGGCTACACCTCTGCCCCCTCCTTTACAGCCCTTTCCTCCCACGGCACTCTCCGTTACCTCTCAGCCATCACAAATGCGGCTGCGAGTTCCTGTTGCAGGGAGACAGATCAGAGGCCGCAGGAGCAAAGGGCGTTTAAGTAGAGTTTGCTTACAAATCTAACATAGGGCTGGGGGTGGGCAGGGATTCCCTACATTATACCAAAGTTATTCAGCATAGTGAAGATGCCCTTAATTTCCCCAGATCTTACCGTCCCCTCAAAATCTCCTGCATGAACTGATCCAAAGTCCCCGGGTTAGGAGTGGATTTGAACATGTGGTTCGAAATAGTAAATGAGGATAGTGTCTCTGGCGTTCGAGCTACGTTAAACACCTAGAGGCGAGTGAGAGAAAGTTTGTAAAAAGACGGACAGGAGTGGTATATGATGGGTCCATGTTATTGAAAACATGTGCATAATCAATTAAAGATAAAGGGCAAGTTCACCATTAAAACAAAAAACTGGGGACTTGTAGTTATCTACTGTGGACCCCAAACAGAATGGATATGTACCTTGTCCTCTGGAATTCATTCCCTTATGCCTTTTATGCTCCTGGATGCCTCTGGAAATGAAAGGGTAGTGTGCGGTGTGGTACTGGCTATATTGTTCCACGCCCCTTTAAAATGTACTTCTGAGCTTGGGAATGCTCAGGGGAAGCAGCTAGGGGTTAGTATTGGTTCAGTGGATGGATGTCAGCTGTCATATACGACTGACACCTGCTAAAAGGAAGAACCAGAAGCAAGAAAACAAGGAAACTGGATATTGTGCAATTATTGGTCCAATAAAAATGTTTCTTTGGGTCTGATAGAGACAAAAAAACACTTGGCCATAAACGAACCAACGATTGTACAATATCGGGCATATAGCGATATCGTACGACGGGATTGGAGTTGTGTATGGGACCCATTGGGCTTTATAACTTTCCGCTTTCTAACTATTGCGTTTGGGGTGATTTACCAATATTTTTCATTTAAGTCTAGACTTCCCTTTAATCGTGTTTGGGTTTATTTCGTTATGCTGTTCTCCATGTGACCTTATCAGTCCCACCTTGCAGTTGGTTCCCAGAATGACGGCGGTAAAGGTGGGTGAACAGGAAGTTGGGTCTTTAGAACTCTCGAGGATGGCCTGGCGATACTTCTTCAGTCCTACAAGGATTTCATTTTACAGAACATGAATTATCTTATTTTCTCAACTGAAACAGATTTGTACAAAACTTTATCATCTATTACTCATCTGTCTCCCGCCCTGATCCAGCCTTTGTATCTACAGACAGAAGCCTTAAGGTTCGTAACACACGTGCGATCGCGGGTCCGACCCCCCACAAACAAAATGTGTACGAACCGTCATTTCCGGCGAATAATTGGTTCCATGTATGGCACTTTATCGCCCCGAAAACGGGCGTTCGGTCGGGGATCATTGCAACCGGCCGAGCGGCTCTCTGAACGCGCAGCCATTTCGGGCAAATAAGTGCCCATACAGGGACGATTAAGGCCATACAAATCATGCGGCACGGGTACAGGACCCGCCATCACACGTGTGTACGAACCCTTAAATCGTATATTAACACAAAGGAGTTTGGAACAAAAAATACAGAGAAGGGAATGTCTGTACTTACAATGAAGCTTATTTACCATCATATTGTACTGTTCTAAGGGAAATAATATGGCAGCTCCCACCAAGATGATAAATATAAATATACAGAGAAGGAATGTTCCTGTACACACAATAAGCTATACCCTCCTACTGTACTGTCTAAGGGAAACAATATGGCAGCTAACCACCCATATGCATTAAATATAAATAGACAGAGAAGGAATGTTCTGTGCACACAATAAGCTATACCTAATATTGTACTGTCTAAGGGAAACAATCTATGGGAAGCTTCCCACCCATATTATAAATATAATTATACAGCGAGAATGTTCTGTACACAAATAAGCATACCCTCATATTGTACTGTCTAAAGGGAAACAATATGGCAGCTCCCACCCATATGTATTAAATATAAATATCAGAGACGGATGTTCTGTACACACAATGAGCTATTACCCTCATATGTACTGTCTAAGGGAAAAACAATATGGCAGCTCCCACCCATATGTATAAATATTATACAATATACAGAGAAGGAATGTTCTGTACACCCACAGTAAGCTATACCCTCAACTGTACTGTCTAAGGGCAACAATATGGCAGCCCCACCCAGATGTATAAATATAAATATACAGAGAAGGAATGTTCTGTACATACAATAAGCATACCCTCATACTGTACTGTC